>CM067521.1:16212703-16525203 GCA_034509495.1 Acestrorhynchus altus | reverse complement strand
GTTCCAGAGTCTGCAGAAGGGAAGATTCTCCTCCTTTTATCTCACACTTTAGTTCAGAGCATATATTTTGGAATCTGAGGTGTGCTGCTTTAGTTCAGAACAGGAGATTCTTGGCTAATGTTTCTAAAAAACACTGGACTTGGGCTGTCACCCTCTCATCTCTTTCATTACACACTCATTTACTTACGTCTAACATCTTTCAAAAACATGTTTAATTAAAAATCCATGAAACAGCAATGATGGACCCTTTAAGCTCAAATGATAGACATTTAAGCTCAAACCAGAACTCTACTGTGGAGAAGTTTGAATACAGTAAGTCATGTCATGTTTTAAACCACTTTCTAAAATGCATAGTTCCGGTCCTAAAATCTGATTGGCTGAGCCATGGTCAAGGCACATATAACCACCTCACAATATCTAAATTCCATATTAATGCGTCCCTGTTTCAAGCCCTGTCAGGTGTCCTTGCTTGCGCAGAGTTGCCAAGGTGGAGGAATGGTTATTGTGAATATTATTCACGTATATAATTTATTAACCTATTTATATAATTAAGATTTTGATATTTCATTCAGTTCTCCACAAACAGCGTGATATCAGGAGATATAAATGGCTCTAGGCTGCTTTTGATTTCTGTAAATGAATACTTGTATGAATTAAACATTTGTGCATTTTTTATATTTTATGTTGACCCGCCGTTTTTAAAAAGTAATAAGCCTCATTGCATTACTGCAGTGTTATCATGGGGAGGGAAATCACAGCAGCACATGCCCTCTCATGGCTTTTATTGCTTTGTTTGTATTGACAGATGAGATCCAGTGTTATAATTAATAAATAAATAATAAATTTCGTTAAATTCATTTGTTCCCAATTGTTGTTGAAGCATACTTTTTAAAATATTTAGCAGGCATTTGTAATGTTTCCTGGATGTCGTCCTAATGTCTCGCATATAGCATTATTTATTTAGCATTGTTTGTCTTTAATGATAGGAAGGATATTCCCTGTTAGCTTGGGTGTTGTGTGAATCTGCATTGTCTGTTTGTTGTTTTTGTTTGTGTCTGAATGTCACGAAAAGGCAGCCATGTGCACAGATATCTGTTTCGAATCAAATGTATGTCACAGGATATTAAACATCAGTCAAAGACAACATGTGTTGACCATATTCAGACACTGCAGTACATGCAATATTAAACTCTGCCACCAGGTGCTGACATAGACTCACTTAATAAAGATGAATTGCACCTCTTTTTTTCCCATGGGCCTGATGTTACAATCCATTCTTGTGATAGCCAAGCAACCAAACTTTAAACTTTAAAATCAGCAATGAGTCTGTTTTTGCTGCTAAATGCGATAAAACATTGAAATAAATAAAAAATAAGCATAAGATCAGGGATCACGTGTCAGAATTGGGCAGTAAATGTATTAATATATTGTATATATGTATTATCATTTGGGTATTTATATATTTTACATTTAGTATATACACAATATGGCACAATATTGAACAAATATTAATATTTTATACCCATTTTCCCTCATTTTCTTTTTCAAAATCAATTTTTCCCTCAGACCTATTTTTACCTCCAGTAGAACTGACTCAGTATGTGAGTTTCATCACTCTTTTTTAAAATGCCTTTTGCTCTGGTTCATTCTGTAATCTTGTCTCCTGGGAGAATGCCTTCTGAATCTTGTCCAAATACAAAGAGAATTTAAATGCTGAATAAATTCACGTAATAGAAATTTTTGCTTAATATTTATTATTTGCACAACCATGAAAGATCCAGTAGTAGACTTCCAGTGTGTGCATGCTGTTTAAAGCCCACAGATTCAGAATTTTATATTTTTGATGTGTCTGTTGAAAAGTGCTTTAGAAAAATAGAAAGCTCCTTGTGTACCTTTGCATACAAATGAGTCTGAGTTGCTATGGCAATATCAAATAGTATATTTCTAATAAATATAACGCATGTACAGTTGCAGCTGGCTTTGTGAGAATAATGCTGAATGATGTTTAGCCAATGTGAGAGGAAAGTCATCAGGAAATTTTGAAACATGTTCGGTTTGAACTGTTAACCTTTCCTCTCACTCCTTTCTACCTGACACTGTGGGGAGGACATCTGTTTGCAGGAAATTACATTGCAGGGGTGAAATATTCCCTGATAACGAAATGTCTTGAACCTAGATACTTATCTTGATTTTTGTTGCAAGCGATACCCATGTGATAAACTAGTGATCCAGAATTGGGTCAAAAATAATAACAAAGATAGTTTATTAACTGAACATTTTAAATGACATTTATTACAAAATTAAATCATACCAACTTTTGGAATCTGGGGACATCAGGAGAAATCTGCAACCAAGCTTGTTCTTTGATCTCAACCAGTTGCTTGTACATAATGTGTTTGTTTGCCTGCATCTTTACAATAACATAATTCTTATTGTAATGTAATTAGGTGACTAAAACTTATAAACATATTCCCTTCCTGCAGATGAACAGGAGACGTCAGGTTCCATCATCTACACAGTGGAGCTGAAGCGGTACGGCGGACCCCTGGGCATCACCATCTCAGGCACGGAGGAGCCCTTTGACCCCATCATCATCTCAGGCCTAACCAAGAGAGGTCTGGCTGAAAGGTGAGCTCTGAGGGTCAGACCAGTCGACTCCAGACCCCCAGGGAGAAAGCATGCAACCCCTCAGCTCATTGTGTGGCATGATCGGCAGATTTTTTTCTTTTTTTAATCAAAGACCAGATGACCTTTGATCCTTCTAAAGTCTGATGTAGACTGACAGAGCTGTTGGTATTAGCTTCACTGCACAGAGTAAGTATGCAGAAGGAGGGATTTTTATTTTTACCGACATCTGATGTGAGCAAAGCAGTTTCCCAGTCAGCAGACCAGTCATGGCCCAGTTCTAAAATTGGCCCATCTGAAATCAACTGTGGCTATGTTTTGGTATCCAGATTCATATTCAGATTCAATGCCATCACCATAATTGTTTGATGGACTGTGGGTCAGATGAAAGTGGGCCAGATGTTGGCCAGATCTGGGATGCAGCCTACATGCCATCTTGGAATGATAATGATGACCCAAACTGGGTACTGTTCAAGCATTTCTATTATGGGCTAAAGCCTGCCAAACTGTAGACAGCATATGTTTATAGTCCATGGCCACCTGTTGCTCAGCTGACAAAGCAGGCAGGATAACTCCAGTAATACCTGCATAATGCTGTGTAACCCCAGTCATATTTGCATAAAATTCTGTAATATTACTCTACCACCTCCGTCCATGCTTTCTTCACTTCAGGTGCTGCTTCTGGATCTCTGAGCTTAAAAAAATGCATGTGTCCTTTAATGATGGCTCAAAGAGAGAGTCCAGGAGGAAGAAATGTCAATTGTCACATAATGGTCCTCTAAACCCTGTATGTAGGCCTCCTAACACTGCCACAATTAGCATCAGTTTCACAGACCACAAAATAGAACCCTGTGGGCCACCACAAAATGTGTTCAACATGGTGGCTCAAATCACTCAAAATCCACTTCCCAACTGTAGTGGGAGCTGAGGAGCAAGAAATGACAATTCTCATGTAAAGCTGCTTTAAACACCATAGGTAGGCTTCATTATACTGCCACAAGTGGCTTCAGTTTCACAGACACTAAAACAGAATCATGTGATACTCCACAAAATGTGCTCCAACTGTTGACTAAGCATGACTTCCACTTCCCATCTGCAAAAGCAGATATGCAAATGATCACATAATGCTGCTTTAAACCCAGTATTTAGGCCTACTATATTAGGGATAATTGAATAAATAACCTCTGTTGTGATCCAATGCCCTTTTCTTAAATTCATCGTGGTGTCAGGAGCTTCTGTTGGATGGAGCATAATCATTCCAGTTCCACTGCCCCACAGCTCAGTGCTGGGGGCTTTATACCATTCTAGTCAAGTGTTATTCTATTGGCATTACTTCTCTACAGGGAAGTTGTGTGTATTCATTCGATATGATCTGACTGATATGATCACCTTGTATATGATATTTTACTTCTAAAGTCACCCAGTCATGCCAAAAATAATAACTGATGTAAAGGCAAACTTGAGGTCAAAACTCTGCTGGTCATCTGCTTAAATCAATTTGATTGCAACATTGTCCCGGTCTCATTCTCACACAACTTGCCTGCAGTGGTCTAAAGGTACTCAGGTGCGTATATTCTCAGGGTAAGTTTTATATGGCCTCTATAAGGTTTTACTAACTCTATAAAGTCATTTGAATGTGACATAAAAGGCCATTCACATCTGATATAAGAGTTCAGTGAACTCAGGTTTAGACAGCAAAGAAGTTAACGAGAGCTAGAGTGGAGTGGAGTGGAGTGGAGTTACACCCAAAGATTAAAGTTTCACCAAATTGTATCAGCTTCTCTTAACTGCTTCACACCAGACGCAAGGAAAACATGCATCCAGATTCCTTCTGTTCTAGCACCAAAATGTGGGAATGAACTTCCCCTGGGGATCCGAACAGCTGAGTCACTCACTGTGTTCAAACGCAAACTGAAGACTCATCAGTTTCAAGAGTATTTAACTCCAAAAAAAAGATTTTGATTCTTGTTAGTCCTTAATTTGTTTTTGACAGGATGTAAGTGTGAGAAATTTCTGGAGTTTAGCCTCCTCTACTAGCTACGGATATTTTCTGAGTGAACAGTAAAGCACTCTTGCTAGTCGCTCTGGATAAGGGCGTCTGCTAAATGCCATAAATGTAAATGTCCTTTTGGAGGAATTGTGCAACTTTAAATGGACCTTTTTCATTCTGTTTGCTCACATAGGTTTATTAGTTATTTTTTACTGAGATGAAAAGGTTCCTTTGTTTACCAGGTGAAAAACCCCTCCTAAACAGCTTTTCTAGTACCTGTAGAAAAGTACTGCCAATAGAATAGGATAAACATGAACCTGTTGGCACCATGCCTATATCTTTAGTGTTCTACTTACATGCTTGTTTTTTCAACCTCACAAAACTTGGCCACGCTCTACAGTCGTAGGTCATTTTATTGGAAACATTTACTATACGTAGCTCTGTGCAATAGTTACTCATTAAGCATACAAAACCAATGTCATCCATGTGTACTACCAAAAAGAGACCAAACAAGTTAATGTGCAAGGTGGAAATCCTTACTGCAGGGGTGGGAAACCCTGCCCCTGGAGTGCCAGACTCCTGCAGTTTTGTGCTTTTCCTGCTCAAGCGCACCTGATTTAACTCATCTTTTAATTGTCAGGTTTAGAGCAGGGAAATCAACAAACATCAAGAATCTGGCACACCAGGACCTGACCTGCCTAGCTCTGCATTACTGATTACAACTGGGAATTGTTTCAAATATGCTGATCATTGTCTAGATGTCCTTTGGCAAGATTTAGTTTTGCCCTGATGTTTTATGTTGTTATTTTTTTCTTCTTGCTTACGTCTTTCCAGTAGTAGATACGGTACCTTCATCAGCTGTGGCAAGAACTATCTGTAGGTCCTGCCATCTTAGGGTTGAGAATTCTTTACACATCTTCTGATCCGATCTTGGGCTGAACTTCTTAGAGCAGACTGACCTGGGCATGTGGGATATTGTTTTAAATGTTCTTCACCAAAAATATTATTTTCTGAAAAGTGGAAGTGTTGTTTCTAATTTATTTTGAAATCCTTTTAAGTCCTTTCCCAGACTCAAATACATATACAACCTTCTTTCTAAAGGTCTCAGAGAGCTCTCTGAATCTACCTGTGGTGATGCCACTCACTTCAACAATCAAGTGCAAACCAAACTAATGTCTGAGGTTTAATGTCTAAACCATGTTCTTATCATCTGCACTTGATGTGCTGCACCTGAGAAAGTAGTGATAAATATTGAGATGTCTTAACTTTTCCTCAAGAGAAAAAAAAATCTTCACAGCTTTTCTAATAATTACACTTAACAAATGATTATAAAAGACATTTCTTCACTTTTATATTTTTGTTATTTCACCTCCATATCTCAGTATTGTTCAAATGGAGATAAAAAGGTCCATATTTTCAACAATTTGCTTAGATGCTTTTATTCAGTTGAATACATTTTTTTGTGTGTTTTTTTCTTTTTCTTCTTCACAGAACTGGCGCTATTCATGTTGGGGATCGAATCTTGGCTATAAACAATGTCAGCCTGAAAGGCAAACCTTTGAGTGAAGCCATCCATTTACTGCAAATGGCTGGCGAGACTGTCACCCTGAAAATCAAGAAGCAGCTGGACAGTAAGTTATTCAGTTTTTAACACTGGAAGATGGAAAAAGTACATCACAATATGCTCTTCTGAGCACGCTGTGGACATTATGCTCAGAAAAGTACTTTTAGAACACTGACCAACTGAATGTTTCAATACAAAAATGCTTAGTCCTGTTAATAGGATGTAGTGCAGTGCAGGGTGTGAACTGATAAATAAAGAAAATAAAGACCATTTCGATAGTTTTTGATGGTATTTTAAAAGTATTTAAGAGTGTATTACAAAACCACTGTTGCTGTGTTGCTCCTAGGGCTGGGTGATATGGACAAACATTAAATCCCAGTATATTTTAGCTGAATGGCTATACGCAATATGATATATGATGTGAAAAATACAATGTAAAAGTTAGATTAATTAGTAGATCTGTCTGAATACTTTTGGACACACATTTCATTTGACCACCTAGTAAATGACTATGACAATACATGACTGACAGATTTATCAAGCTTCTAAAAGTCTTTTATTTAACTGTTGCTAATTCTGTGTAGTGGCAGAAGAGAAAAAGAAAAACAATGATCTGGAGAATGACCTGAGTGACAATGAAGACTCTGAGATGACGGATTCGCAGAAGACTAATAAGCTGTCTGAGATTTACTCCACCACCATTCCCAGCGTGGACTCAGCCATGGAGTCCTGGGACGGATCCGGAATTGACGCCGGTTACGGTAGCCAAGGTGAGCATGTTCTGCACCAGGAAATTGTTAAGCTGTCTGCGTCTATTTGAACACACACCCTCTTTTAACCCTCCTGAACCCCTAGGTTTATGATTCAGTTGTTAATCCTAATGGAGAAACTTGTGAATTAATTAGTAACCATTTAATATGTGTTTGGGGTCCTTGTGGGGACCTAAAGGAGCACTTTTGGACTTGACGTCAACTGAATGACATTATGAGATGAAATGTGGGCTTATATACAGGGTCTTAGGGTTTCGTTCTGTGTTAGAGTGTTTATGTACATATGGACATGCATTAGTCTAAAGAAACAATAACTACAGTAAAAACAGATATCAAAAACAACCATGTATTACTAATAAACGGTGTAATTAATGTAAACACATTGGAAAAAGTACATCACAATATGATTTTATGTGTCCTAACTGTTTTCTTTGGCTTTATTCCCAAGTTAGCACTATCAGACTGTTCTGTCCTATAATACTGACACAAATATTTAGAAGGGTACTGTTTTTAGCCTCACACAGTCACACTGGTAATAAGATGTCATATTTCTTGTTTACACATCATACTTTCCACCAGTCATCAGCACACCCCTTTAACATACCCCTTCCCTCATAGGAGCATACATCCACCAAGCAGCAGGCATCGCCTTACATCCCCATGAGTGGCGCAGTGCCAAGCAGAGGAACACTACACCCCCTCCTGCTCGCCGCAAGAACTACCCCTTCAGCGACGGTGGCTTCAGCGAGGATGACTGGGATAAGCCTGCTGGGTGAGGTTCAAATTAGTGGCTTGGCAATCCACTACCCACATGTAGCTTCCAGTAGGAAAATACACAGAACTGCAGACTGTTTTTATTCACTTAAAATGTTTATTCAGTTAAACTGAAATAATGTCTCTTTCCTTGCAAAAGTGTGTAAAATTACACTGAAATAAAGCAATGGTAGTTCTGATATAAAAACAGAATTACTGGGCTCCATGCACTATATGGACAAAACTTTGGGACACCTGCCCATTTATTGTTTATTATGAAATTAAGGGAAGTATTTTGTACTGCATTTTGGAGCTGATGGATGATCAACAGCCTACCTCATCCCCAGCTCCCCATCTCATCCCAAAAGTATTGGCTGGACCACCATCATTCCAGAGAGTACAGTTCCACTGATCTACAGCTTAATGTTGGGTGGATTTATACCCCTCCAGCTGATGTCTGGCATTAGAGAGTGTCAGTAGGTACATGTTTAGCTCCTTCAGAGGGTCCTATTCTATTGATAGCAGTTCTCTACAGGGACTAGACGAGCTGTATGTGCATTTGTGCACATCTGTGTCAGCAAGGGTAGAAACTTAAAGTAGCTGAGAACCTACATTAGAATGTGTCCACAAACATTTGGATATATAGTGTACATACACCAATCAACCACAGCATTATGACTTCCTCTTTGTTTCTACATTTACTGTCCACTTTATCAGCTTCATTTAGTATACAGGAGCACTTTGTAGTTCTATAATTAGAGACTGCAGTCCATTTTCTTCTCTGCATACTTTTTTAACCTACTTTCACCCTGTTCTTAAATGGTCAGGGCCCCACAGGACCACCACAGAGAAGGTATTATGTTGGTGGTGGGTCATTCTCAACACTGCAATGACCAATATGCTGGTAATGTTTTAGTGTGTGGTGTGCTGGTAAGAGTGAATCAGATACAGCAGTGCTGCTGGAGTGTTTAAACACTGTGTCCACTCATTGTCAATTCTATTAGACCCTCCTACCTAGTTTGTCCACCTTGTAGATGTAAAGACAGAGCTCATCTGTTTTTCCACAGTTTGTGTTGACCATCCTCTGGTTCTTAATCATTGTTCACAGGATGCTGCACACAGGACAATGTAAGTTGGCTATTTCTGGTTGATGAACTGTTCTTAGTCCATTAGTGACACTGAGGGGTTTAAACACTCCAGCAGCTCTGCTGTGTCTGGTGCACTCACACCTGTCTACCACGAGAGTTTGATAATTAACTACTAGGTTTTATTCAGGTGTGTTATTGCCAGGAAACACCTGAATGTGCAGGACAGGAGTACGTTTGTCAGCATATTTAAAAAGCTACGGTGCTCTTCACTCAATGAAGATTTTAAGCACATTTCCTGTCTTCACAAGAAACCAAATCATTATCTCAGTGGTTTTGTTTTTTTGTTTTTGACATGCATGATTTAGAACAAGACAAAACAACAAACTAGACTTGTAACAACTAAGCAGCTGACTAACAATTTTGGAGAAAGGCCATACTGAAAACTCCCTCTTTGCTAATTCCTAACTCTGCACTTTTTTCTCTTTGACATGTTTTTGCAACCTGCCCTCACACCACTCATATGATCCAGGTGCATCTGCTCTTCTAGCGCAAGCAGAAGTCTGTCAGAACTCAAATTCTTCCCTGTTATTTCACAGTCACTCCTAATAAAACCAGAAACCACAGTCATTAGCTGACAACGTGATCTGAACAATGACTGCAGCCGCAATTGTTATGAAGTTAAAGTGCAGAAGGTCAGTTTTTGAAATGAAGCAATCAAAATGTGATTAAAGACTTTTAGCTTCAATCCAAGGGGTTTAACAACAAAAATTTTAGGAATTTCAGCCATTTGCATATGTTTTCACAGGCTCAGAAGTTGTTAAACAACCTAATAATTATTAATAATATGAGTTATAATTATTACATGGATTTAGCTCATTTGCAGTGAGAATGCTTGAGGTCTGGAATCAATCTCCATCAACAAATGTTGAGATGCTTTGCCAGGTCTTTACTGCAGCTGCTTTCAGTTGCTGCTTGTTTGTGGTTCCTTCCTCCATATTTTGTCGTTAGTAAGTAAAAATCTGCTCAGCTGGCAGGCCCCTGACTCGACTTGTTAATAACATTCCATTTTGTTTGCCTTAAGGAGCCATTTTATAAAACTTTCTCCACCATGTTTTAAAGATGATGTGGTATACTTTGGTATTATTTGTATGCTTCTTTCATTCTCCACACTCAAGTTAAAAAGGTATAAATTATATTATAGTATAAAAATGGAAAGTAATTGTAATTAATGTTATGTTTAGGGTTTAGGATTTGGATTTTAATTGAATTTAGGTTCAGTTTACATTGTGAGAAATTACCGTATTTTCCGGACTATAAGCCGCACCAGAATATAAGCCGAACCCACAGAGTTAAAAATACAACAACTGGAAAACAACATATATAAGAAGAAAAAGCTGCACCTCATTATAAGACGCATGGTTTAAAGCGTGGAAAAAAAGTAGCGGTTTATAGTCTGGAAAATACGGTAAGTTCAAGTTTAGGTTAACAGACACTGAGAATTTAGTCATGGTTAAGGTTAGGCTTTGTCTGTAATAGTCGTTGTTTAAATCATTTCATTTCAGGTACGTATGAATTTCTCTTGAGACCAGGCTGCCAGAACTGAACACACACTTAATATCAGCCTGAATTTTATTTTCTGTTCTTATCAGTGGTTTGCATCTTAACCCTCTGTATTTACATTCTTGAAGGCCACCTTTGATGCAGTACATCATGCAGTCACGTTTGCTAACACTAACGCTCATCCCAGCCCTAATCCTAACCTTAATTTTAGCCCAAAATTTAATCCTAAAACTAATTCTGACCCTAATCCTTACATTAACCCCAATCCACTAAACCTAACACCTACCCCTAATCCTAATTCTTACCCTAACTGTAACCTCAAACCAAAACCTAATTCTCATCTTGGACCTAAACCTAAACTTTACCCTCAACCTGGTGTCTTAATCGGAACATAATCCATTTAAGATCTAGTTGCAGGATTCTTGTTGAAGATTCTGTATTATACCTGTTGCATGATCAGTGATTTCTTAGGGGATCATCCACAGATATAAACCTGGACTCTTCTAATAAAGAAAGAAAAGAAAGAACTGAATTCAGTAGATTATATTTATTACATTTATTTATTCAGTTTATGAAAATGATTGATAATTTACTGAATGTATTCAGATGCTTCATTGTTACTGCATCACTGATATGTTGTTTTGATGTTCTGATGAGTATTTATTTAATCTAAAAAGCACCACTCAGAATAAAGTTTCACTGAAGAACTTTATGAAGGTCTAAAGAACTTTACTTGATGTAAAGGTTCTTAACCATCAGTAGTATTCTGATAAAGAAATTTTATGCATTTTGGGGTTTTTTTTGTTTCATTTGATTGTTTCAGATATTTTACACCCTAGGGCTTATAATTCCATAAAGACATGATTACAGTGCAAGATATCTGAATGATGGGATTGTTAATGTTAGGGCTGTGTGATATGCCAATGTTTTCATTGATATCAGGATATATACAAAAGTTGAAAACATATAAACACATTTCTTATACCCACTTATACCCACATGTATTATATTTATTATAAACATATATTTATGCAGTAATTAAGAAATAATTGATCATTTACTGAACGTATTCAGATGCTTCAGTGTTGCTACATCATGTTTTTTTCTGCTCCACCCCCTTTTCAGCTCCTCCTGTACTCTGCTTTCCCCTGTGCCCAATGACATTCTCAAATGCACACTATGGCGTACGACTTAGTTTGTATAAAGACAACATGAAGATCAAATTTCATGTTTAAATATACTAGAAAAAGACTTACATTGTGTTTTTACATTATATATTGTATCATATATCATATATTGACATTCAGTTTGTGGGAAATGATTTATTTTTGTCCCTATTGTCCATATTGCCTACCCCTAGTGATTTGATTTGATTTGATTAAAAAAAGTGTTACTTACATGACTAACAGGTTTAGCATGGCTTTTCTTTTATGATGAATTATATCATTTCAGATTCTGCAGTTCACTTAACTCTCTGCTGACTTTCTGTTTTCCCTGCTATGCAATGTTTTCTCAGGACTTTTCCAATTCACCAGTAGAGGCCAGACTGAATGGAAAAGTACTGACTAAAGAGAAGGCCTGCTTTTTTTTTCACTTGTTTTGGCCTCTCATGTTTAATGTAATAAGTAACTTCTTCCTCTCTTCTCTCGCTTCCTCTTTCTCTCTTCCCTTTTTTCTCTCATTTTTGCTAATTTGCCAATCTATTTAGCAGTATGCCTAAAGGCATGAAGTTCTTCCAAATTTGATCTCACATTAAAGTGCCTGAATAGGCACACATTGTCCTGCATAACACAGTTGCTTTTAAGCACTTTTGAGGCCTTAAGCCTCCGTGCCTCCATCCAGTCTGACTTGTGGGTCATGCCAGACATGGTGCCAGGGTCCCTGCTGTCAGTGCCGCTTTGACTATGCCAGGCCCTGACTGGTTCTGGTCACTGTTTTTTTGGGGTTTTCTGCCACAGATATGCTGGCCAGACTCACGCCGACAGCATCATGCTGGACCATGAGGACAGCTTCTGGTGCCAGGCCCTGGAGGACTTGGAGACTTGTGGGCAGTCAGAACTTCTCCGCGAGATTGAGGTAAACTGTGGAGAGATACACTCATCCTGAAAGAATTTCCAGTCACACACACACACACACACACACACACACACACACACACACACTCCTTACAAAATATCTGTGGCCCAATAACACAGAATGAAGAATTTGGAAGCTTTGCAGAAGAGCTGAAGGATTGAGTGCATGGTGTGTCAATGCATGCATAACAATATATTTTTTAAATATTCACCCAGACCTTGTGTGATACATAATATGTCCAAATGTTTGTGGACACCCCTTCTGATTAGTGCATTCATCTATTTTGCACCTATTGCTGACACATATGTGTAAATGCAAACAGCTTGTCTACCCCAAGTAGAGAAATACTGCCAATAAAGAGGACCCTATAACAGTTCAAGATGAACCCATTGGCACCTTACCTAATGCCAGGTATGGGCTTAAGGGTTATAAAGTCCTCCAGCGTTGAGCAGTGTAGCAGTGTGCTCCGGAATGATGGTGCTCCATCCAGTCCTTTTGAAATGAGGTGGGGAATTGGGGATGAAGTGGGGGGGTAATCATGCCACATCCTGACCACACTAACACACTTATTGCTAAATGCAGCTCCTCACAGCAATGGTGCATGATCTAGTCACAGAATCCTTCAATAGTAGAGATAGTTATTCCTGCAAAAGCAGAATAAACTCTTTTTAATTCCTTGGATTTCTTAAGAAACAATGAATGAGCATATACTCCCAATTTTCACACTCCTTTTTCCATATAGTTTATGTGAATATATGGTCAACTGTCAAATTTCCATACGGGCCTTCTAGATGAGAACGCTTGAGTTTTCTTGAGAAGTAAAATTGAAAATTATAAGTAAATCAAATTAGTTCATTGATATGTAGAAAGATTTGGCTCTAAAGCAAGCTAAGAAGGTTATGACCTGCTTTCTTTCAGTTTGGCTCAGATCTATGAAACATCATTGATTCACTTAGATGGAATAATCCTAGCACTTCTAAATCTGTTACATCTTGCTTAATTGCACGGTGTTTCAGTATTTCTGTACCATTTCTCCACATTTTCACTGATCTGTTACATTTATCTAGAGCATGTCACCTTAAGCGCAAAGCCCTATCAGTTTGTTTACATTCTACAAAAAATGTCCAGTTTCATGCTGAGTAACACACAACAAAGACTCCTGTTCTTACATAACTATATACAGTATGTATTGGCAGGGATCTCTGAATAATGGACTGGAATAAGGCCCTTTTGCTCAGTTCAGCTCTTGCTAGTTCACTGAGAAGCTGGAACAGAAGAAATGAAACAACACCTTCTCAAGTTTTATTCCTGTGGATCAGAAATGCCAGAAATTATCTTTGATCAGCACTTCTTTTCTAGGGAGGCAAAGGAACTCCTAATTACCAGCAGAGATGAAAATAGAGCTGAAAATATAACGTGATGAATTGCACCACCAGCTTTCATTCGATCACGTCTAACATCACTGTTTTTTTTGGCAGAGCCAAAGCAGGAAATAAAGCATTCTTGATAAGAAAAACACATGGCTGGGCCAAAGAATCCCACTTGTCAGCTCATATTTACACAACACAGCTGGCTTGTCTGTATTGCTCATTATTGTAGGTGGGGTGTTCAAATATCAGGTTTATGGTTTCCCATGGCCATATGCCGTTGAAGGAGCTTCAGACTGTCTTGCAGTGGATGTTAATGGCTGATAACAGCCAGTCCTGGCCTGACAAGGCAGCTGTATAAATGATATATGTCCCTACCTGGCAGATGCTATATGTGCTGTATATGAATTTAACCATACATAAGTTTAATTGCCAAATCAATTACATTAAATTTAATTCATTCATTACTCACCAGCCTGGGCGGATTAAAAGGCTAATCTTGAGGTCCCCTGCCACCCCCTTAGAGGCTGACCTCAGGCACCCTTTACCCATCTGACCCACCTTCCAGCTACTGGACCTGGACTCATTTCCCACCCTGACCTAGACTAGTTGCCCACCTGCCATCACCCATTGTGCAGAAATTTACACAGATCCTAATTAGCTGCTAATGTTAATATTATGTTCACCATTAAACTATCATTACTTCAGTACACATGAGTATTACAGCAGACACGTGGTCAAGTGTCCCCTTATCAAACATGTATCAATGGTTTCACCATAGGAGGATGGGTCCCCCCCTAGTGAGCCTGGTTTCTCCAAAGGTTTGTTCCTTGCCACTCTTGCCCTTTGGCTCGATCACTGGGGTGTTTATGTCTTTATCTTTTGTTTCATGTGTTGTTGTTGACCTCCTTATTTTTCATTTCTGTAAAGGTGTTCTGTGACATCAGTTGTAAAAGCATTATACAATTGCATTTTGGTTGATTGATTGAAACATTTAATAAAGATCTGGTTTTGTCCTAAAAACAAACAAATTTTTGTGCCACAACAAATCTTCTGACCCATCAAAGCATGAACTCCACAAGACCTCTGAAGGTGTCCTGTGGTATCTGGTAACAAGCCATTAGCAGCAAGTCCTATAAGCTGTGAGGTGAGACCTCCACAAACCCTGTTCCCAGTTCATTGGTTGTCCTTTTCTTTGAAACACTTTTTGTAGGTACTGACCACTGCATACCAAGGAACACCCCACGTGATCTGCCTGATGTTTTGCAGATGCAAAAATGTCCCAACAATTAGAACTAAAGATGTGAATTCATGCATTAAAAATGTTTTCACCTTTTGTGTGACACACATCAGACAGTCTCAGCACAATCAGTAGGAGAGCAGAGAGAGCTAAGGAGAGCTACAGAGCATGGCTCCTACTTTTGCATCTAACATGAAAATATCAAAGTGTTGTTGACAGCAGCAGAACCATTGCTGATAAAAAGCCACAATACTCTAGAAGTCACGTCTGTGAATCAGCTTCAAGACGTGACACATTTGTAGACTTTCCAACATAATTTCTGGTAACCTTGCTGGGACTGGAGCTGAACGGTGCTTCTCTGAGTCTGAGTCTGATGAATGGCATCTTCATAGCTTCCAATTAACTATTCTTTATTGGGTCGGATTAGATAATTGCTAAATAACTGTTTGGCAGCCAATCAGAGCCACATACAGAGGCCCCTATTGAAAGGTACTGACCTGATTTAGCAGTAATCAGTGCTTATAATCTGAGTGCTGCTTGGCTCCTCTCCCTCAGGCCTCAATAATGACTGGCAGCGCTCTGAGTTTGGGAGTGGAAGGTGGCAAAGCCCACAACGAGACACTCTCCCAGCCCAATGTCAGCCCTCTCAGGAAGAGCCCCCACCTGCATAACGAGACCAAGAGCAAGAGCACACTGCGCATGTCTGAGAAGACCTGGGAATCCCGACGCATCAAGGAGGAGATGCAAGAGATCCTGTCCCCAACACCACTGGAGCTGCACAAGGTTAATTGCACATCACCACATAGGCTCCACATAGTGGTCCTGACTGCTGAGTGACCTGTGTCTGAGTTGTGAGTTATGTATTAGGGCAGAATGTGGTAACAGTAATCTAATGACAGTTAAACAGCTACTCCACTAGAGAGCTATATTTACACAAATTTAACAAAAATTAAGTTTAGGCAGCATGGTGCTCCTGGAAGTGCTTGTGTAACAGCTCCAGGGGCCTGAAATTGAGGGTTCAATCCCCACTTCGGTAACTGTCTGTGAGGACTCCATGTGAGATTCCTTGGGGTACTCTGATTTCCTCACTCCTCAGTGGATGTATATGGTATCCTATGATGGACTGGAGCCTGTCAAGGAGGTATTCCTGCCTTGCACCCAATGATTCTGAGTAGACCCTGACCCGGGAATGAAGTTTAGCGTGTCAATCAACCATGACATCAATTATGGTCTATGTTTGGAGTCTTGTTATTTGTTTTGTCCTGGTTAATGAATAGCAGACACATATATCCTACCAGTCAGCATGTAAACTACATACCTACTGGGGAGTTTTAAGAGACATTCTTACTATAAATATGGACGGAGCGGAGCTCAAACTTCTAGCCTGAACAAGATGGGATGTAATCTTCCATTACTATGTTAGATTTGTAACACCAGTTCAAAACAAAAGAAGCAACTTCAGAGAAATGTTATTGCCAAAAACTAACATTGGCTTTCTTAGGTGACTGTGATTAAAGACCCAGAGCGAGATGACTTTGGCTTCAGTGTATCAGATGGTTTCTTGGAGAAAGGAGTGTACGTGAACATGATCCGACCTGAGGGTCCAGCAGACCGTGCAGGACTCAAACCGTATGACAGGATCCTACAGGTACCAGCATTACTGCCCTACTAAATTCTTTTTTCTCCACTTTTCTCTTTCACTTGCTTCCATGTTTGGTCTTCCTGCTCAAAATTATATAGTAGTAATAGTACAATTCGTGGATGTTTACACACTGTCAATTTGTGAGGAATATCTTGTTGCCTTCTGTACCAAATAGGATTGTTATATTCAGGGTAAGCAATTAGTCAATCAATCATATCAAATCTAAATTTAATTGTATTGAGGTTTTAACTCAACAGATGTTTTCACAAAGCAGCTTTACAGAAATCCAAAATAGGGGAAAAGATCAGCTACACATATGCCATGAATGCCCCAGTGAAAAGGAAACGGTGGCAAGGAAAACCTCCAAGAGACGGAGGAACAAACCTTGAAAGGAAACCTTGACCTCCTCTGGTCAAACTACTTCTATATTATTGATAAGAAGTCCCCATACCACCACTGTAAGGCTTAGGTTTACTGAAGTAATGATAAAACATTGCTGGTGGTCATAATAGTAAAAGTTGCACATTGACAGGGTACAGAGTCAGTATGTGAAGCGATGGGATGAGGGGTCCCAATGGGAAGTCCCAACACCTAAGTTGATGAACCTCTGGATCTGCAACCTTTATCTAAAGTGAAAGACTAAAGACCAAAAGCTAAACTGAACAAGTGAGTTTTTATCCTGAACCTGAAGACTAGTCTGAGTCCTGAACATTATCTAGAAGGCTTTTCCAGAGTTGGGATGCTGTTCCTCTTTGCTGAAGCCTTCTGAATTCTGAGAACCTGCACCCTGTAAACCATTTACTTGCTCAGTATATTAGCAGATCTACCACAACCAAAACCAAAAGCCCAAGTAAACAAGACTCTGTCAGGTCACTGAGGACTCCAGTGAGTCCAATAACACTTTCTCCTGTAGTTGTAAGAGGCTTTATTGATTGCAGCTGGTTTCAGTACATTTGTTCTCACAAGCTGTAAAGGAGGAAATTCAACCCAGAGCTGCTTTAGATTAAAAGCCATAAAGACGTTTAATAAAGTCCAACTATTGAAGTTAACGAAAGCACTATAAATACTCACAGTAAAATCGGATCCAACACATAGACGTCCAGCCAGAACTTAAGATATTTGTGGATGATTTTTTTCCCCATTGCGGTTTTATGGCCTTTGCCAAAGAGACCACAGGCCGGCACTGGCAACCATAGCTTATTATTAATGCCAGACTGATTTAACTTCCAGGAGCCTCTGAGCTTGACTGTTTACTTCATTTATTCCTTCACTTGTTTATTCATGTTATTCAAGAACATAGATACACATTTTTCTTTTTACACCAAATGTAGCTGATCAGAGAAGACCTGATTGAGGTCTGAAGTTTGCTTCTGTGTTTTTGAGGCTAATGTACAGTAGGTACATTTACATTTATGGCACTTAGCTGACACTCTAATCCAGAGCAACATACAGGTTTACTCATTACAAAGGTGGATCAGAGTAGTGTTAGGAGTCTTGCCCAAGGACTTTTATTGGCATAGCACCGCATAGTTGCCCAGACTGGGAATTGAAACCCAGTCTCCCACATGGTGTGATGGCTCGCAACCAACACAGTAGGTTGTATATGTTGGTCTTCATTTGAGTATGTTTGACCCACTGGTCACACAAGTTGACTAGTTTGGTAAAGCTGGTTTGTCAATGACAGACTTTATTCTAAGTCACTTTGGAACATTTCTTTTGGTCCATTCATTATGAACATCTACCACAATAAGAACAACCACCAGATTCACAAGATGTCAAAAAGTAAAAAAAAAAAAGGTTTTAGGATGGCAACAGAATACACAAATCAATCAGAAAATCAGGTAAAACAAATATTCTGAAACCTCCAAATCAATAATCAGCTCAATGTCACAATTAAAGCTCTCAAATAGACCAGGAGGACTAAAATGTTTCAGTGAAATAATTTTTTTAACCCACTGTGTTGTGCACACACAGGAATTAATCCTCCACATTTAACCCATCCTCACACAGTGATACAAGTGATTACACACACCAGGGGGCAGTGAGCACACATGCCCAGAGCAGTAGGCAGCCCTATTCACAGCTGGGGAGTTCAGTGCCATGCTCAAGGGCACTTCAGTCATGTCTTTCCAGTTCAGGGATCCAAACCATCAACCTTCCAGTCACAAGGCTGGTTCCCTAACCACCAGACCACAGCTGCTCCCATACAGCACCAGGTGGTCTCCCCTCGAAGTACTAACCAGGCCCGACCCTGCTTAGCTTCCGAGATCAAATGAGATCAGGTATTCTCAGGTTGGTATGGCCATAAGCATACCACCAGTGAACACATTTATGTTAATTTTTTTATTTTATTTGATGCAGCAATAATTGCTTTCTTTGAAAGTACTTTGGGTTACTGCTACACTTCCTATTTCATTTTTCCATTTTCTTTTCCATTTCTTTCCAAATTAAGTGTAAATCAATGCGTGGCTATGCTCAATACACTGCCTTATGGCTCTTGTTTACAGACTGTAATAGATTTGTTCAGATTTGTTCATGTAGGTTTTCACTGCAGCTCTGCATCCAGATTAAGGGAAATATTACTGTAAATGTTCCCAAACTGTTACTAGTTAGCACAAGACACATGCGTGATGACATCGCCAACTACTCACCTGTTAAATAAGCTGCCATATGGTTTGGTCATCAATTTTAGTTCAGTAAGTTTAGGTCATTGCACCCCTAGTATTAAAATAGTTGCATGTTTTTCCCTCCCACCCTCATATACACATTGCTACAACTGGTCCTGCATGGTCCCACCACTTAGGCCTGCTTGAAGTCCCCTGCCTCAACATCCTAACTGGACATCCCCGTGTCCCCTGTGTCCTCTTTATGATAAACCAAAATATGGTCAACCTATTTTAAGGTAAAGATATTTTTATGTAAATTTAACCACTAAACAAAAACAAGCTATGAAGGTGCAATTAAAGTCTGCTCGTCTCATTCCCAGGTCAACCACGTCCGGACGCGGGATTTCGACTGCTGCTTGGCCGTGCCTCTAATCACAGAAGCTGGTGATAAACTGGAGCTGGTTATTAGTAGGAACCCCTTAGCTCAACTCAATTCTAGCCAGCCAGGTATGGGTCAGCCACTGGACTGCAATTCACTCTCGACACCTCTAGCTCATAGCCGCGAACACGTGACCAGCACCATGGACCTGTGACAACATTCAATCCTAGGACTTATAACCTGAGAAAACAACAATCATAAACACAACATCGCAGGACACTGCTGTACATGCCATTCTTCACAGTGCGCAACATCATTGGACCTTGTGGAACATGTATGGTGGGCTTCTGTTTCAGTAAACCATAAGCACTGATTTGAGCCAATGTTTTCAGAGAACAGGACAGACCGAGGATCACTGGAAAACAATCCAGACAAGAAGTGTGAACAAGGAACTCAACCCATTCCAGAACTTGTGGAGCACTTATTGGTTTCTACTCAAAAAACACACCTGGTTCTTGTTTAAAAGCGTGAAAAAGCGAAAGGAAGATCTCTTTTCTACTTCATTGTGAATAATGTTAACATTGTTGGCCTTCTGATGATGTCCGTTCCCCTTTCAGAAAAAGAGAACATGGCTCTCTGTGATGTTTTCATTAAACTGTGTGTTTTTCCACTCTCTGGTTAATGGCTGAGTCACCAGAAAAAGGACAAGATGTTTTGGTTGGGCAAGACTGAGAATCTGTTTGGCTAGTCTCAGTCTAACCCACCCTTAAAATCAAACCTGGTAGGCACACACCCTCCCCCCTCTCCACCCAATCTCTCTCTCTCTCTCTCTCTCACTCTCTCTCTCTCTCTCTCTCTCTCACTCTCACTCTCTCGCTGTCTCTCCCTCTTTCTCTCTAACGCACTCTATTCTGTCTCTTAATTTTGTCACACTTAATCTCTCCCTCTAACTAAATCTCTACCTCACACTTTCTATAACTCTGTCTCTCTATGCCTTTCTCTAACATTGTCCCTCTAACCCTTTCTCTCAGTCCTTCCCTCTCTTGCCCTTTTTTCTACTCTTGCCCTTTAGTCTCTCTCTCACTTTCTTTAATTCAGGCTCTCCCCTTTCTCTAACTCAGAGAAATCTCTCTCTTTTTGACTCTCTCGCACCCTTTCTCTAACTCAGTCCTCCCTCATTCTCCTTTTCTTCATCTCTCTCTCTCTCTCTCTCTCTCTCTCTCTCTCTGTCTCTGTTGGTTCTGATGCTCTCTCTTTCTCACACTGAACTAAAGGGTGGAGGGGAACAATGCACAAGAAAACTTCCCGCTGCTTTCCAGCAATCAGCCTGAAGCTGAAAGTAACAAAGGTGCTGTTTGATTCCTCAACAAAGACTTCAGAAGGGTTTCATGTTTTCGTGTGACGCGAGGCGATGGAACCTCTATTCCTTGATTTGATGGTGGTGGTGTAAGCTTTGTTTTGTTTGCACAAGGAGCCCTTCGTTTCTCTCAGCTCCGGCCTCGTGCACTTCCTCACGTGGCTTTGTGGACCTGCGAGCGGCGAGAAGGAGAAACAATCACAAGTCCTCTTTTGTTCTGGGTGTTTTCTTGGTTTGCATGAGATATTTTCATTTCTAATAACCTCAAAAGCATTCAGTCAGACAGACTGTGAGTAGAAGAGAGGAAAAGGGACGCTCTCTGAAATGTGCACAGACCCAGCTCCCCAGCTGTTCTCCACTTCTGGCCCCTTCTCCCCAGTGCTGCTGTCCTGCTGCACCAGTGTAGCATCTACACCATGTTCAGACATCAAGGGTACATTTCTTCCCTTCA
The DNA here is from genome assembly GCA_034509495.1 of Acestrorhynchus altus. NCBI lineage: Eukaryota > Metazoa > Chordata > Actinopteri > Characiformes > Acestrorhynchidae > Acestrorhynchus > Acestrorhynchus altus. The sequence continues at coordinate 16,503,735 of CM067521.1, read as the reverse complement.
CAATGGGCTTTGTGGCCATGCTGTCATTTGGCCACTAAACCTTGCCAAATATTGGAGATGTTTTTGTTGGGTTTATTTTTATCTCACCTCCCTAAAAAGCCCTCATGCTACCACTATCCAGTCTACTCACATTTTGTCCTACCACAGGCCCAACTCTTACAAAGGTCAAGCCACCTAACTTGTGGTGCGAGTTATTTGTGAGTGGAATCAGGTACATTAGAGCAAAGACCACCAAACTGGGCAGTGTAGTGGTGCTCCTCCTGGCCTGAGCTGCACCAGTGAAGAGTAAATTTGGAATTTACTTTAATTTGTCCTTATTTCTTATTTAAATTTTAGTTAGCAGTCGGTATAGTAAGCATGTTTACACTAAAATGCAACCAATGAAATGAGGTGTAACTTAAATTTGATAATCTATAATGCAATGTTTCCTAGTAGAAATTCAAATTTCAGATATGAAAAAATACTAGTGCTACTGTCAGATCTGCAGATCTGTAAAGACACTTTTACCTGTCATACTGCCAACATGACGTAATTTAAATTTTGATTAGTCAAATTGTACTATTGATTTACACACTAAATACATTCAAATCAAAACAATTGTTGCATCCAGAAGGAGTGAAATGAGGAAAAAACTGGAAATAAACAACTGAAAATTGGCACATGCATATGTATTCACCCCCTTTGCAATGAATCCCCTAAATAGTTCTGGTGCAACTAATTACCTTCAGAAGTCACATGCTTAGTGAAATTAAGTCCATCTGTGTGCAATCTGGGTGTCATATGATATGTCAGTATCAACAATGGCTGCAACACCATTAAGCAAAAGATACCACTAACCAAACAACACCATGAAGACCAACGAGATCTCCAAACAAGTCATGGTCAAAGTTATTCATGTCATGGTCAAAGTCAGGGTTGGGTTTTAAATAAAAAATCCAAATCTCTGATGATCCTCTGGTGCAACAACAAATCCGTTATCATCAAATGGAAAGAACATGGTACCGAAACAAACCCAAGCAGAGACTGGAGTAACTGTTCTTATGACCGCAATTAGCCATAAACTACAAAAATAGGAAGGCTCATTTTGATATAGGAGACTCCCCAAATGTATGGAGAAATGATTGGTCTCCTCACCCCAAGAACATCATGCCCACCGTAAAGCATGGTGGTGGCAGCATCATGCAGTGGGGAGATTTTTCAGCACCAAGGACCGTCAAACTAGTCTGAGTGAAGAGGATGATAGATGGTGCTAAATGCAGGGATATTATTGAGCAAATCTGTTTGTCTGTGATTTGAGCCTGGAATGGAGGTTCACCTTCAAACAGAACAATAACCCAAAGCATACTGCGAAAGCAACACTTGAGAGGTTTAAAGGGAAATGTGTAAATGTATTGGAATGGCCTAGTCAAAGCCCAGACCTTAATCCAATTCAGAAAATGTGATCAGATTAGAAGATTTACCAGGGGAAACACAAACTTGAAGGCGCTAGAACAGTTTTGCCGTGAGGAATGAGCAAAAATCCCAGTGGCGAGATGTAGCAAGCTCATAGAGACTTATCCCAAGCAACTTGCCACTGTAACAGTCTACAAAGTACTGACTTTAGGGGGGTGAATAGTTATGCATAGTTTACTGTTATTTTGTCCTATTTGTTGTTCACAATTTAAAAAAAAAATCTAATGTTCAATGTTGTAGGCATGTTCTGTAAATGAAATGATGCAAACCAAAAAATGCCAGTGAATATTTTTGCAAGGCACTATAGAGTGTTCAATTCAAGAATCCATCGCAAGAACAGAATTGAAAACATCACAAAAGATAACATTATCAGTGCCAATCTGGTGACATTGCAGTATTTAGTGATATTGCTCAAATGCAATTGCCAAACAGCTGAGACTTTGCAAGCTTTGTTTAACTAAATGTGCACCAAGGCCTTAGAGGTCAGATTATGAAATGTGTGCAATTCTAGACGACTATTGATATTTGAATTCAACAACACCACAACAACGCCTCTCCGTTCAGTGCTCCTTCAAACACTGAATTATACAAAAAGTGTAATCAGTTGAAATCATGCACATTTCCTTTAAACATAAACCTAGATTAAAAACTATTTCCAGTTGCATTGTAATATAAGACCACACACACACACACACACACACACACACACACACACACACACACACATACATACAGTATATATAAAATCCTGATTTAATATATAAACATTGAAAAAGAAGTAAATTGAGGTTGAATTAAGGTTTTCTGAAGCTGAAAGCTTGTCAAAAAACATGCTTTGAGACAGGCCATCTTTCTGGAACACTGGAAAACTAAGAGTGGACCACTACTTGAAAGTAAAGCACTTTCTGACTGGGCTGTATTAAGCGTTTTTGGGTTTTGGCCATATTGCTTAACAACGGACTCACTGTAGGCTTCAGCATTTCCCCCAAAAACCAGAAGGAAGCTTCTCAGTGGCAGCATCTTAGATTAATTGTTAGTATTATGTCACCTCATGGAGTTGCAGATAGCTCCCAAAAAGACCAAGGCCAACTGGATGCCAGACATATATCTCACCACTGTCTACAAGAAGCTCCAGGAAGCCAAAATACAGCTACGTCATTGTTTCTCAGAAAGAAGGATGCTGTCATTCACACATACTCTCAGGCCCTGCTCCTGATGTGGTCTGAACATTCCTGACCACACTTCAAAATGAAAAGGTCTTCTTAGACCTCAAACCTGGTCCCATCCCTGCCAGAACACTTTTGCTCTGTAATTATGTGTGGATTAGGTGGAATTATTTCTTCAGCCTGCGGTCTTGACCCCCTGTTGGAAAGCACAAGCATGATCTATTTGTAATAAAGCAGAAAGCTCTCATTGTTCCCAGAGACTTCGGCGAATTCGCGCCAGAACAATCGCCTGCTCTGTTCGGGACCATCGCATTGGGACTCTTCCCAAAGCTTACTCTCTTTCTTTTTTCATTTCCCTTTTACTTTTGCTGTTGAGGACAAGATTTCATCTACATGGTTTTGGGGACCCAATGTTAACCTGGTGTTTTGCTAAGGACAAGACTTCAAATAGGTTCAGGCACTCTAATTTGATTTACCCTTTTCTCTCTTTTCATAATCATGACAGTGTTCCACGTGAATATTAAAAAAGGTTCAAGTTTTATACACAGACTATTCTGTAAGCTCAAGATAGGCTTTGATAATTTTACAAAAGCTTTATAAAGCTATAATTGTCTTCATCCCTATGCATTTTCGACTCTGAATTAATGTATGCAGTATTGTGTATTTTTAAAGTGTGGAATATTAAAGGTCTATTCTCTGTATAGTATTTTTATATGACCCTCTCACCCCACTGTTCACACCTGAGTGCAATGGAAGTTGGAAAAATGGGGTTTATGTGGATATACCTTGTTAAGACGGAACTATGCTGATGACACCCTTTTATAAAGGACAAACATGAATAAAGGAGAAATGTCATTATAATTGCGTGCTAGTTTTATCTGTGGTGTGTGTGTGTGTATATATATATATATATATATATATATATATATATATATATATATATATATATATATATATATACATTGAATGTAATGATTTTATATGTAAGTGATTACAGTATTACGGCAAAAGGATATGCTTTATTGTGGGAAAACTACACTTGAAAAGAGGCTCTAGTACACTGTCGTGCTGCCTGTAGCCTCAATATAAGATGAGATACAGTCGGGCACGGAGGCATACAGATTCCATATAGAATCCTGCAGCACATTTGACCAAATTTGTTGCAGCTTAGCCTGTAGATCCTAGCAGCTTCCTTAAATGCCCGATTGGCACTAATCTGGCGACAGTTAGTCCTCCCATGAGAGGCAAAACATGGCCACAGGCTGTCCTACACATATTATTTAACAATTAGTGTCCCTTGTATCAATAATCAATTGTATCAATCAATGTGTGACTGACTGTCATATGTGATGGCCCACAGATGATCACACCCGTATTTGGGGCAGTGTGTCGCTCCACAGCAAAAGGCAGGATTGAAGCACTTACCATGAGGCCTCGAAACTTGACCTAGAATGACCTAGATGTTGGGCAGTTTGTTGCAGTGACCATATGACCATTGATACTCCCCCTCACAAAGTCTTAACTGGGCAAAATATGCATCATAGAGGCAGGACATTACTCAAGGCTCACCGTGCCCAAGGCCATGAGTTCACTAGAGGAATATAAGTCACCTCAGTATTAGGCTGTGGAGAAGAGGAACTTTATTCTCTGGAGTGATTGAGCTCCAGACAATACCTTTGGGTGGAGTTGGAGTGGGTAAACTGGCCATCATCAGTAACTGACCCCATTAATGCTCTTGCATGGTTAAATTCAGTCAAATACAGTCCTTACAGCAATGTTTCAATATTTAGTGTAAAGATTTTCTCAAACACTTGATGCTGTTCCTTTAATTCAAACACTGAGCTACATATTAAAGTCACTGGGGTTGATTTGAGGCCTTCGTAGAACTCATGACGAAGTCTGAGAAGAACAGATATTATATATAAATATCTTCCTGGAACTGCACACACAAACACCCCACTGCAGTTTCTGCCTTCCCGTTCTGTCTTTTTTAATCAAAACCCAAAAAAGAAGAGAGGAGTTATTAACTAAAGGACCCAGATAATAACCCTGTTTTTGAAAGTATCACATGTATTAAAAGACTCTCTGCTTCCATTAGTGTAGAGGTTCATGCACTCTTGCCAAGTAAGCCAGAGGTTAGAGGATCAGATACATGCTTGCACAGCTCCACCTCCACCTCCACCTCATTTACTGGAGATGAGTTCATGATATGGCACTGCCTTTGGGTGATAACTGGCGGAGTTTTCCATACTCATTTGTTTTGTTTGGCACACCATTATGTTTTCGTCAACACCTGCTGAAAGATGAGCAAAACTATACAGGAGACACACCTTCTGTTGTGGATACTCTCAGACTGCTTGAAAAAGGAGTCCTGTACTGCTCTGCACTACACTGGTATCAGTTTTTATTCTGGAACATCCCACACCAAAACAGAAGCACATTTATTACCATACATTGTAAGGGTCAACCCTCCTTGTATTGGGAGCATCATACTGTAGGTGATGGGAGAGAGTCTTATCAGGGTTGGGTAACTGAATTTGGTGGGTGATTGGGCTAAATAAACAAATAAATAAACAAACAAATAAATAAAACAAGTTATTATAGTATTAAATGTGTCTTTTTTCTTTATTACATCCTTATGAGTAACTCTAGAAACATACTGGAAAATCAATGTAAAAACTGGATTATGTTTATTTTGAGGTAACTTTGGAACTGGTATTGGAATGTTATGTTTTTAGAGAACAAAATCAGAAACATTGAAGTTTTGCTTTGTACAGACTTGCTCGTCTGTGTTTACACAGATTACATTTAGTAACCCTCTTTTTGGTCAGCTAGAGAGTCCATTCATCCATCTCAGCTGTTTCCTTTGCTTTGAAAATGATTCAGTTCCTCGGAATTCTTTGGAAGAATGCACTACAGCTGACATCGGAAAAATCTGGATTCTTCATGACTGAGCAAAGCTAGTTTATCAGATAGATACACATGACTGAAGTTTGATCTGATAATGATGTAATGTCTGTGACCTGAAGTGGAAAAGTACTGACAGGGGCCCAGTTAGAGTGGATGACGGATAATTTGTAATGGAATAGCTCTGGTTAAACCACCTTCCTTCAATAAGGCGACTAATCCAGAATACAGCAAGAAACAGCAGCAGCATTCACATATTTCATTGCAGCACATATCCTTGTTGGTTCTGGTGCGATTACCTCTGATAATCCTGTTATGATCCTGGAACATCATCACCTGGAGCTTTACAAAAGCCTCTGATCTCACAGGCAGGGCCAGAGTGTTTTGGTCACTTGGATCAGAACAGTGGGCAGCAAGAATAGTCTCTTTCTTTAGTCTTAGATCATTGTTCATTCTTTGGTTGGCCAACAGGAACACTATCAGCTCTGTGGGTTCCTTTACTGTGAGCATGAGGCAAAATTGAGGAAGTGTTTTTTTTCCTGTAGGGGAAGGGCTGTATTTTTCCACTTGTTTTCGAACTTTCTTCTCAAACATCTCCAATATGTCTTTGCTCTAAGCTGCTTAAAGGAATCTGAATTTGACAAAAAGCAGTGCAGAGGATAACCTTCTGAATATATGCAATAATGTGCAGGTTTACATATTAAAAAACAAGGCTCTTATGATATAAAATCATAATAAAATCATAACATGGTAGCTTGTGGATGGTGTGTTAGTTTGCTATGTGTGCTTGCTTTGGGTCCATGTAATTGCATTTAACTAGGTGCTGTTCGCTTATTGTATATGAAGTGTGTGAGCTTGGGTTTCACATAAGCTTGTGGCAAGTTTGTTATATTAACTTCTAGAACCCGAGATCTGCACTTTGTGGGCAGTTACATGCCATGTTCTAGGCTTCATATCTCAGGATCAGAGTAACCTATGGACACGATACACATATCACAACAAAATTGAGGAAGTGTTTTGTTGTTGTTTTTTTGCGAAGGTCTCTAATGTGCTACTCCACTCCATATGTCCATGGTTCCCAGTGGAGTGTTCTTTCAGAAATTGACTTCTAGAAGCAGTTCTTGCCTGGAGATTTTCATTCACATTTTAATTCAGATTTCAATGTCCAACAGTTTTGCCTTTTGGCCACCTACAAATTCACTATGACCTTTGACATGCCAAAATGCAATCACTCCTTTGTTACCAATCATTATCATATGCTTGGTGACCTGTTTACCCACATCCAACAAGATATTCACTGCACTCCACCTCTTCCCCGTCTATGAACTGAGAAAATAACCCACAGGTTCTCATAGACTGAACACCCTCATGCAACCATCTCCAGGAGCCTAAAGTTACTACCACCTTAAACATGCAAGGTACCTCATTTTTTTGTCTGGAGGGCTTATATTTGGGTGACAATGGACACCCATTTCAGTAGTGATTTATCCATATATACTTAAAATAAAAACAGTCTTGTGAAAAACACGTCTTTATTAGCATATTTAAAGAGAGGTTTTAGGGTTAGAGACCTTGGTGAAAATGTGTAATTGCATTTTCTGTGCGCAGAAGACTCCTTGTAAGTGTGAGATGTGGTCTCTTTGCAGATTGGATGAACCTGATGATCACAAGTTCAGTCAGTCAGTGGATAACTCAGTTCATCAGTCAAATCTCAGTGAAAGCCCCCCAACTCCCCTTGTTGAACTGAAACCAATCACCCTGTCATTACCTGATCCACACCACCTGCTTGATTTATGCAGTGCAAACTGAGCTCAGTGTATCAGGCAGCTACTATAAGTTGCGCAAACTTTTACCAATAAACCAGTGAGCCTGTGAATGAGCACTGCGGGCCCTGGATTATCCATTACCTCAGCAGGAAAAACCATAGCTGTACAGATGGTCTACTATTGCTGATCTAGCATGTTTTAAGGACTTCCACTCACAAATGGATTTTCCATACATGACATGTGCGTGATATAATCAACTGTACCTGCAGTACATACAAGTTCATTTAAATGCAGTTACAGGTGAGCTTTTTGTTTGGGGCATTAACAGGCCCACAGATGTTCCTTATCAAGTATTCTGGACAAAATTCATCATATTATGGCCACATTAGTGCCCATTCAATGGCACACGCAAGCTTGGCACAAATTGGGTAGTCACAGCCCAACACACGCCCAGTCAAATGAACAAAACATCATAGTCACAAAACAGAACTAGCAAACTGACCTTTTATGTGTTTTGCTAGCTCACAAGCTGGAATTAAATTGGATTATTTCAGTGCACGTAACTATTCACCCCCTAAAGTCAGTACCTTGTAGAGCCCCCTTTTGCAGCAATTACAGCTACTTTGAGTAAATCTCTACCACATCTTGCCACTGGGATTTTTGGCCCAGTCCTTCAGGCAAAACTGCTCCAGCTCTGTTTTCTGCAACACATTTCCCCTTAAACCACTTGAGTGTTGCGTTAGCAATACACTTTGGGTCATTGTCCTGTTGGAAGATCAATCTCCTTCCCAGGCTCAAATCACTGACAGACTAACAGGTTTTGCTTAAGAATATCCCTGTATTTAGCACCATCTATCTTCCCACCAACCAGTTTCCCAATCCCTGCTTGGGGTGTTCTTGAGGTGTTCTTGGTGTGTTCTTGGGGTGTTCAGAGATGAGATGTGTTGGTTTTGTGTCAGACATAGCATTTCCCTCGGTGGCTGAAAAGTTCGATTTTAGTCTCATCTGACCAGAGCACCTTCCCCCATACATTTGGACAGTACACCACTTGCCTTTTGGCAATCTGAAAACAATCCTTGCTGGTTTTGTCTGTAAGTAAAGGCTTTTTCTTGCCTCTCTTCCGTAAAGCCCAGCTGTATGGAGTGCACAGCTTATAGTGGTTGTATGGACAAATACTCCAGCCTCTGCTTGGGAACTCTGCAGCTCCTTCAGGGTTACCTTTCTGTGGACTCTCTGTGCTGCTTCTCTGATTAATGCCCTCTTTGCTCGCTCTAAGAGATTTGGTGGCCAGCCCTCACTTGGCAGGTTTGTTGTGGTACCGTTTTTTTTTTTTCATTTCATGATGGAGCTGGTGCTCCAGGGGACGATAAGAGATTTTTTAATAATGCACTCCTAACTTGTACTTCTCAAGAACTTTGTCTGTAACTTGTTTGGAGATCTCCTTGGACTTCAGGATGTTGTTGGGTTAGTGGTATCTCTTGCTTAATGGTGTTGCAAACTCTGGGGCTCACACATAGACTTTATTTCACTAAGCATGTGACTTCTGAATGTGACTGTTAGCACCAGAATTTTGTAGGGACTTCATACCAAAAGGGGGGTGAATACATATGCACATGCCATTTTTCAGTTTTTCATTTCCAAATATGTTTAAATATAAATATTTCTCATTTTACGTCACCAATTTAGAGTATGTACAGATGTATCACGTACAATTCAGATAAAAACATTTAAATACAGGTTGTAATGTAACAAAATATGTCAAAGAAAAGGGGGGGGGGGGGGTGAATACTTTCACAAGGCACTGTACATATGGTAAGGGTATAGGGTGATTTTTAAAAGACATTCCTTCTGTTTTATGTGTTATATTATATTGTTTAAATATGTAAAACAAATCATAGTGCGTCCTAACTGTAAATCACAAATGAAGCTCCTTTGTTGTATTTTCCCATGCTGACAGACCTAGACCTTCTGCAGGGACCAGCATGAATCAATGCAGTGAGAAGCTGTCCCTAACTTCAAACACAAGCTAGGGACGTCACCTTCTTCAGCTCGCTCACGTACATCACATTTCCCTGGGAAGGAAGCAAGTGCTGACAGGAATGTGTTGTAATAGGAATGTGGACAAAGAACTTCACCAAAGGTTACAAGGTACTGAAATATATAAACTCCATTCATTATGCGATGATTTCCACAAAGTAAAAGATGCTAGAATACCTGTTCATCCAATCATCTAATGAGTCGACTGTGTGGCAGCAATGCAAAACATACAATCTTGCGGATATTGGATAGTGGCTTCACATCAACCATCAGAATGGAGAAAATCTGATTTAACTGATTTTAAGACCATGGTGTGATTATTTGTGTCAGATTGGGAGGTTTGAATGTTTCTAGATCTACTGTGATTTTCATCAACTCAGTCTCTAGAATGACGAAATGGAGAAAACGCCTTCAATTCTGCAGCTGAAAATGCCATGTTGATGAAAGAGGTCAACATAGAATGATCAGACTGGTTAAAGTAATTATCTGTCATATTTAAATAATAACAATATATAATAAATTGTCACAGCAATATATAAAAGTATTCACAGCACTTCACTTTTTGCACATTTTATGTTACAGCCTCATTCCAAAATGGATTCATTTTCCCCCTCAAAATTCTACACACAATACCCCATGACAAAGTGAGAACAGATTTATTTGCAAACTTATAAAAAAATAAAACACAAAAATACCTACATAACTATTCACAGCCTTTGCTTAATAACTAATTCAGAATCCTTTTTGTACTTTTTGACAAACTCCAGACTGACTGTCATGTGCCTTTTACTGAGGAGTGGTTCATGTCTGGCCACTCTACCATACAGGCCTGGTTGTATAGTACAGTCTTACTGTAAGTTTCTACTCTCTCCACAGAGCAACACTTGAGCTCTGTCAGAGTGACCATTGGGTTCTTGGATACTTCCCTGACTAAGGCCCTCCTACCATGAGCACTCGGTTTGGCCAGGCAGCCAGCTTTATGAAGAGTCCTGGTGGTTCCAAACTTCTTCCATTTACAGATAATGAAGGCCACTTTGCTCACTGAGACCTTCGGTGCAACAGATTTCTTTCTGTACCGTTCCCCAGATCTGTCTCCATACAATACTGTCTCGGAGGTCTACAGACAATTCCTTAGACTTTGTGACTTGGTTTGAGCTCTGACAGGCACTGTCTACTATGGGACCTTATATAAACAGATGTGTGACTTTCCAAATCATATTCAATCAACTGAATTTACTAAAGATGACCAATTAAGCAGCAGAAACATCTGAAGGATGATCAGTGGAAACAAGATGAACCTGAACTCAGTTTTGAGTGTGATAGCAAAGCTGTAAATACTTATGTACATTATATTTTTGTGTTTTTATTTTTAATAAATCTGCAAATATATAAATATAGATTTTCTCACTCTGTCATTGTGAGATATTGTGTGTAGAATTTTGAGGAAAAAATCATTTAATCCATTTTAAAATAAGGCTGTTACATATGAAAATGCAAAAAGTGAAGCGTGAATACTTTGTGGATGCACTGTACATACAGATGTCAAAGGCAACTCTTTTTTGTGATTATGGGATTACACAGTTTGTGTTTTGTTTTTCATTGTGATTCTTTGAACTAGTGAACCCATTCAAACCCACTCAGACCTTGTTTTAAAATTATATCGTAGTCTGCTCCCACATACTGACCTTATTGTGGTTTGTTTTTTAAAAGAAATTAAATAACCCAAACATTGTATTTCAAATCTTTTTAATATTTTTTTTCTTCACAAAATTGCCAAATTACAAATATCATCTATCAAAGCACATCCTAAAATATATCTTTTTTATTTTCTCACTACAAATAAAACATGTACTTGTAAATATTTGCAAGAAAACACTGACAATGAAAGAAGCAGGAACAGTAGATACAGTATGACTCTCACTGAAATCAATGCTGAGCAGACAAGCCCAAGATGGTGTTGTTGGGGGTATTGATTATTTGATGCATGTAAATTATGCTTTATCTGAGTACAATCGTCAAACTTCCACAACACAGATGGAGAGGTTAGACACTCACTCCACTCTGTAACAATGCACTGCTGAGATGGTATCTTATAGGGCTTCATGGAGGGATTGATATGGCTAGCCAATATACTGGTGCTGATGTTTTGTTTACTAGTGCATGAGGCATGACCAAAGCAGATCTGTCTGAAATACACGTTTTGTTTTGTTTGTTTTTTGGAGTAATAAGAAGCATTAGAATTTTTTTCAGAACCTCCACAAAATGTAAAGGTCCTACAGCAGTTCATACGTCCAGGCCACAAAGCATTTAAGAACCTTCATTGTCCAGGACAGGTTTTTAAACCAAATTAACAACATCCAAAGAAATTCGGGGTTGAGAACAAGAGGTTTCTAGGATTTCCAATGTTTTCAAGAGACCACTGGTGTAATTTAGACTATGGTGAAGTTAAACCCAATCAACCAAAGAGTAACAGTCTCCAGCCTATCTTCAGTGCACCTTACTGTCTCTGAAATCATCCAAGAGACGACATGGGCTGACCATAGGCTTATCATTACTGTGGCCTCACACTGCACGTAATATTGGATATTTATAGAAGTATCTTTCAGTGTAGACAATATATCCTCCATCTCCAGTGGGAATCTGGCTCATCATGACTCGCTTCTGTCCTGAGAATAAAATCTTTCTTCCTTCTGAAAGCTAAGCCTGGGAAGTTTGTGTGGATTTTTCCATGCTCTACTGGACAGTTTGCAAACCCTTCAAATTTCTTCTCCCTAGGGTGCTATCCGTTTCCTCCTTAATGATTAGGTTCGCTACAGCACCAGCTGCTGGGCATGAAAGAGCCAGGCCTTTTTGGCTCAGCTGTTCAAGATTTCTGACCCCAGTGACCTCCTGAACAGAATCAAGATGCACATTTATATTTATCATCCACTACGTTTTTTTTCTTTCTTTCTTTAGCCATGCCCAGTTTTCCACTGCCTAAGCCTCCACTTCTGGTGGTGTATTTTAAGAAGCCATGCGTGTGTTAATAGAAAATACCCTGGCCTGCCACCAGCATTGTTGTTAAGGTCATTTTAAAGGGGCAGTGTGTGCTGGTCTTTCTTTGAGAGCATAAAGAGAGCCCTGACTGAACACAAGCATACAAGAGGAGTTAACGATGCTGGCAAGGTTCAGCACAAGCAGAAGGCTTATTCAAAAATAAATGTTTATTAGGAAATTTCCAAAAGTTTTAGGTACTTCCAAATCTTTTAAAATACATTTGTGTTGTCATCATTGTTGTTCTCCTGGATTAAAACAATTTTATAAAATTGACCCCTTTGCCATTCTTTAAAAAAACAAAACAAAACAAAAAAAAACAAAACACGTAGGTCAAAAAAGTGCAACATACGATGGAACTCAGTCATATCTCCGATTTCTGTGGGTCTGTGGCAGTCTCCTATTCTGAAACTGGTCACTCAGCTCTGTACTATTGAACGCACTTTGAAGAAGTACCACTGAAGGATTGAGCTGGTGGTTTTAAAGCTCCCTCCATAATTAAAATTTACATGAACTTATATGTAACTCAAGCTTTGTTCACACAGCAAGTAAAGTGGCCCAAATTCTATTTTCTCAACAAATCAATTTTTTTCTTTTAAACATCACCTATATTCAACATTTATCTGAACAGTTCAGATTTCTAAACTTCTCTTTAGTATGCATTTATGATGGATGTCAAGATGAACTCTGATCAGACTGAACTGCATTGCCATGGACCAGATATGTATCTTATTTCAATAGCACTTATGAGAGTGGCTGTAACTTGCACTGACATGTCACACTGCCACACAGATTACACAGCTGTGCCACATATGATGTTTTGGCCACATTTACCAGCTCTGTGAAATTAGCTTAAGAGTTAATTTTTTTTATTAAGTCAGTAAGACAGTTTAGACAAGTGAATCACTACAGCATCAGAAACTGTTCATTACAACAGTTCCTTTCTTTTCCTCATTTAACTTCTCATTAAAAAACAGTAAGTTCTGGACGTTGTCACAGCGAGTACAAAACTACGACACACTCTTAAAAATAAAGATGCTCCTAAGGGTTCTTTAACTTTGCCATAGAAAAAGAGCCACTTTTGGGTCCATAAAGAAGCATTTTTTATAAAACAACTTTTGTTAAAGGTTTAAAGTCAATGTAAAGGTTCTCTACCAGTTGTACACCAGTTTGAAGGTTCTTTAAGTGGTTCTTCTATAGCATCACTCAACAACACTTAACAGCACCTTCACTGTAGTAACCTGACGTGTGATAAGTTGGCCCCCTGATGTGCCGCTTTCTTAACTGCTTCAAAGTACCATCATTTTAAAAGACAGAAACAATGCATATCGTTCTACAAAGTATTGCACATTACAATTTGCAGCAAGCTTTTCCTGCAATTAACAGTTGTAGATGAGAGTCTGTCCTATGAAAAAATAAAATCAAAGTTGATAATTGCTGACAGACAACAAATACAGTCTTAATATGCTGAATACAAAAGGCAAATGTGATAAATGTGAAAACAAAAGAATGAAACAATGTGTTGAATTTGACACAATAATAAAAAAATAGATATAGAAACATATATATATTTATATAGTTTGAATCTTTTAAAGGACGTAGCTTAAAAATTTGGGGGAAAATCAATTTCACATTTCAACACTCCAGAATCAGAACATGTCTAGTGCCTAAATGCAAGCCTATGCTTGTATTTTCAACTGGACAAGTCAAGTAAATTGATAGGCCGGTGTGAAATTGATATACATTCTGCTGAAGCTGGGTAATATGAGCTGTCCTTTGTGGATCGTGATTAGAAAGTGTTTGAGGAGTGTTGAAAGGTGGGAAGGAGTGGATCTGTTTATATTGTTCTAATCAATTACATCAATCTGTAAGTCCTCTGACTTTCAGATACTGTGTAGTCGGTTTAATCTGGCAAAACTTTACTGAAGGGCCGCATTTATAAGCCTACAATTAACATAACAGAAACATCAAATGACATCAGAACTTGCACTTTTAAGGCAATATGCTGATAATGATGCCTTTGTGCCAACTGACAGCTTTGTTTAAATATGTTTAGAATGTCTCCGTCACATAAACCTTCACCGTTGCATAGACAGTTTTGACAATTGACTTTATATTGTGTGCAAATTTCATGATGACTAGACAAAAAGAACTGCAAAGTCCAAAATGATAGAATAGAATAAAATATTTTTGTGTTGTAAATTAATTGTAAAAAAAATGTAAATTAAGATTTAATGAATTACAAATTAATTTTTTTTTTCATTTTGCTGTAAAGTAATTTTTAGCCGTTTTTGATGAAGTGTTTATTAAGATTTATGTCAGTTACATCTTAAAAATGCTAGCCTTTAGTAAAGTGTTACCTTGTTTTTTTAGTAGTTCTGTAGCTGATATGAGAACTATAGAGATGGTAAGCATTACTGTGACCACTTGTGCTTTAGAAGTTGGAAAGGAGAAGATACTGGTTGACTCGCTTGCAATAAGTGCAATGATGGTTTCAGTGTATCAGACTTGCACTAGAAAAGCGAACAGTAGTGTCCTTGGTGCGCCCAGTTAGTTTAAACACTTGGGACTTGCATCAATGCAAATAACGAAATAAGCACGACTTCATAACAGCAAACCACAACAGTGATGTATTACGTCTCTTACCATACAAGATCACATCCACAAAAACAACAGAAATACTGCAAGTGAGGATGAAAGTGGCATTTTCTCTGGGTACACTAAAATTTTAAAAAACATAAACACGTCATTTTCGTTACGATGGGTCACCTTGTGCCTTTTATGTCCACTCCAATAAAAACACAGATCACTTAAATGCCATTATTTACAGAAAAAAAATAATTGTTGTGTGATTTGAGATCAATCAAATTTTCCCTCTAATTACAGCAACAATAATGATAAAATATTAATAATAGTAATATAATAACAACATTATGATAAAAATATATTAAAAGCAGAAACAAATAAAAACAAAATGTAACTTTTTCTGTAGAAAACAAAAAGGACTCCTAGTGCAGATACGGAGATATGTAAACCTGGTCCTACGACTATATATATATATATATATATATGTATATATATATAAAATGGAAAGCATATTGAATTCTCTCATAGAGAGCGCTCACATCATGGTTTCTACAATAGTGTGGGTGGGCTTGATCAAGCCATTGTTCCCATTGGGGTCCAGAGGATGTGACAGCTCAGCGATCTTCGGACGGTACTCTTGGGGGCACGAACTCGCACCGCCCCGCACTGGGGCTGCCACTGCTTTAATTCTCTGGAAAAAAAATCATAAAAAAAAAATTAAAAAGAAAATTATTTAAGGGGTCAGATATGTTAGGTAATGACAGATGCACTAAGCTGTTTGCAGCAGGTTTCTGGCACAAATATAGAAACATCCTGTCCTATCCTAAAGTGTGTTATGCAAGAAACTGGCAGTTTATGGGCCATGTATATATAGTACTAAATATTATTAAATAACAGCCACAGACCCCCTTCATTCAAATACTATCCAGTCAAAACAGTCAGTAAATAACTCTTATCATGGAATTTTCCTCACTTTATTTAAATAAAAGTCATTTGATACAAAAGCCCTAATCCACGTTGACCACAGACAGAAACTAATTCCCTGTTCACTTCGATGTCCCTGCCTATTCAGCCTACCACAGTTCAGCTCCACCCAGTCACACTACTCAATGTTCTTTTTTGTGAGAGCAGCAGCAGCTTCTTACATTTGCTCTTTGCTTTCCTCAGAGCTTCTTCACAAGCTCAATATTCCTTTTAGACCCACAGTGTTGAGTCTTCTTCTCACAGTGGAAGGATTGACACAAACACATGTGGATGTTCTCAGATCTGACAAGAGAATGGAGCTGAATTTGTCAGAGTTGCTGAATCATTTACTGAGGTCCAGTTTTGGAAATGTCTTGTTCTCTCTTTGATCTCTTATCAAATCTCCTCAGAAACATGTTATAAACAGTGGAGAACTTAATGACTGTTTTGACTGGATATTAAATAGATGGATGGTGAACATTACCTAAATGTGGGAATAATTAATGGTGCCTCTTAAGCAAACATCCTTTAAGTATCGCAGGAAACACTGCAGCTAGATGAATGTCCAGAGCTTGAATAGATGTACATGCGCAGCATGTACTCAAGTATGTACTATATCACTATTTCTTCTCTCAGAACTCCTTCTGAATTTTTCTAACAGTTTCCACAGCATTGATGATTTGTTCCTAAATTGATTTGAGTAAGATGACACCCCTGTGTAAATGAAACTTCATTCCTTCAAGGCCAAAACCAGTGAAACTGAAAAATGTAGTGAAACCAATCTGGTAGCTGGTTGTTCTTGTGTTTGAAAGATAGAGTTTGACTTTACTCAAAAATAATGTCTGCCTGCCTGCAAATGTCAGACAAAAGGTTCAGGATAGTGTTAGGTTTCATTCACAAGAGCAAGGATAAGGGACCCAGCTTAAAAACTGTGCTAACCAGGCCCAAAGCTAGCATGTTAATGCCGTGGTGGCGTTGCAAACAGCACACTAGTGACTGTGGAAGAGGGCTGCAGCCAAGAGAGCAGAGTTACATTCTGCAAAAACTGAAGGGTCCAGAATGTTTTTCTCTGCATGGGATGGCAGACAAACAATTTGCATAAAATACTAATCATAGTGGTTGAGCCAGAAAGACCACACAAATTTCCTGTCTGAAAGGGCCATCATATATCAGAATCAGCTCTGTTATTTAAAACACATTAACCAAACTACAGCCTTTAACACAGACTGATGTACTGGCATTTGCTTGCAATATTTTTTTTTTATGAAATGGCAACACTTACCTCAATGAGAGGCCCATCAGACTGGATGATCTTTATCACAACCACCATTGGTATGCAAATCATAGATGAAAGAGCAAGAGTCCAGCCGACTCCAATGGACCAGTCAGGGTACTCGTAGACTTTGTTGTATGTCAGAGGCTTGTATTTGACCAAGGAGAAGATGAAGCATCCCTGAAGATGACAGTAGAACAGAGGGTCAAACATACGGTAGGGTTAGATCACTATGCAAAAGTAACTGACAATAAAGTGTAAAGCCTTATTGCAGTCAGTGTGATCATCATCTTTAGGAAGGTTCTTTGGGTTCTAAATGGGTTAAATTTCAGTTGTATGATAAAAAAATATCTTGCATATTTAAATTGTTATGATGTATACAAATGTTCTTTTTCTGTTTTACACTGGTGGTGAGAGTAATTTTGACATAATGCTTAGAACAAATGTTTCTTTTTAATATACTTGAAATGCTAGGCATAGTTTCCACCTTGTACCACCACTATAAAGAGATCTAGATTGTTCTATTTCCCTACATGGGGGCATTTCACTCCACATCCACTCTGACTAACCACTGAATTATGCAAATTGTTTGAAATAAATCTAAAAGAGAAGTCAATAGCCATGCTCTTCAGTAGGCAGAAATTTGGCTGGGAATCAGAGGCTAGCGCAATGCTCTGGATGCCATTTAAATGCAAAATATATGTGAGAAAGAGAACAGTTTACCCTTTCCAACAGATAAAGGGCTATTTTGACCTTTTGGATGAACAAACAATTCACTTTTTTGTGTGCTTCAGAGTGAAAAAGTGCATTCCTGCTCTCATAGAAACTAATCCTATGCCCATCCTCAGCTCCCCATTCATCCTTTCTAGCAGGCAGATGGATCTCCATCTGGACCTCTGCACTGCGATGGGCAGAAAGCTGGATTTTCACAGCAAATCCAAAGCGGAAAAGTGTACCAGTGCTGTAGTTTTGCGGCTGCAGTTGGAGAAGGAGGAGGTAATCTGGGCTAGATCTATGTCAGATGTCTTTTGAGGTATTAATTTTGTTATTTGTTTCATTTGCAGTGTGACGTAACTGTAAATTACTTAAAAAATCCTCTAGTTGAGATTACCAGTGCTTTATCTCTTTAAGATAAATCAGAGAAAAACACCTACCACACAAAGAAAAGGCGTGATTACAGTCCAGCACCACTTCATCCAGGGATTTGGTCTGTAGCCAATCATGTCCTCAACTGCATCATAGAAATTATCAGCGCCTAAATGGAGGAAAAGAGCCTGTTTAGTTATGTTACATAAAAAATGGAATGTTAACTAATGTTCATGTATGTACATAAACACACACATCAATCACAATAAGCAGTACTGTAATAAATCCTGTGTTGAAATATGGAGCTAAAACAAATAACACTGTGAACGTAAAATCTAATTCTCAGGTGGAAATTAGTCCAAAAAAGCAAAGGGAACAATAGTTTGCTACATTTAATTTCATAATATGACTAAATCTCAGTGCACAAAGCCTGACTACGCCATTGAACTGTTTGCTGTAACTGACTAATGCTTTCTTTCAACAAACCACTGCCCCAAAATCAAACATTTCGCAATAATAGGTTGATTCACTGGTCAGCTCCTCATTATTACAGTCATGTGATAGGACACACTTTGTCAACTTAAATTTTCATGCTAAGGAAAAGCTTTATCCTTATATTTCTTGACAGCAAGAAAGAGACACACGCCCGATTTCCATGAGCAGTGTGACTCCTTCTTATTGTAGATGCTGTGCTGTAAATTCTGTGCTGTGCTGACCTCAGCTGTGGCGAGATCTACCTCTAGGTCTCGTAATGACATTATATAATTGCTGAAGACTTCTTTATGCAGTCTGCTCTTGGTCTGAACTGGCTATGACAGTCTGACCTGGCACTGTTGGCTGTTGTTTCACTTGTAATTTATTCTGGAGACAGTGGAATTACAAATTTTGAACTGACTCTGAATCTATAACCTTCTTTATGCTAAACGCCATAAATGTAAACGTAAATGTTTCACAAGGCCTCAGACAGCTCTTTGGTTCTCGCCATGGTGATACCACTCACTTGAACAATCAAGAGCAAAACAAACTAAGGGCATTTTCACATCTACACTTTCGCTATCCAGTTCAATTGGACTCACTGATTTAATCCATATTGAGATTTTTTTTGCCTGGGTGTGAAGACAGTAATCACACTTAGATGCTGATCTAAGAGACCCTAGAGAGGAGCCGGTCTCTGTCTGGTCACATACAAACTCTGGAGCAGTTTGTTTGTGGTAAGAATACGATGCTAATTTGAGGTAAACAAAGCTAAATACATTCTGCAGGTGTAATTTAACCAGGTATATTGCTTAACGCTTAAAAACGCATAAGCTTAGAAATGCTTTAACTGACACAAACCAACTATATTAGTTCATCTCAAATTAGAATATAATGAGGAAAAAAAAATACAGAATAAGCTTATAATTGTCCTGATTTTGTCACATCACTGCATATGCATAAAACAGTCTTGAAGCCAATAAGTAAAATATGATTCTTCATTTACAGAAGTTGTGATGTTGTGAACACTGCACAGGTATTTTGCCATTTGTCACACTTACCATAAACCCAGGCTACAGCAATACATTCAAAGAATGCAACCCACAAAAGGCACACACCACTGGCTGCATAGTAGTCAAAGAGTTGAAACACATACATGCCACCCTGGAAAAGGACAAAAAAGAAGACTGTTAATTCATGCAGGGCAGGACTCTTCAGAACAGTATAGATTTATATGAACAATAAAATTTCAGTTATGGCAAGGAGGTCATGTGATATGTCATGGATCCAAAGTAGGCCACTGTCAGGCTAAAGCAGCACAGGCTAAAAGCTTTTTTTCATGTTGGAGGATTTAGTGCTCAGATGACGCATATATAGGCAGGACTTGAAATGTGTGACACACTGTCAGTTCTGGCTGGATCTTCTAGTATATCAATGAGACTCTCTGGGAGTCTTCTTGCACAAAGCAGGATAGCATAGCTATAAAAAGATATCAGACTAGCAATGTGATCCTGGACATTATGTGGTGGGCTGTACAATCCATATTTGATTCTAATTATAACACAATACAATACAAGCAAGACTAATATTTAACTAATATTTAACAGTCACATTCTACTCAACTCAAATGAGAGAGCAGCATTTCTCTTGGTAATGTGAGTGACAGTTACTAAAAACCTTGAGGAACTTGAGAACCCATTTTTGCATCTTAAAGAATTGCCATATATTTAAATAAGCAAGTTAACAATCCCTGGTTTTCTCAGGTGCATGTTAAGTATGCTGTGCTACACAATAAAGAACTGTTGTTCTTCCAGTACGTACCTCAGTGACCATGGTAAGTCCCAACAGGTAGCTCACAAAGCATACTATAGCTATAAAGATTTCTCGACGGTAACCCTTCCGTAGGAAGGATGGATACAGATCCACCAGTGATGTGATCTGTCCTTCCACTTCGACAAACTGTAGGAGTGAAACAAAGTGGACAATGTTAGGTTCACTTAGAAACTTCTAATAGAATTCTACACTCTTAAAAGTGAAAGTTACTAAATGGATCTTGACTTTAGTTTATATTTAACTGTTGTAGATCCTTTTAATTATGTGGACCGCATTCATATCTTTTACCAAAGGTGTTCCTAGAAGGGTTCAAATTGGTCTTCAATGGCATCATCTGAAACACCTCTTTCTAAATGTAGAAGAAAAGCTGAAAATCTGGAGCTAACCAAAATTATTCGCTTTAGCTGTGTCCTTCTTTCTGATTTCAACTGTGGCTTTCCTGAACTGTACATGGATTTCCCAATTTGATGTTGTCCAGTGCAGCTATGCTAATTCCATTTCAGAAACCAAGATTCAATTTAACTGGGACAGCACCACACCCAGCTCAGTAGCGTCCCTGCACTAGTGAGCCCACTGACTTAGCACAGTGTACAATTTCACTGGGACAGTGAAATGCGATATTATAAGACCCCCACTGATGCAAGACTGAACAGTTGCCAACAAAGTGCTTTTTTTCCCTTTTCCGCTTGTGTAACAACTTGATAACTCCATATGGTTGTTAGATGATGGGGAGTTTAATGTTCTGTGCACCATAAATATATGTTCTGATCATTATAAAAAATTACTTATAAGGAAGTTTGAATTGAAAACACAACACAACAATATATATATATATATAAAAAGAGCTAAAAGCTAATACTAGATCAGACAAAGCAGATTAGAACGCTGCTGTCCAGCTTGAGGAGTGCAATGGAGCACTTAATAGTTAACGCTAGAATGACTGTTGCAGTTATCTGGCTCGAAGAAGCCTCTGAAGTCTAAAAAGGCTGAAGGGTAACACTAAAATGGCCAATGCATTTATTCTGCATGTCTGTTTATAAATAGGTGCTACCTGTCAACAAAAGGAGACAATCAGCTTGCTGGTTATACTGTGAGTGGAGGAGGGTCAATAATATTGTAGTTCAAGCCAGACTGTGTCAAACTACAAGCACAGAAGTAACGCAGAATACTAAAACTAAAATTACTCATATTTGTTAATTAAGATAATACATTTTTAACAGGTTACTAGTTTTTCTGACTATAATGTTGCATAGCAAATGCATAAAACAAGCTTAAGCTAAAGGCTGATGGCCAAGTAGGAGTGACTCATAATCAGCATAATTTATTATTTGCTTCAATAATCAATAGATAATTCAAATGTCAAAATATTTGTTTATTGCAGCCCTATGCTACACTGACCTGACTGTCGAGACCCAGTAACAGAAGCATGATGAAGAAGAGAATGGCCCAAAATGTAGGCAGTGGCATCATCGTCACAGCTTTAGGGTAAGCAATGAAGGCCAGGCCAGGACCTAGAAGGGTAGAGAAGAGGGGGAAGGGAGGTGGAGAAGGACCAATTAGTAAAACTAGTCAAATGCATATTTTGATCCATGCTGCTACATCGCGTACAGCAGCGCAGACCAAATCGAGACATAAAGAATAAATGGTGCGAATAGATTCTAGATGATGAAGCTGTTAGGCCAGGCAAACTACTGCCGGTGACTTGAGCAGCAAGTGATTTATCTTTGCAACACGCTCTAGTGTGATGTTAGCATCATGGCATTAACTAAACAAAAAACTTTACAGCAAATACTTGGATATGATTATTTTTTTAATACCCATTCCTGGCTTCTGCGATACAGTCACCGCCTCTTTATGAACTGCCGCCATTACATCTTTGCTGGGCTCTGATACAATGGCTAACAGATGCCTGTGCCGATCAGCATCGCACTGGATGTAATGTGAGGAGAGTGCCATCTACCCCCTCCCCCACCGAGAGAGCATGGCCAATTTTGCTCTCTTCTGGCTGCCAATGGCAAGCAGCATGACCCAGGAATTTAACCTGCGATCCTTAGATCAGAGCTGGATATTACTAAAAAAACAAACAAACAACAAAAAACAGTTTTCTGATAGAGAAAATATTCTTTATCAGACAATTTTAACTGGCGAGAAACACAGAAAATAACAAAAAATACATTTTCTATCCCCACAAAACTACTGCAAAAGCTTGCTAACCTAGCATAACAAGTAAAACCAGTTTACTACAGATTCAATAAACATTGAACAACTGCAAACATGTAGAACTATTAATAACAGCAAATAATCAGCCATGCAAATGATATTACTTCTATGTCTCCAAGTTCAGAATGAGCTTCCTTCAGGGGTCAAGTCTCTTCATTTATAAACAAAGCGAGTTCTTGTCCACTCCCAGAGAAATGTCTTTGGAACCTCATTTAAATGAGCCTTGTTCACTGCTTACCTTTCTTTGTGTTGTATAGTTAAATAATTTGTTCAACACAACAATCATATACCAAATCTCTGTTGAGACTCCTGTGGCTAAGTATGGCATTAATCGTGTTGTTCTGCAGAGCAGTCCAAGTAAGTTTTAAATCAGTTTCTTTGTTCTATAAACACAGAGTTAAAGATTTATTCTTTATACACAGCATGTAGCTACGCAGGCCAGAGCCTCCTCAGGAGAAGGTCAAGGTAGAAACAGCATTGCAGAAGAACTAAACAATGTGAAAACGGAGCCAGTGAAACAGGAGCTTGGAAATCAATCGATCCATCAAATAGTTCACCTTCAACACATTAGCTTACAACTGCAAGGTGTGCCAGAAGAGGAAGTAAATGGATTATTAAAACGTAATGGAGAGAGCATGTGGAATGAAGAGCTTGATAATTGAAGATCTTGACAATTGTCCAATAGGGTCTACAGCATGGAGGGAAAGAACAAATAGGATCCACTTGGAACAGGAGCCAAACACTTAAAAACTAAAGAAATTAAAAGTAAAAAATACAGCCAAGAAGCCCAACATTCCAAAAACAATTTGACCTGTAAAGTTTACTCATCAACAAGATGTTTCTTGTGAAGTTGCACCCTCTATATCTGTAAAAACAGGTTGGAGCAGTGCTCACAGGGCTGTTTCAAACTAACTGTAGACTCTTCATCATTAAAGTGGACTGGACAAGATCCAATCAAAAGAGCTCAGTTTTCCCAGGGTCTCCATGCACATTTTCTCAACAGTGTTAAGTCAACACATTTCCATTGTTTGACAAATCCGTCCAGAAATAGCATCATGGTTCCCAGACGATGTATTCCATTATAATCTACATCTTCGGCTTGTCTGTTTGTTTGTTTGTTTATTAATTTGACTTGTATGTCTTGTCAAGGAGTGTTTGATTGCCGAAAATTCCCAAAATGTAACTACTCGCTGCCGATTTCAACACTGGTGTCTCCGATTTTGCCGTTGTTGTTTTCTACAGAACTCTTTTTGATGTTTTTTGAAGTAGCAGTGCCCACCATCACTGCTACTTTTACCCTCGTACCTGACTCTGCCACATCGGCAATGTCCACCCCTTGCTCTTGTGCCATGAAGCCCAGGACGGAAAATATTGCGAAGCCAGACACAAAACTGGTAGCGCTGTTCAGGCCTCCCAGCAGCAAACAGTCCCTATGTCACACATATGTCATGGAGCTTGTTAATTAACACAAAAGGAACCTAGGTCCCCACTTTTCTTTGCCCGTTCACTGGTCTAATCCCATGCCTCCCATCCCCCCGGGTGCGGAAGCTCACCTGTAGCAGTTGTACTTGTACTTGTTGTAGCTTCCCAGTGACGTCATCGCTCCCAAACAAATAGCATAGGAAAAGAAAATCTGTGTCCCAGCGTCAATCCACACCTGCACAATAGGAAGGAACTGTAAGGCCACTAATCCTTGACCACTCAGACTTGATAATATTAAGTAATTAGTAAAAAAAAGTGGCATCAGAGGTTCAACCATGGCTTGTTTGTTACCATTACAATGAATGGCACCTTGTATCTCATATCTCCAAAATAGCAACTTACAGGAGAAGGAAAAAACCTTCTGAACTTCTGAACTTTCTGAAGTCAATGTAGAAATATTTTATTCCCCAGACTATTATGACACCCTTTGAAGAGCAACTATTACCATCAGATTCACATTACTTCAAAGAATGATTTTTTTTGTATGACAGGGACAAATTAAAGCATTGATATAAAGAGTGTGGAAACTCTAGCAGCTACATTCAGGTAAGAAAGCCTTACTTCAGGATCCTCGAGGCGGGTGACGTTCGGATACAGATAGAACTTGATGCCCTCTGCTGCCCCAGGAAGAGTGACACCCCGAACCAGAAGGACAATCAACATGACAAATGGAAAAGTTGCTGTGATGTAAACAACCTGTAGGATGGGAAAAGATATAGAGATTAAAAGTAATGCTTTTAGTTCTAAAGTAAACATTTCTAAATTAGGATTCTTAGCTTGGAAATTCAGTTACAATTTTACTGTGTATATATATATTATAAACTTTAAACCTCCTTTGGAAAAGACATCTAATTTTAAGGGACCAAAGTGATATTTAAATGGCAGCCCTCATTATGTGGTGTTAGACAAAGCCACTAATTAGAGCTGCCTTATTTCACACTGATTGGAAAGTACTGCATGTCTTAAAATGTACAACTTGATTTCCATATCCTTGTATTTCTGTAAAAGTAAATGTCACTGAAACACTGTCAATTTTACTCATCATTTGGATTTTGGTGGTCATGTAATAGTAACCACAATGTGAAGGACTGGACAGTCAAGTAGATTAAATTATTTTGCTAGGACAAATTTCTAGAAATACTTGGGAGGCTCATTTGCTTTCCAACCAGTTTCTAAGCCAAAAAATACCATTTTGTGTTACATAGTGCAGAGAGCAATGTTAATCTTGATCATTTCAAACAAGAATGTTTGTAGCTATATCATCAAAATCATCTCTTGGCTATATAGTAAGAGTTTCATTGCTACTAATAAAGTCATATTAAAGACAAAGAAGAATCTGAGGTGACAAATTCACTGCAGTTTTCACATGAGCTTGAGGAGAAAGAAAGATCAATCTAAGGCAGGCAACTGTGTGCTCAGGAGAGAGACATTCAGACAAGTCCAGCAATCAATAAATGGGGATTTAAGCCTCCAGACGGGGTGGCTTTGGATCGACTTTGTGGTAAGCAGTCTTTCGGTGGTTGCTCTATCTAACAGAAACATGTTTGCTGTCATTATCTTCACCATTTATCATCTGGGGAAGTTTGTTTGGGTTTAGCGTTGGCTGAAGTGTGCTCAACAAGTTCAGCAAGTCAGATATTGCACAGTTCAATACTGGGGGGCTTTATACCCCTGTAGCCCAGGCATGGCATTAGTCATGGGGCCAAAGGGTTCATGTTTATCTGCTCCAAAGAGTTTTATTATAGTGGCAGGGACTAGAAAAATATGTGCATATGTCAGCAATAGGTGCAACATAAGGGCTGTCCACAAAGATTTGAAAATTGTGTAATTCAGCTTTAGTGAATTACAAGCAAAATGATCAGCCATTGAAAAAAGACACTTTCAGTAGATTATTTAAAACACAAAAATGTTAGTCTAAAAAAGAGAAACATTAGATATTTAGGGTAAAGCTAATTATTTTTTATATAAGAAACAAATTAGCAAGGAACACCTGTTGCTCACCTTGCCTGTTGACTTCACGCCTTTCCAAATGCAGAAGAAACAGATGACCCAAACACCAAGGAGACACAGAGCCAGGTCCCACTTTATCGGGCCCACCTTCTCAATGCCGTCAGAGATACTGAGAACATTGCGCCTGTGGAGTAACATGAGAAACTCTTGAGCCATTTCAAGAATCATGAAAGCCTTCTCTTCAGATAAACAAACATCATGTAGGCAAGGATCTCTGCACAAGAGGGAGAGCGTGTTTGAATGAATGTTTGATACAAATCAAAACAACCGTTCCGATGGAGTAGAGCTGATGAAGCTAGTTTATGACTCCAGCACCAGCGTGAGCCGGTCTTGTCCAGCCCCTTTTACTATGTAATTACTTTATGCAAGCTGAGTAAAACCATGCTGCTGACCTAGTCTGGTAAACAGTGATTAAAAAGACCTCTATGAGGGCAAAGATGCATGGTTGTAAAGGCTCTGCTGTTGAAGGTTATTAAGGTCAACTTCTGTTTGAAAAAGTGCCACTTTTATCTGGAACTCCTGTGTTGTAGCACTTATTTTTAGGGCTGTGTAATACAATATGCATCATGATACAGCGGTTACAATTTGATAACTTGGACTATATGGCAATTCTGTAAGCAAAATAATTATGCAACAACAGCCGTGAAGTTTCTCAGAAGGTAAAAAAAGACTTTAGACTCTGCAATATGGAAGATAACATAACACCTGAAACTATATAAAGCTACTGCTGAAACAGAGCTTTTACTGTCGGGAAAACCATCTTTGTTTTTAAAATAGCTCTGATAAGTGAGTTCATAACTGGGAGGAGACTAATGCTAATGCACACACACTAGAAAATCCTATCATAGTGCATTCACAAATCTATAAACTAGTTCTTTCACATCAGTACTTCTCAAACAGAAACAGTTATCAGTTCAGTGTGTATTATACACTGACACACAAATAATTTAGACTACAGTGTTTTAAAGACACTGGGAGCTAAATTGTCAGGCATGTCAGCCACAATGGATTAGAATATATTAAACACTATTAAACACTAAGAGAGCAAAAAGTCTCTATTAAACAAAATAAATGAGTCCAAAAGTTCTCATTATATGAACAGCTGTATTATTAATACAAATATAGTATCCATATCTGCTGATACTCAGCATCAAGAGACTCCGATCAGATTGAGAGGCAAAATAATCTAATTGGGATTACTTCAATATATTGTAATACTTCAATATATCAATATTGTCTAACACATCTACTTATTATAATCTTGAGGTTTAGACCTTATGCATGTCTAATACGTAGCTCTATGTACTGTAGCTCTATGTGGCACTCCAGCATCCAGATACTCACTCCCAGAACTCTGTGACCGGTGAAGTGAAGTTGGTTGCATTTGCAGCTGCCCAGAGGGTCTTGTTCTTGCGGAGTGTATCCTCAACACAGTTTTCAGTGTTCCATGGATTATTACAGCTGGCCCAGGGAAGCTCCGGCTGAAAGCACTGGAACAGGTAGTACAAACCCCAGGCCAGGATCACGATGTAGTAGATGTTCAGTAACGAAACGATCACAATGGAAGCATAGCCGATACCTGCCCAGGAAAAAAGGTACAAACATTAACAAGCACTGATTAGAGCCAGGGTAACAGCACACTCAAATGGCCTATGGTGAATATTCTCAGTTGGAGGCTGGGAGTTATTTTTCATTCATTTTTTTTCCTTCATTCTCTTCCATTGCTTTTCATGATTTGCTCCAGTGAAGCACAAACGTGTGGGAACTGAGTTCCCGTGTGAATGAGGAACAAGCATTATTTAGAATTCTCAGTTGTGCAATTCCAACCCATCAGTAAGTGCTGTTTGTGTTCATTCAGAGCTTGAGTTATTGTTGGCATTTTCTTAAGCAACTGAATGCAATGCTGCATTTACATGATTAATAACACGGTTACTCAATGAATTACATTTACATTAAATTTACATTCCACATAGACAGATATGTTTATTTAATGAAGAAGCATACATTCATTTTCAATTAATAATTTTAAAGCATACTATCCAGTATCTGCTACAAATTATTCAGCAACTACTAAAAAGCTAAACATGCATTACATAGTTATTGGCAAGGAAATTAAGTTTGGGTTAATTCCCCAAGTTTACACTTTAAGTTCTCAAAATCCTTAAACCCTCAATTTTAAGTGATATGAAAAAGGCCAGGACACAGAAGAAAACACCTCTTACAAACATATCCAAAAACATGCCGAGTCTAAGATTTGGAAGTAATAATTGCATAAATGCAAACTACAATGCAAATTACGAACGGCATTCACATAAACTGTGACTATTGTTTTATAGTAGGGCTGGGCAATGTATCATAAATATCAATACATCAAGACATATTCTCTACAAGATATGAAAAATTACCGTATTGTCATATTGTGTTATTTATATAAGATTTAATTCCAAAAACAAATGGGAGTAGCTTGTTTATTTGGAAATGGTTTGGTTTCTGGAGGAAACACAGTTGAGAGAACAGTCTTGTTGAAATTAGGCCATAAAAACATCACAATTAGAGGTTACTTTTTAAATCTACAGCATGCTGTGTTTTTCAATGTTACAATTAAACATAGATAATTTAAGATTATACTTTGTTAAGGATATCATATTGTACCGTATATTGCTGTTTTTCTTTTTGTCTAGCCCTACTTTATATCATATTCCAATCTTAACCAAATATACAATTTTCTATTTACAATCATGATATTGGTATGAACTGAAAGCATTTCCCCCTTTGTTTTAATAAACTAGCAAATGATACCACTGTTTTAAGCTGGGTTTGAGTAAAAATTGGTATTGTTAACTCCCGAGGAATGCGATTATCTTTTACATCACTGCAATAAATACAAATCCCATTTTGAACACCATTCTCCTGATTACATTCAGTGCACCAGTATGATTCTGAAGCTGCTGTTTTATGGTAAAAATGCTGCATAATGCTGCTTTAAATTAAAGCCTCTGGTCATTAATAGATGTTTTGTTTTTCAGCAAGAGTTCCCAAACTGCAACACTATTGTATGGTAAGTTGCCTTTAAAATGAAAGTAATCACATGGCCTATCTTCCTGTTGGGTTTAGATAGAGACAATCATGTGACCGACTTCCTTTTTCCTCTCAGATCAGGTGAGCTGGACACGAGACGCCCCGGTCTGAGAGTGTCAGAGCCGTATGCCAGCTGTCAGCATTTGTCTCAGGTTGATGACTCTTCTGTTTCAGCAGTTGTGCTTCTTGGCCAACAAACTAATTACCAACTGCTGATGGTTCAGTGTCCGACCCCTTGTTATTTCCACCAGCTAGCGAACACGGAATATACTATGCAAACAAAAACAGCATGTAGCAGCAATGTTGCCTCTGCTAGTGGCCCTGACCAAAAATGAAACAGCAGTAACAGCATTGAGCAGCTCACAGAGTGGCTACAATTAATAGCTTGTTGACGTCATGGATCACGGTGACCACCTTTACCATATAAATAGGACTTCTGGCTTGCAGCTTGGAAAAAAGTACATATAAAAACCATAGCAGCCGCGGTCTGTTGTATGCTCTTCTGTACTTGCAGTTGGTTAAGGTGGCTCTCCTTCCTGGGCTACATCTCATTGCTAGTCATCTCTTTCATGTTTTGCCACTCTGCTGCTATGGCAACACTGAATTTAGCACACTCTGTACACTGCACACTTGGGTCTCAAAGACTGGCTGCAAGTAAGTGTGTGTTTGTGAGAGTAGGTGCAACTGAATGTGCATTCCGAAAGTGTATTAGTTTGGTTTTAGAAAATTACATATCAACAGATTCATTTCAGACAGCCTCAGAAACACGTCAAGTTGTGATTGCATTGCAATGTGAGAAAATAGCTTCTTTCCCTTTTCAAGTGATTTACCATTCAATGTCATGTAGGCCACAAATAAGAATGGGTCATGTTTGGCTATTGATTTCTTCCCTTATTTGTTCTAAATGGCTATTTCCTGCATGGCTCAGCTCCTGAGGAAAAGGTGTGGATATCCTTACTGCACTGAGCTTTCCTTTATTGTCTGGAAAGCTACTAAACTGTAACATCTGATGTGCTGGAATAGTCCCCAACTTCCTATTCTGAATATTGAAAGAAGCTGGCTTCCTGAGAACGAACAGGTTCAACATGATGTTCTGTTAAGGTTTATTGTATATATATGTTTAATTAGAAAGTGAAGTGCTGGACAAGTGAAATCACCTTGAATCTAAAATCTAGTTCAAATGTTTAGCTCTTCTTATTGTGAGGTGGCAACATTACCAGTGAATGGAACAGTCAACGACAAACCCTCTACAGAAATGACGTAAAACAAGTAAATGTGTCCAGAAAGTAGATGAATAATTTTATAAAATGTAAGATTAAGATATTTACACTTGTTAATATATAACTTTTTTGTCTCTCTCTCTTTTTTTTTTTTTTTTTTTTAACAGTCAGACGACTTCTCACTCATTCTGCTCACTCACCAGTAAAGATGGGGCAAAGTTTTTCCCAGCAAGTGATTCCCCCCTGAGAGGTGAATTGGCCAAGAGCCACCTCCAGGAAAAACACAGGCAGGCCTCCGCCGAACAGGAAAATGAAGTATGGGATGAGAAATGCACCTAGGCATGAAGAAGACAAGGTACATCTTGATAAATGAGTTTAATTCCACTAATCATTAAATCCCATTAACTACATGTACAATGATTTACTATGAGCTCTAACTGAACCTCAGCCAACCATTACAGTGTGAACCTGTGACACATCCTCTTTCTCTGTTGCTTCCTGTCTATGCAATCAAAGCATGTGCGTTTCTCCAAATATGGGCTTGTGAAACTCACAAGATGTGATGCAGCGTCTCTTGAACCTATTTAAGATACGCAAATGGATCTGATTGCTGAAGCTACTGCATGATTCAAAATGTTTTGATCTTGAACTCGGATTTAGCATGAATCATTCAGCAGCATGGTTGAACATAATACCGTACTTCATGGCAGGTTCCATTAGGGCAGATTCACCTGGATTTGAACCACATGGACAAAAGTTTCTTTCATCATTCTTTCATGGTTTGCAAAGTGAGATGTCTTGCAGAAGTTTGCTCACCTCCACCATTCTTATAGCAGAGGTACGGGAAACGCCAGACATTTCCTAAACCAACAAAGCCCCCAGCCACGGACAGGAGAAAGTCGAGCTTGCTCGCCCACTTCTCCCGTTGTGGGTGCTTGCCCTCGGCCTCGTCCTCAGGCCGGGTGCCTGGGCTTTTCCCTGGGGATGGCTTCAGGGTGTCCTTGTGGAAGTCCTTCAGACATTGAAGCTTCTCTTTTTGTGCCATGCTGTTGAAGAGAAAGCATAAATGATT
Source organism: Acestrorhynchus altus (assembly GCA_034509495.1). Lineage (NCBI taxonomy): Eukaryota > Metazoa > Chordata > Actinopteri > Characiformes > Acestrorhynchidae > Acestrorhynchus > Acestrorhynchus altus. Next base: position 16,472,077 of record CM067521.1, on the reverse strand, counting down.
AAGTCAGAACTATGAAACCAATTCTTCAAATGAAGTTATGACAGCGAGGTCTGGATAGACTTCATATTTTCCATTTAAGTTTGAGTCTAACCTTTAGAAGTTCAGAGCTATTCTTGTTGCAAAAAAAAAATAAAAAAATAAAAAAAAGGTTTTTACATTTGCCAAGAATAAATAAATACTGTGTAGTGAAAACGATGAGATATCACAATCTAATACTTTTAACATTAACACCCCTACTTCATGTCCTAATTTGGTATTCAAATCAGCACTTTCAACTCATTTGTTCAAAGTAAGTTATGCATAACAAGCATAAAACTACACCAACAAAACCTGTGGTTAAACTGAGCTCCAAACTTCCATCCAAACTGCACATCAAATATAAACATGGTTCATTTCGAGGTACTGCCAGGCCAGAGGATGGCAAGCAGTCAGTAAGAAGTCAGTTGGTTAGGAACGGGTCTTGTTAACCTGCTGCAAAACTGTAGTGAGTTTTTAACACAGGAACCACATTCTACCACATTCTCAGAGCACCATAGTGCCAGCCTGCAGTTTGCATTGATCAAATGTTGCAACCAGGCTGAGAAAAGAGAGAACTGCTTGAAGGGAAAAAAAACAAACAAGAGAATTTCATTCAAGCTGAGCATGCACATGCAACATGTGTTGGAGAGCTCTGTCCCTTTAATTAACACAGCGTTTATGTGTCGAGGTGCTATTGAAAGAGGGAATTGTTATTACTGGCTCACAGTGTCCAGTTTCGAAGCATGGGCCAAAGCACACGGTGAAGGAGCCTGAATGCGATCCCAGAGAGCCAGATTGCAATGTCAGAAATGCGCTGGCGTCCCTACGCACGGGTTCTTTTCAACTTGGCACAGATAGAACAAACTACATCCCCTGCAAGGTTGCTCTATTAAACAGCTCCGATTTAGAATGAGCTTATCTTTTTCTTTCTGGAAACCAAAGACTGATAGGTTTATGCTAGGCATCCTTGCTGCTCAACCAAAGAAAAATAATTCCAGGGAAAGTGGAAAAATACAACATCCAAAGCCAGTCCTGAGTAACAATGAGGATGGCCAGCTTGAAAGCATACTTAACACTCCTACTATTAACATTCACGAGACAAGGAGAGTCGAATCACAGTGACCTCTTGCCAAAGAGAAGAATTCGATACATATAGTGGTACACTGGATACTGGTGCCCTTGATGTATAAGTCAGCCTTTGCTTTTTCTTTCAAGCATTCTATCATTACATATTCATTGTGAGGAGTCCTCCAGATCACGATAAGGAGCTGGAGGTTGACCCAGACGAGAAATCCAAATGGAAAATACTGTTGTCAAAACAAAACCATGCATCGTGTTGACTAAATACTGCCCCGTCAAGCATAGCCAGGCAACGCCATCAAATATACACTGAACAGACTCCTGCAGATGACACTGCAAATCTACATGAACATCCAGTTACACAAGCAATGAATTAAAGTTCAAAAAAGTGTCCATATGCCGACTGCTGCTCATCCTAATTTGCAGGGTTAAAGCTGAGGCTTAGCAGCTTTCTACAGCTCAAACACATTACATTACGTAAGCAAGCGAAATCCTTCAGCACTGATATCCCATGTCCTTGCTCATTACTCCAATGAAGACAGGGAAAACTTGCTTGGCAGGAAGTCAAAATGAGACACGATTAAAAGGGGAACTCCACATAATTTCCCAAATTTTGCACATGATTCAATCAGTAGAATGTAAACAAAGTCATTCAGAGTGGTTTGGTTTCTTTTGAAGATTAAAACACCTCTATATGTGACTTCAAAGGGTTAGCTATTTTAAGGTTAAGAAAACTCTGCCCAATACACAACACATCTTTCATGACTGCTGGGGTGTTTTCAGGTGAAATAGTCCTCCTAGCACCATTTTACCATCTTCAATATTACATATAAAACTTGGAAGGTTCACTGGTGGGTTTGGATGGTTAGGTTATCTAGTTGTAGACATTGCAAACTTTGGTTCCCATCACTGTAAAGAAATTCCAATTGGTAAAATTCTCTAGGTTGGCGCAATCCACTGAATTATCCAAAATCTTGTAGAAATTGAGGTTAAAAATTATGCACGTATCTCAAAATCTTTTCAAAAACATTTGAAACCATTTGATTACTTTTAAATGATCCAAAATGAAAAATTATTTTGTGCATTGACATATTAAGACACAAGACATTTTATGACAAACTGCGATCATATTAGTCTTATAAAGTGTACATAAAAAATTATACAAACAAAAAGCTAAAATGTCGACCTTCTCAATTCTCTATTTTGACAAAATGTATCTATTAAAGTTCAAGCTTAAGAGCTAACAATGTCAGCTCAACAGTCCTGTCAACTGATCATCTATCAAATCATTTCCTCCAAGAAACTAACATTCACAACAAGCCACTCAGTCTCGCTCTCCTGCACTTACATTTCCTTCATGGCTGTATTAGTTTGGTGCGTGCCGCTCTCTCTCTGTTGTCACCATGCCTCGGCTGCCACAGCCTAAATGTCTATGCAGCTCAGAGTAAGCCCAGATTGACAGTGTGACCCGCCCCCTGCCTAAGACAATTAAATGCAATCAGCAGATTGGGCTTGGCTTTGGAGCTGGGGCAAGGGGGGGCGGGTGGGAGGATGTCACATACTGGGACAGTAAATTTCCACTCCCCAAAAGTGTTAGTGGAATGCCCGCGTCCGTTGGCTTTGCATGTGCTGCCGGCCTTGTGGTAATCTGACCCACGCAGACGTAGGCTCGCCAAACAGGAGCAATGGGATGGCCACCACCCCCAACCCAGATACAGCAACCCTTCCCCTCTGTTTCATTTCACTGGAACTGCCCAAGGACCGCGGTCTATTTAAACCCACTGTTGTCATCCCGTGGCTCTTAATAGCTTTTCCAGTAACACTGGATGGTTTGGCTAAGCATCCGCTGACTTGTAACGTAAATCCCAGAACAGAGCATTCCAGAGTGTGGCTATCATTTCAAAAATCTAAATATAAACTGATGGCTTCTGATATTCTCAACTGATTTGTGAACATCTCAATGGATGATTACCATAATATAAGTCATTCCTGATTGCACTAAATCACGGGGAGGCCAAACAGTTGGGTAAGATTTAGCCTGTTTTCCAGCCTAGTTAAATAAATGTGTACTCTGAAGCTGGCCAGCAGTGTAGCCTAGGCAAGGTCCAGTGCATTTGCATAAGCGAAGTGTGTCCGGTGACAAAACAGCCATTGTATGGCAGGGGCTGGCTTTTTCCTTCAAGAAGAAAAACCCTGAATTGCTGTCGAAAACAGTCCCACTATTGTGGCCTACATTAAGGGGCTATAAAAAGTAAGTACGTTTTTGAAAATGGGCTTAATATTTTAGGCTACAGCTGAGGAAGTCAAGTTGCTCAGAGACATTTGATAAAACATCTCAGGTTTCCTCCAAAACGCTGCCTGTCAGGCAACACACGGCTCCCCCTTCAGTCCAGAAGGAGAAGCTGGAGAAAGAACAGAAAACAGGGAGAACAGAATGCTCCAGGAAGCCCCTAATTAGAAGCGATTTGCACTCCTAAAGTTATAGGTCAATGAATCGACTGAAACATCAAGTCACAACAGTTCCACTTTGCGCCGCCTCATTGCCTGCTGCTGTTTTGGGGGCTTTTGTAAGTCGTGGACGACTTAGTCATGCAGCTGAAAGGCTGAGAACGCTCCACTGTCATTCTGGCCAGAAAGACTTTTCAGGTCCAGCATCCACGTGAAGCTCAGAGGCTCATTACGTAACTCCTATTTTAAAACCATGTACATTTCCTGTGGGCGTTCATGTTAAACTCATTCCACCCCTCTTTTAATACATATCGCAACACACAGCAGCAACTCAAGAGCTTCTGAGTTTCGAAGCTGATGGTCTTAGAAGGGCATTCTATCAAGCAACTTGTAAATTCAAGCAAAAACTAAGCTGTTACAGCAGTGACAGCAGGACGTGATCTGCACTGGTTAATGCCCTTGGGTAAACTCCAGTGCTTGCCCTTTGTCCATCTTTTGCTAGCCCTCTCCAGTTTGCGCCATCAAATCAAATGCTAATGATAATGTAAACATGGTAAGGCCTGAAAATTGACCAATTTTGACCATTAACTAAATCTTCGGGAAAATAGAGGACACTGCCCTTGTGTCACAGATAAGCCAAGCTAATTCCCTGTTTTGGACTTTCAAATGGAACTTTCAAAAAGAACAGTCTTTCCCGAGCAAAATGGAAGGAATTTGGGTTAGTAGTGCTAGTTAATCATTTCTATGTTATTTGAGCTTAAAATCATGGACTCAAGGCCAGTGTGGCAGTTCTAAAACACAGATAAAGTAAAGGAGATACCTTTGACTTTATTACCTCTCTCCTGCAGAACCATATTCACACTGGTGTCCATCCAAGTTCATTCAGTAACAACCTTGCATTGCAACCTATAATGACCCAAACCTGCATTGCCCATGACCCCTATCCTGTTTATCATCCTGGTGAGCTGGCAAGCACATGCTTAGACCTTGAGCAAACAGAAAAGCTACAGTTTGTGTGTTTGCCAATGAAAGATTTGGTTCAATTATTACAGAAATAGAAATGTTTAAAGACTATTTTGCTCAGGTCTAGTATCTTCCTACTCTCAAACCAAAAGCATAGCTCTGTAACTGCTACCACAAAATCAAACTTAATCCACACTACCATCAAATCCACCATCAGAGAAGATCAGGTATCTTCTGTGGCCACCAAGAACTTTCATTCCTTCTGAACCTACCATTACACTAATGTGATACTGAGCAGCTTGTGTACCAGAACACATACTTGTGGCAAGCCAAAAGAAACCCAGAAACATGCCAAAAAGTAAAGCAAGTCTCCCTAGTCTGATGACAAGGCGCTCTTTCAGGAATTACCTGTCACGGTCCACCCCGTCCCCTAGCGAAGACGTGGAATCGGAAGCGCTTAGATGGTCCAGCTTGACTTGAGTGTTTCACGGCTGCCAGAAGGAGAATGCACCCAAAACCATGCCCAGTGCAAGAGTAGGGGTTCTTGCCACATTATTGGACAGAGGGGCAACCCTTAAATCGCCTTGAGGGCAGAGAAGGGGGTGGGGGGGTTTCTGGTGATGGGGGAGTGGACCTGGACACTTAACACTTTGGGATTTGACTCATTCATGCCAAAAAGAAGAGAAAACACAAAAACAGTGCTTGGGAGTGGGAGGAGATGGCTGACTGCTGAAGATGTTGACTAGTTGTTAGGTTTACTATGTAGGTTACTGATGCATGCACATATTTATTCATGAGAAAAGATTTAAAAAATGTTTTAAAGATACACAAACTGTCTGTCAAAGTGTTTTACAATGTCAGAAAAAAAGGCATGAGATAGGTTCTGCATAGTGCAAGCCATAGTCTTTAGGTTGAAATGCATAATTGAATACATTTTAAAGTTAGACTACATTCACTTTCACAGCAGAAAGTGAGAAGACAGGAAGCCACTTAAAACATGGTACAATTACATTTTCTAGAGACATAGACCATAGACCAGGCATAGACCACCACTGAACCCTAAATGGTGCAGTTGGTGCTACCATAATCGGAAAGTGTTAGACCAACAAACCATACTCAGATCTCATTTCTACAGTTTAAAATCTACAGTATAAAGACTTCAACCATATAAAGGGCAACTCCAGGGCAACATCATGCACAGCATTAGACTGACCATTGGTTGGCTTGGTCTCATCTTCAACATAACAATTTAATACAGGTGGCTTGAAAATGCAAAACACAGTTTACTTCCCTTCTCACAGCACTTCCTTATTTGTGAGAACTGCATATGGTCAGTTTGCCTTCTTGTAATCTTAGCGATGGTTTGAATGACGTGCTGATGTTTGAACAGCGCCAGAATGAAAACAGGAATTCAGCAGGATGGTAGGCAAACAGTTTAGTCAGGCTTTGATAAGTAAAGTGAGTACAGCCTACTGTGGCATAGATATGCCTTAACACGAGGTGCTCTGAGGCTGAGTCTTGCTGGATTCTCGCAGCTCATCACCAGCAGAGAGAGACGCGAAAATCATTCTGACGGGTGTAAAGTTTTGGCACATGCTTATTAGATGGCTCTCAGATGCTGAGAGAAGGTCAGATGGATGGTAGGAGCCCATAAGAGAATCCTCCAGGGAGGAATGGATGCTGTTACAGGTTTTAGACAGCTTCAAACAGGCTCATTTAATTCTTTACACCTTTTCTACACATTTCTTTCAAATATTACATCAATATTAGGATTGCAACAATAATAATTCAGGTTAATTCATAGAATCACACAGCATTTAAGCCTTTGAGCTTTAAACTTGTTTTTTGCACACCTGTATTCGGACAACCCGCCCCAGCACGAAGATTGGCTGGTAGTTCACACTCCTGAGCCATGATTGGCTCGTGGCGCTAAGGTTCAAACGCCGAAGCTATGCAAATGAGCAGCTATGCGCAAATCAGAGCAAAGGGCGGGGCGTGGCGGAATGTGGGCGGAAAACGAAATGTCCGTTAATAACACACAGAGGTGGGCGAGTCCGCTTAACACGAACTACAAAACTTACTTTATGGGCGTTTTAAAGGTTTAATGTTAGATTCTGGTTGATATCTGAATTAACCACTTTGCACGGGATAGTGAGACGTAAGAGGAGGGGAAATCTAAAAAAAAAAGCGATTTAACGTTTCTTTACTAAACTGTTCATAAAAACAGTGTGAATGATGTTATAAGGTATTATTCGGCTCGTGCTTTTGTTTATGTTCCACCATAATGTGGAGGAAGCCCTGCGCTCTAAGACCAGAGCAGCTGTGGGCTTTAGATGAAGAAGACCCCGAATGTGACCTTGTTTGCACCATAAACTCCGAGCGAGGAGCTGGAGCATCAACAGGAGCCTTACTGAACTCCGAACCACCGCACACAGGCGTCAGCGTCAGGTTTTAACAGATAAACAAATGAAAAGGGGAAGAAAAGAAGAAAAACACACACAAAACATCAAAACAAAAGCCCAAAAAAAAACTCACAGGAAAGTGGTAAAAAAGACAAGTAGCTGAAAAACAGAATAAAAATAAGAAATAAAGGGGAAAAAGATAGAAGCCACTGCATGTTTTGTCAAACTGACAAATAACCAAAAAAACAACACCGAAATGCTGATTATTGTTTATATAAATTATATAATAATAATAATAATAATAATAATAATAATAATAATAATAATATGAAGGCAGTTCGTATGGTGCTCTCATACCTTTTCCTTTAGTCCTGTAGTGACCTGTGTGTTGTCCGTCGCCTGCTCGGTGAATGAGAGCCGTGGCGCTAAAATTTAATTTATAAGCTGTTTCTTTCTGACCTTTGTCTCTGAAAACGGGTGACCATCAGACAGGAGCATGAGTGGAAAAACACCGGCCTGCCTCCCCGAACAGCGGCAGAGCGGCTTCTTAAAGACGCAGCGCCCCCCTGTTCACTTTCACCGCGCTCCTGCTCAGCGCGCGCGTCTTCCGCGCCACTGCGCATGCGCCCCGCTCATTTCCTCACACGCACTCATATTAGTATTATGAAGCATCACTGTGGTATTATACTGTTTTTATTGACATAATCCGTTCTGAAAATTTCACACACAGCTATAGCTTCTATAGCTTGTGCAAATGTTTTGAGCCCCCCTGGTCAAATAGATAATGAATAAATCAATATATATATATATACACACACACACACACACTGTATGTGTGTGTTTTATTTATGTTTTTTTGGAGCAGTTTTGCCTTGAGGATTGGGCTTTCTCAAACTTAATCTTAAAATGAAGAACTCAGCTTAAACATGCATATACATTGTGATAGTATGACCACAAAAGAGGTGTAGTAATAAACAATGCTAATGCTGATGCTAATGCAAACAAACACATACTTTGTAAAGCAGTTCCATTTAATGACTTAAGGAACGAGGTTCTGGTGAAACAGAGCATGTGTACGGCTGTGTGTTGCCAGGAAAGGTGGGAAAACACGAGGCACCAACAACATAAAGACACCAAGAATTGGGCCTGTTTATGAAGTGTTACCTCACAACACAAACAACAACACCAGAATAATTACAAGCTGTCTTTTTCAGCAGCACATGAAGGGGTGTTTATTTTAGGTTCTCTATTTTTTTGTATGCATGTAACAAAGTTTACAGTGATGACTAAATTTAATCATAACAGGGCCTCACATCTGATTAAATGCCAAGGAATTTTAGTTTATCTGAGGCGCACACATGGCATGTGGTATGCACATTAATGAGATTACTTAAAACGCCTTTAAAATACATATTAAAAACAATATTATGTTTATAAACCTCAGCTGGAAAGTGAGGATAATTGCAATATGTAACCTATAAGATAGACTTGTCTTACTTTTTAATAAGTTACATTTCCTGGAATATAAACATTATTACCTGTAGGGTATTTGAGAAGAGGAATGTACTAAACATGGGTGTGTGAAGCAAAGATAATGAGTCACACTGAAGTCCTGAGGGCAAGCAGGTTTGGTCTTGATATCACAATAACCAATAAATAAAACTGAAGCTAAGTAAAAGTCCTGTAAAGCCCTATATAACATTAGAATAAACCCAAATAAGGTCACTAGTTAGTGAGTGTACAATGAAAAGGTAATTTAACACCACATTATTTATTATTTAATATTTAAACAGATGGATACTTGATCTTCATTTTAACTGTATTGTGGCATGGAGGTTACATAACTAATGAATAAAACTGAAGAACTAACTTAAGAAAATTAGTAAAATGTAATTTTCCTGTGATGTAAAAGTTATCTGGTTAAATCTGAATCAGATGTGCCACATCAACTGCAAATGAAGTGAGAACAATGTGCTTTGGACAGATAAATCCAAAGTTAAACCAAATTATTTAGGATTTATTTTTGTTGTTTTTTTTCTTAGAGGTGAGCACTGGGAATGATTAAGTTTACACCCTTATAAACCTCAATTCTTGAGGGGTGGAAAGATTTAATTCATAATTTCAATTAAAACGTTGAAACACAAAAAGCTTGAAGTATGTAACTGTAAATGTAATGAATATACAATATGTAACAGTTTACCTTTTTAATTTATGAACCAAAAAAAAAAATTCTAATTTCTGAGAATTGTCTCTTCCAAGTGTGTCAAGCTGTCCAATGATGTAAGACTGAATTTTATATACAGCACAGCCTCCTCCTCTCCCCTATCATGTTTTCTATCTGCCAGGGCATTTGGGTAGGCTTATCAAAACCTTTTCCAGAATTCCAGGCCAAACATTTTCTGAATTCCTCCATTTCTTTTATCATTTTTTTTCTCCTACTACAATAAAGTCATAGCCATCACAGCAAGGTTTGGTCTGCACTCATAAAAATACATTTTTAATCTTTGTTTAGAGATTGAGGTGCAAATGATAAGGCCAAGACCCAGACTCTTTTTGTTCTCAGTTACGGTAAGACTTTTTAAGGCTAGTTGAATTTAGTTAACTACTGAAAGGCATTAATAAAGGCTTCTAAATGTATCCTGGCTTTAAAGCCTTGTTTAAAGGAGTTTTTACTTTAGCAGGAGTTTCTGTAAATTCTCCCACAAACATCTACACTCCTGGTTGGTGTAGTGGAGTAAGTAATAATGTAATGACATTGTTTTCCTCATGACAGATTGAGGTCTAAATCCCATTACACCACATTACATCAGTAATCAGTTCTTGGGTAAGACTACAAACACTATGATGGCTTGAAAGAGCTTCAGATAAATGTCATAAAAGCCAATGTACTGTGCATAATGTACTGTCCTTATAATTCTTTAAATCATAATAAGTCACTGTATGAGACATTGTTTAAAATGCTCTTGGTTGCTCAAATCTTAAACAGTTCACTGATATGTTGCTGGGTGACATGGTAGCGCAGTGGATAGCGCTGTTGCCTCACAGCAAGAAGGACCTGGATTCGATCCCTGGGAAGTTTCTGTGTGGAGTTTGCATGTTCTCCCCGTGTTTGCGTGGGTTTCCTTCGGGTACTCCGGTTTCACCCACAGTCCAAAGACATGCATGATAGGTGAATTGGTGACTCTGCATGTGTGTGCCCTATGATGGATTAGCACCCTGTCTAGGGTTGTTTCCCACCCTTGCGCTCAGAGTTGCTGGCTGGGCACCGGCTCACCCGTGACCCTATTCAGGAATAAGCGGTTCAGAAAATGGATGGATGGATGGATGATATGTTGCCAGCATTTTGCTGAATAAAGTTGGTATTATGCTTTTCTAAGCATCAGGTCATTCACTCCCATTACTTATTTACCAATCTAATCTTCTATTCAGTTAAATCATGCTGAATTTACAGATTACATACTAACCAAACTGTATATAGTCTGTGCACAATTGACAACACAATTCATTTATTTCTATTTCCTGTCAAAACTGCTATTTAGGGTTTTCATTTTTTTATCCACCTGCAGAAAGAATATAATCATTCATATAGAAAATAATTGGGCCTTCAAGGCCAGCCATCATCAGATTAACAGTTCTTAAACCTTTCTTTAGAAGAAAACCAAGCTCCAATTCTGCCTCAGATCTGAGAAAATCCACAGGTGTTTGTGTCCATCCTTCCACTGTAAGTAGGCAACTCAACACTGTGGGTCTCAAAGGAGGTGGAGGATCAAGCTCTTACTGAGAAAAGCAAACTGACAGAAGGAACTCAGAGTACAGACCTTTAATGATTAAATGTGTTTTGAAGGGTACGGATGGTGAGCAACAGAAAAAACTCCACCTCTAAGACAATCAAAAAAATCAGATGTCAAAACACCCCCATCATCATGCTTAACAGATGAGATCTTGCTTTGGATATTGGACAACAGATGAGGAAAGATCTCCTGCAGAAACTCTGATAGTGACTCATGAATAGAATAGCAGCTGTGATGTAGATAAAGGCGAATGCCATAAACACTCAAACATCTGATCATAGATTTAGGGGATGAGGTTTCTGGGTCTTTTTTCTGACACTGATATTATACAAATGACTGTTCAATGATGTTGCAAGAATTTGTCACTTTCCATGAAATGAGATAATATTACATGAGCTCTGGTTTGCTACATCCTGCAGTATTTAATTTTGCAGGGATTTATAGCTTTTGGTTTATATATAATAAGTGACATATTGGCTGAACTAACTGCTGTTTAGTCTCTCCCCACTCTCCTCTCTCCTCAAGTGCAAGTAAACATGCAAAGGATATTTATTTGCATACCTGCTCACATTTTGTCAAGTATCTTTTTCCAGTGTTTATCAACAAGTCCAGTCGATTGGCAGCTCATTGACCTGCTTCCCCTGCAGGCTGACTATGCCTTTCTATGCCTATCTAACAGAAAGTGCTCTATAAAATTTTGAAATTGAACTGGAGAGGACTGTGCACCATTCATACAGATGATATTCCCTCAGTTGGTGTTGTTATGATGATGATGATGATGATGGTGGTGGTGGTGGATCTAAAATATTACTCTGAAACCTCACATAGGTGTTAAATTTGGATTGAGATTGAAGGAGGCTCGGTCATGCTGGAAGACACCACCAACAACAAGACTAAGATACTTCTCATTCAATGAAGGTGATCAGTCAGAATATTTTGGTTGAACTGCACTCAAATGTTTTCCTGTTTATCCAAAATCACAGTCAGCTGGGCCAGCTCAGAATTTTTATACACCCCACAGAGCACAGAGATGCTAATTGCTTAATATTTTCATACAGTTCACACCATTGCAAGCCTGGACCTGCACTAACATGTGTACTAACTAGAACACAGTTGGACATGAGCAGCGTTAAGGTAAGTAATAGTCTGTAAGGTCACAAAGGTACCCAATACAGCTAATGTTAATGTCTTCCATTAGAACACGGAACAACAATGGTGTGCATGGCAGGGTTGCAAAGAGAAAGCTGTTGCTTTCTAACATTGAATATTGCTGCCTGTCTACAGTTCGTTAAGCTCACATGGACAAGCCAGAAGGCTATTGGCACATGTCCTGTGGAAAGGTGAGATCAAAATGAGAAGTGTTATGTTTGGAGAAAGGACAACACTGCATTTCAGCATAAAAAACCTGACCTCATCTGTAAAACAGTGTCATGGTTTAGGCCTGTTTTGCTACATCTGGGCCTAGATGTCTTCCATCATTTATGGAACAATGAATTCTGAATTATACCAGCAAATTCTATAGGAAAATGTCAGGACATCTGTTTGTAAGCTGAATAACAAGAAAATGGGGGTCAATGCAGCAAGGCAACAACCCTAAGCACACAATCATTCAACCAAAGAATGTTTAAAGTTAATGAAATGGCCAAGTCCTATCATTGCTGCACAGTGATCACATCAGATACTGAAAGCAAAGTTGATTTGCTTATATGCATATATTTGATATTGGTTCTGATATTGATTTTCCTCAATAAATAAATAACAGAGTGGGATATGTTTGTGTCATTTGTTTGATTTGACTCTTCTCATATATTTGTTGGAAAATCAGATTTTTAAGTCAAAGTCTTTTTAAGTCAAATTTGCAACAACAAATAGCACTGTACCACTGTACATGGAATAAAAGTTCTAATATATATTGTTAGATGCTCTTTGAAGGCATCTCTAAGCACACTCAAAGTGATACTTGTTTGATTTTCACTCAACACTTCTGGGAATTCAAACTATGTTTCACTCTGAACTGGAAACACTAAGAGAACTGGTCCATCATAACATTATGCTTTTTCTAAGAATTCATCCAGAAAACCTGTGTTGAGTGTAAATGTGACATTTCTGGCAGTTTCCTATCATTTCTTAGAAATGTAGCTTTTAACCCAGTTGTGGATGAGTTGGCTCACTGTGGAGGTTGGCAATAAATATGACACAACATGAACTAGTCCTCATCATAAACAAATAGATAGCAGCAACAAACAGAACGAGACAATGTGCCATTAATCAAATGAGTTGTAGATGAAGCTTGTCTCAGACAACAATATTCACAGATTGAGTGATCCACTGTTTGACTCAGTGCCTCAGTACTTTTCCACTGCAGTAAAAGAGGAAGTCAAAAGAGGAAAGAAGCTCACCCTCTGAGTTGTTTTCCTAATGGCCCAGTTATGAAATACATTACAAGAAAAGCATGACATACAATAAATGTAAATACAATTTTAGGCTTATTTTTTTGTGAAGCTTTGAAGAATCAAATGAGCAAATAAACTAGATTTTCAAGATGCTGTAATCCTCGAAAATTATTCTGATGGCTGATAACAATGTCACGGCAGAGGCCATGTGACAGGAATGAGAGAAAAACAGTTGAGACCGTGGTTTCCTGAATACATCACCCCACTGAAAGCTGTTAAAAGCTCTTATCACTTCAATTTGGGCTGCACCATTTAACTTTGTGTTCTTGCCACATTGTAACATGGTGCACTTCTTTTTGGCACTGCATGACTTGCTTGAAGTCTGTGAGGCTCTGTGTGGTTGTAAAATGTGTGGAAACTAGGTGCAATTTTTAAAATATAATGGCAAGTTTTGGTGTGTTTGATAAGCAAACAGTATCAACATACATATTGCTGCTCTTCTGTTGCAATAATGCTCAGTGCAGTTGCATGCACTGCACACAACTTTACTGTCATACTTTGCATAATTTTATGTGAGGAATTGACTTTACAACAATATTAACAGTACTTATTATCTATTTACTACACTAACAGATTTATATATTTTTCACAGCGTTTCTATTATTAATTATTATTGTTGTTTTCTTTTGTTTAATATTTCTTTATTTTCTTCTTATCTTTTTAAACTTTAAACAGACAACTTTTGTCTCTTGAATTGTTCTAAGTCGATGAATGCCCTCATTCACAGTAACCCCAACTTTTTGATACCTCAGAAATCCACATCTTCGTCTCTGTTCCCAGGATCTCCACAAAACATTTGGTCTTGAGAACAGGAAAGGAGGGGGCTTGAAGACTATTTAAATGTTCTGTTTGAGACATTCTGTCAGACCTGATATAGAAAGAGACCAGCACATAACAATAAACCCTCACCTCTACCTCTTAGAATCTCCGCTACTATTTCTAAAGAATAAACAATTTGCCAGCAGAAGACAACACTACTGTACAATTTGTAATAACAAATGATTACTGTAGAACCTATATACAGCATCTTATTGTAGATCATTGTTTCTAAACCCTGGTCCTGGAGGCACCCCTACCCTGCATGTATTATATCTTTCTGATCAGCTCATTAACCCTTCAGATTTGCATGGGTTGTGTTAAAACTAAAACATGGAGGGCAGGGGTGAATGACACTAAAAGCATAATTTCTTGAATTTATAGAGAAGATAGTAATAATGATGTGAAGCTGGTGTTTTTTCAGCTCTGCTGTCGATTTGTTAGCTAACAGCTACACTGAGAGAGAGACGTTACACACACACACACACACACACACCTTGTGTTCATAACATTGATCTATTTATAATGACATTTAGATCAGTTTAGTTTAGTAACGTCAGTGGATGTGTGTGCATATATCTGTGCTGCTGTGCGAAGCTAACGTCAGCTCCATTTGGTAAAGTTCATCACTCGATTTGTTCTTGGAATGGATCCAAAAGTTTTACTAATTTATTTAGTTTCTATATATTTTCAAAAAATGTTTTATAATGCTGAAAATGCTACAGTAAATCAATTTGTTGTCACAAGAATCATTTTACAGTATATAATTTTTAGTTATTAATTTACTTTAAAATGGAAGTAGAAATTCCCCATAAAGAACTCTAATATTATATTTTAATATAATGCAGAACCCTCGTACTCTGAAAACAGTAAAAGTACTGTGATTTTTATTGTTATAACAGTTACAGTAGTGTGATTGTTTACTGTAACAACAGTTACAATATTATGAGTGTTTACTGTAACAACAGTTTCAGTACTGTGATTGTTTATTGTAATAACAGTTACAATACTGTGATGTCTTTACTGTAATAGCAGTCACAGTACTGTGATCTTTTTATACAGTATTGTGATTTTTATTGCAATAACCCAAAAAAGGCTGCAACACAGCAAGTTCTCCCCAGCTGGTATCCTGCAGGATTGGGGCTAATGTCTCAGGATATTTCAGAAGCAAAAGAAAACTTACACTAAAGGTCCAACAGACAAATTCTCTAAGTTCCCCAAATCTTAAATTACCTCACACCCTGGGCACTGTAGCAGCAAGAAAACCAGGAGAAGGGTTTTACATGGAGAGTGGTGATTGAGTAGGTGGTGAGATTGGGAAAGTGATGGGATAATTAAGGCTCTGCAGTGGTTTCTCTAAGTAACATCATCTCTCCCACTGAATGGAGGAAGCGATTAAGCTGGCTTAACACTCCAGGGACCTGGCATGTGTATTCTACTAGGAGTCTAATTCAGGCCTTGTTTCAGTATCCTTGTGAAGGACATTCCGGAGGACTGCCAATTGGGCACGGTGGCTTTTTGTGAGGTTTTACTGCTTGTATGTCTAAACAAGCCTTCATTTATGTTAGGTGAACAGTAATTGCCAACTCCCTGACCATCTGATTTCCTAATGATTGTCTATAATTTGATTTAGGTGCCGATGAATAACATTTCCAGCTATACAAAACACTTCTGTCCTTATTGACTTATCAACTCAGGTGACCTTATCTTGACACACTTCCCCAAGGGAATAACCAGGAGTAGTTGTAGCCTTCTTGTAGCTCAGCTGTTGCCCCATGAGTGTCTCTCCAGGAGGTCTGAAGAAAATGTTTCTCTGGTGTAGGTTTTTTTTTGCAGACTGGTCTCCAACCCTATACCAACCATTTTACCCCAGGGCAAGGTCTATCTATATACATGTGGCCTCTACCCTTTGACCTATCCAGCATGGTTGCCCATGCTCGGATCTGAAACTCCTACCGCCATACCTCAGCCACTTGCTGACTGACTGTGAACAAGAATGGACTGAGAGATGGTCCACTGTATGACTGATAAATCCATTCCAAATAAGAAGATGAATGTTGTTGTTACCACAATTGTTAACAAGAAGTCCATTAAGCTCTATGTATTAACCAGATGAGTGTATGGTCCAAGCTTCAAAGTACTAGCTAATTACGTTTGGGAAACCTGATGATGAGTTCCAAGACAGTCTAAGTAGATTACATTGAAATGTACAACAGGTCAGAAATAAGAGGATAAATATATGGTACAAATTGTATTAGACTGTTTTATAGGTACTGTGTAATTATTTAGGTAGAATTGTGATGCGTAATAGTGATAAGTGGCAGGTTCCAGCTATTTGCCTGAAAAATCATAACAGATTGCAGGGTTATTTTGAATAACAGGGTAGAAAGCACCAACACAAACAATGTTATGATTTTAAGAAGTACTGGGTAGTTTGAATGGGGTGAAAAGTTCAAATTTCTAAAATGTAAGCATTACATACCTTTAGGCTTCTTGAGGCGCTATTGACAGGCACAATCTGGATTTCATGTTATTATACATTAGCATAATTAATTTCACTTTTAAAAATAAGGAATAATATTGTTTGTTTAATAATATTTCTGCAATATCACACTTCACAGATTGCCCATAACAGATAAGTTATGAATAATAGCATACTAACCAATCACACTAGATGCACTAACTATACTATGAAGACACCTTCATAGTAGCACATTGTTCTCATAAATGGGACCGTCAAACAAGGATGCATGGTGACCAGAGAGGTCCCTCCTATTGCAATGGTGGCAAGAAACTTGTGAGGCAACTCGGTACTTCAATTCGGCTCCCCTTTGCTTCGTACATGTGCAGAGAACTGTGTTTAGTCACAGCCAAGTCACTGACTTTGGTACCGAGTGCCAAACTAGAAAGGGCACTGGAGCTTTCAGATGTAAGCCTCTTTTATCCTTGCATGCAGACAGTATCAGTTTGTCTCCAGTCTACACTGCCTGGCCCTCTGCAGTATGATACTGCCCACCTGCCTCCATGGTAAAACATCTGCTGAACCTCATCAAAGTGGTACATGTTTTTAATGCAAAATGAGCAGGTGTGGTTTCATTATGATCATTCCATCATCTCAGAGTGGCTCCTAAGATGCTCTAGTCATGCTGATTTTGCTGCTCAACCACATCCCACCTAGCAGGGATATGGATGGGTGATCTGTATTCTGTTTTTGCGGCTGGAGTAAGAAGATTGTAACATCAGGGAATACTTGTAATCTGAATGCTGGTTTATTAGTGTTGTCATGGACATCATCTTGATTACTATTACGATATGACAACACACTGGAAGAACAGTATGCAGGTTCAGTTGGTCAACTAGCTTGGTCATGCTGGTTAAACAGTGACATCATGCTGTTCAACCAGCTTGGTCACGCTGGTCAACCATCTTGCTCTTGGTGGTCTACTAGTGTGGTTATGCCAGTCATGTTAGTCATCCAGCCCGCTGATACTTCATCACCAATAATGAGACTACCAGACACCTAAACCACCTTTTTTCAAATAAAGTTATTTTTTTGCACCTCAAGGTAGCCTGAAGTTGTGGCATTTGTATCACAGAACACACAGGAAGAAAAGGTCTCAAAAGTCCTGAGGGCAATTCTCATGTATACACACACACACACACACACACACACACACACACACACACACACACACACACACACACAAACACACACACTGTGGGTAGGAAAAAAAGTGAAAGCAATTATGGGCACACTTGACCCAGCCCTGACTAATCTTCCAGGATATTCCTCAGTTCAAAGGTCAGCTAATGCTTCTACAGAAGGCAGGAGAAAGTGAAATGTCTGTTCACAGAGAGGGATCTGTTCAACATCTCAAAGAGAGTCTGTGATATCAGAATCATCTTGTATGCTGGCTAGCAAGTACCACACTTAAACTGGCACTGATTTGGCTGTCAAAAGACACAAGGGCAAGAAAAGAAGCAACTTTTTTGCCATTTCCTTGGACTTTTTCTAGAACAGGTCTACGTGAGCATGTCTGTTTAATCCCATATTACCATGGCTCAGCTCTTGTCATGTGAGCTTTAAGCATCTGACTTGCATGGGCTGCCAAGAGCACGGATTAAGCTGAAATAAACACAGTTCCACGTAAATAGCCAGCCATTGAAAACAATACCTGCGTAATGCTATAATTGGACATCCGGTAACTACTGGGAGAACCACCAGGACCACCTGCTATGGTATGGATATGACAATGTTGAGATTATTATAAGCAGACTATAAAATGACAATATAAATTATGTTAGTCAACAATAATCAAGCCATTCATTAGGGATGTCACTATTTACCTTTTCTTTTCTGCATGCACTTAATGCAGTATAAAAGACAAAAGTTTAAAAAACTAACTGGCCAGCACAGACTGGTCAATCAGTTTGATGGTTTAGTCGGTCTATCATAATGACCATGATGACCAACCTGACCAAAATAGTCAAAGAGTATGACTAAGGTTGTTCATAAGCATGACCAACATGATTATTAATTCCATGCTGACTGACCAGCATGATCCACCTGACAAAACTGCTCAACCAGCCTTCCCAGTCTATGTCAACAGACCAGCAAAACCATCCATCCATCCATCCATCCATCCATCCATGGAAAACCATCAAAGTTAAATGAGAACACATCATATAACCTAGTTGACCAACTTTTCAAACACCCTGACCATCAAAAAATCTTGCAGATACTACAATTAAAATATTACAGATGAATGCATTCAGCTACTTTAAGTTGCATCCATTACTGACACTGATTTGTCTAGTCCCTGTAGAAAAGTACTGGCAATAGAACATGACTCTCTGGAACACATAAACATGAAACTATTTGTGCCATGTCTAATGTCAGGTGTGGGGTAGATGGGTATTAAGTCACCCAGGACTGAGCTGTGGAGCAGTAAAACTGTGTTCTCTTGAATGTGGAGGTTGGTGATGTGAGGTCTTGTCACTGAATGCAATCAAATTGCTCAACAATGCTCTAAAATCTAGCAGAACATCTTTCCTGAACAGCAGAGACAGGAACTCAAAAGCAGAATAAACCATACATTTTGTCAATATACTCTACAAAGTTAGTCTTAAAATGGATTTTTCAGCCTGCAATGACATTGATTTGGCAACAAAAATCCAGCAACTCCATTAATCCATACAAAGAGCCATCTTATTATCTATTTCTTCCTGGTCAGTGTCATGGTGGGTCTGGGAGACTTTTGCGAGGAGGAATTGATGAAAATCCCTCAAATAAGAATTGAAAGACTCTTGTCTGGCCACCAAAAGTGTTTACAAGCTGTGATATTTGCTCCCAGGTACTAACCATACAGGATTTTAAAAGATTTACTTTGGGCGTTTTTTGTTATTTAAAAAAATCGTGGAAGTTTTGGAGATCCTTTCATCTTCAACTTGCTTCAACTGTTCATAGTACAGTAATGTTTACCAGGGGTGCCCAAATGTTTGTATGCCCCTGTATGATGGAGCTAAAAGTTTGGTGTATAGCAGTGAGAACTTCACAGCCACTTTATGTAGCATCTTTTGTTTATCTATGTGCAACAAATTCTATTCATGGCTAAAAAATGCTTCCTTCCCATGCCAATAAGCATTTAAGTAGATATTTATAAGAGATATGGAGTTTCCAGACTCATTTACAGAAAAAAACAAAAAACCAAACATTGTACTTGGTGTAATGGTAAAAACTGTGTCTGTTTTTCTGGATCCAGTGTGAAAGGGCCTTTACCCATAAATAGTCCGAAATCCAAGTTCCTCCATAGGAAAATTGATTTAGGCTGTCCAGTCAATATTATAGATTTAGTTCACTAATTCAGTAACCATCCAGGCTTTGTACGTCATGACATATTAGTAAAGTAACACAACCTTATGTAAACAAATTTTTCCTCTTTCAGTAAACCGTGAGTGCAAAAGTTCAGCGACTGAGCTGAGGTCTGGATGAGCTCTCTGTTTTGTCTACAAATCTTCTTAAGGACTTTCAAGGTAAACCCTTGACTTCTGACTCCAGTGTGTAGATGATCACATTACTGAAGGTCATGTGGCCTCTGAGTGCAATCCTTGTTAAGGAACACCAACATTTTTTTTTTCAACTGCTGCATTCCCAGCCACTTTGACAGAAACTACATTAGCCATAAACCTTTGAAGTTTTAAAGTCTCTAAAATAGTTTTGTTGTTTACAAAAACTAAAATACAAAAAAAGCATTGTTTTGTGTCCAATGGCCAAAATCACTCAACCAGCATTGTGCTAACTGCATACATAAATCACTGCACACTGAAAAACAGCATGCAAACATGAATAATAATGAAAATGAGTGTAAAAATGGCATTTAGTAACAGTGTGGAGATGTGAGGCCAATGTAACTAACAGGTAAAAGAAGGTTACAGCTATCTAGTTTCTCACAGGCCTCACATAAATAGGCTGCTCAGGCTCATTGACACAACACTGTAGGATGCACTGTGATGTTTTCTATAAAAATGAACAAAAGCACATTTGCATAGTTAAAAAAAGCAATCTGGAGGCCACAATCCCTTCTATTTATAGATTGCAGTGTTGTACAGTGTCAGAAACCACATTAGCAAATCTGTTAGAGATTACTGAACAAATCCATATGTTTGAGGTAAGTGTGTGGTGAACTAAAGATGCTAAAGGGTTTAGCTTTCTATTGTTTTTTAGCTACAATAGCCTTGTATCTGCAGTGCAAAGTGAAGTTACTCTACTTCTATGTTTATTTCGAAACGGAAGCTTCAAGAAACCTTAGCTTCCACTGGATTAAGCACTGGGCTGTAGAATCATCCTTCCCCTATTTTGCTCAACAGAAGGCTTTGGTTGTTATGGTTTAAAAGACTTTTAGGCCTGCTTTGTAATTATTATCTCCTTTGCGAAGCATTACAGACGTAAGCTTTGGCTTCTAGGCCCTTGAACATTGCAGGCCTGCTTTAGATGTCAGATCCGGGCAGATAATTGGCTCCTTTTACCTGGTGTGACCTGGATTATTATGCTTGACTTCAGTTTGTTGACATTAAACGTTAAGATTTCTAGATCACGGAAGAAACTGTGAGACTGGTATGGGTGAGGGAGTTTTTTCACTCACTCAGTTATTAGCTGTGTTTATGATTGTGGACAGTTATTATTGCATGGTTAATAGCGAAAAGGTTTCCCACGGTAGGCCAAAGCAGTGGTGGATCTGAAGCATCAAAGTCGCTTAAAGGGCCCCTCCCACATGGTGCATTATTCATTTTCCAAACCTCACCATTATCTCTTAGAATTACACTGTTTTCATCAATAATACACAACAATTAGCCATTACATTAAAACCATCTGTTTCACAGTACCTACAGGTCAGCACTGTTTGGTTCAGTTGATGCTCAATTCAAAGTGCTATATTAGGTAACATTACCTGTTTTGTAAACCTACAATTTACATTTTGTTGTTTGCTCTAGCTTTGTAGAAAAAAAAGTAAACTCTTGCTAGTTTTTATTCCACTCTGTTGTGGATACTATGTTTTAAACTTGGGTTTTGTGTGAAACCAGACCTAACTGGACCAAATGTACACAAAGACAACAAAAACATGACCCTTGATTCGAACCTTTGTCTGGAATTTCAGGTGTGAAAATGGCCTTAGTTAAAGAAAGAAAATATCATTTTTGAAGGCATCTATAATGGGTTAAATAGTATCCTATATAATTGACTGTTTTCCATGTTGATTGAATTGTCCCTGTTAGCACTGCAAAGTTTACTAGGCCCTTGACTCAAAAAATAAGTAATTTGCTATTAAAATTGTTTGGCTAAAAGAGATGACTGAGCACCTCACCAACTTGCAAATGTAATGGAAGGCAATGGCGGGATGTTTCTACAGCACACAAAGGATAAGGTTACATTACAAAGCTTTGCATTGGTAAGCAAATTTGAAATCTCACAGTCTGCTGTGTATTCTCAAATCTGTAGTGCTCTGGATAACAAAACAAGATATAGCCTCTACTCGTCTGTAACACATCACTAACAATGAAAATTGAGTCTGCACAAAAGTGCCTACTAAGTTCCTACTAAGCAGAGCTTGCTGTAAAAATGTATACCTAAACAAATCTAGCTAATTTTACAGAAACATATCATTTTACTGATCAATCTTCAGTAACTAGGAATTTTTTTTTGTTTGTTTGTTTGTTTTTGTTTGCAGTGCTCCCACATTCTTTACACATCCTTCATCCTTCAAATTGGGATTTGCAAATCCTATATTCATTTGAATGGAATTTAATACACTACAAAGACAATATATTTAATGTTCAAATGGATAAACATTATTGTTTTTTGCAAATATTCACTCATTTTGAATTTGATGCCTGTAACATGTTCCAAAAAAGTTGGGACATGGGCATGTTTACCACTGTGTTACATCACCTTTACTTTTAACATCACTCAATAACTGTTTGGGAACTGAGGACACTAATTGTTGAAGCTTTGTAGGTGGTATTCTTTCCCATTCTTGTTTGATGTACAATTTCAGTTGTTCAACAGTCTGGGGTCACCGTTGTCATATTTTGCACTTCATAATGTGCCACACGTTTTCAATGGAAGACAGGTCTAGACTGCAAGTAGGCCTGTCTAGTACCCATACTCTTTTACTATGTAGCCAAACTGTTGTAACATGTGCAAAATGTAGCTTGGCATTGTCTTACTGAAATAAGCAGGGATGTCCCTGAAAAAGACATTGTTTGGATGACAGCATATGTTACTCCATCTGTAAGTACCTTTGAGCATTAATGGTGCCTTCACAGATGTGCAGTTTACCCAGGCCATGTGCACTAACACAGCCCCATACCATCAGAGATGGTATTTTTTCAAATTCGCACTGATAAACATTTTCCTCTGTGGACCGGACGACAAGATTTCCAAAAACAAACTGTGGAATCATCAGACCACAGGACACTTTTCCACTTTGCGTCAGTCCATCTCAGATGAGCTTAGGCCCAGAGAAGCCAGAATGTTTCTGGTTGTTTTTGATATATGGCTTTCGCTTTTGCATGGTAGAATTTTAACTTGCACGATGAACTGAGCGATGAACTGTTTTCACTGACAATGGTTTTCTGAAGAGTTCCTGAGCCCATGTGGTAATATTACAGAATGATTGACGGTCACGGGCATTCAATTTTGGTTTTTGGCTTTGCCGCTTACTTGCAGAGATTTCTCCAGATTCTCTGAATCATTTGATGATATTATGCACTGTAGATGATGAAATCCCTAAATTCATCACAGATGCAAGTTGAGAGACATTGTTCTTGAACTGTTGGACTATTTACTCAAGCAGTTGTTCACAAAGTGGTGAACCTCCCCCATCCTTGCATGTGAATGGCTGAACCTTTCAGGGATGCTCCCTTTATACCCAATAATGACACTCACCTGTTTCCAATTAACCTGTTCACATGTGGAATGTTCCATCAACTTTTCCAGTCTTTTGTTGCCCCTGTGCCAACTTTTTTTGGAAACGTGTTGCAGGCATCAAATTCAAAATGGGTGACTATTTGCTATAAACAATAAAGTTTATCCATTTTAACATTAAATATCATGTCTTTATCATGTATTCAGTTGAATATAGGTTTTATAGGATTTCCAAATCATCGTATTTTGTTTTTATGCATGTTTTACACAATGTCCCAACTTCATTGGAATTGGGGTTGTACCACTCATGCCTCCGGCTGTGTTGCTAAATGTCATTCTGGTAAATTACCTAAATGTTGAAAATGCTCTTGAAATCAGAGTGATTCAGTTGGAATCAATCTACAGATGAACATCCTGAAGCTCTTGGACTGTATGATTCACATCAGTGTCACTCCAGTGAAGTTTCTGCTCACCAGACCAAAGAGTGAATTAGTCAATGTCATTAGGATTGACATGGTTGACATACCTATGTGTGTGTGACTGGTGATAAATATGGCTCAGAATGTCAGCACATGGCTTGGTCAGGTTACAAAAGCAGGGAGTCTAAGCTTCCACACGTCAGGGGAACACACCCTAACATTACTAGCCATGACACCACAGGAACTGATGGTAGCTCACCGGATGTAATTTGGTTCATACTCCTGGCTAGATTAGATTACTAAAGATTCAGTTACAGCTCTTACTGTAAATCCAGAGCCGGTCATGGTACACTTGGCTATTGAGTACACGATGTCCAACAGTCAAGACAAGAGAGACTGAAACAATTTAAATATTCGCTCTATATGAACTTAGATAACATGACAAAATTGTGTTGATTGGTCTGTCAGTGGATAAACAATTTTCTATTTTCTATCTCAAACTGTGCAAGGATTACAAATTTACCAAAGCTGCATGAGTTGAATACCTGAGGATTGTAGCAACGTACAGCTGGGGTGTCAAACTGGGTTCCTTCCCAGCCAAAGCTCTACAAATGTCCTTCTCAGTTAACATACCTGATTCAAATGTTCAAAGAAAATGAACAATGTCATTGTGAATTAAACTCTGGATCCCAGCTAGACACATCTGACCTACAGCTGCCTCTTATAGAAGCTGACCAGTCAAACTGACCCGTCAAATTAAGCGACATCTGTTGAACCTGTTAAGAAACAAAATGATGAAAAGAGAAATGGAAAAAAGAACACATTATCCTTCAGTTTTAACAACCAATCATCAATCAACAAATCAATTAATAAGATGAATAAATGCTACGTATAAAGGGAGGGTTCTTTTGAACATGGTTTCCCTTTAAGCCACAGCACTGCAAGATTTAGGCCACGTACACTAGGGTTGGGTACCATGAACATTTGATTGGATTGGATATGGTACTGGTAATGATACCTGGAATTCAGTACTTGTACCTAGTTGTACTTTTTTCAGTACTTTACACTCTCTAAAATAGCAAAAAAAATGTTCAAAGTTATTTATTGAAACACTTAACCCACATGGAAAATAAATAAATAAATACACACTAGTGAATACAGTAGGCAGCCCTATCCATGGCACACGGAGAGCAGTTGGGGAATTAAGTGCCTTGCTCAAATGCACTTCACTCATGTTCTGTCAGTTCAGGGAATCGAACCAGCAACCTTCCAGTCACCAGGCCATGGCTACCCATATCTTATCTTTAAAGCTAACATATCATTATGCTTCCATACCCTTAACATGAAGTGGTTTTAGACAGCGTCCATTCCAAAGTGGTATCTGCGGTCTTGAAAAAGCCATCTCTGTGGAATGAGTCTTCATTCCTGTATTGGTAAATGACCTTCTCCTGACAGACGATTGAGTGGAGCCAGACATCTAGGCATTCTTGAAGAATGTTCTTGAGGTACCGGGCATTCTATGGTTGACTACTGAACACAGAACTAACATCAATGAATCTGTCCAATGCTACTGACAGTCTAAATAACATTTATGCTAGCTTTCATAAACAGAGGATACCACAGACCTGCATAGCAGGATGAAAGATGTTTCACATTACGATAAACGAGGCTTGAGGTTGTCCTTAAGTCTTACAACAAACATTGGTCAAGCTAGTTGGTCCAACTAAGGCACAGTTTATTTACAGAAGAGACTTAATGCTACATTTAGGGATCAGCAACTACAAAAAGGAACAAAGCTTAAACATTACAGTGGTTACGGAGTATTGATCACGGAGTTTGATACTCATGTCAGCTTAGCTGCCCTTGAGCAAGATGACCCTTCCTTTGCTGGCATATGTGAAGAGATAATTCAGTTACTTGTACAAGCACAAGCACAAGCAAGTGTATAAGCATAACAGCAACAAAAAGGTACTCAACATCACGTTTTGTCCTTCAGAATCTGAAACTAGCCCAATGTGTGTCTAAATATAAATGTATAAAAACCTATATACTCATTTGTCTTGGTCAAGGATATGGTCGGAGCCTAGCAAAATTACTGGGTGCAAGACAGGAACACCTGCTGTACTGGTTGCCATTCCATTGCAGGGTACCACACACACATGCTGTACCACACACACATATACTCTTACTTTTGATAACAATTTACAATATACGCATCATCAACAAATAGTTGCACAGATAAACATTTAGCCTGATATGGATGATAAGAATTTAGTGTGATATATTTTGGTGGTGACACCAGTACCTCTATACAAGGATTTCCACCAAGTCAAAAGTCAGTGAAGTTTACCTGTTGCCATTCTGCATGATTCCATGAGAGTCTAACAGCACTTACAGTCAGTTGATTCCTTCTGGGTGCAGCTATTTGGTGGCATGTTAATTTTGATATTCACCAATATTTTCTTATTTGGGATTTGTACTTCTATAGGGAGCCAAAAGTGGTTATTCTCTGGAATTGCTCAAAAAGAATGATTTGAAACCCCATTATTTTTATGAGTGTACCATGGCTTATCTCTAGCTTTGGTGCAAGGATGGCAGAGGCATTCATTTAGTTCAGGGGCAATCAAACAACCCTATCCTCACTCATATTAAGTTCCTGTTGGCTTAAATATAAGCAGAGGGAAACACTTCAATGTGATTTTCAAAGGTAATTGAGATCAAGATTAACCAAAATTGAGACCAAGACTATATTAAAAAACGTGTTTTCTTTAAAGACACTAATATCCAACACACAGAGATGAAACCACTTTGCAGTTAATGTCCACACACATTTAATCATCAGCTTGGAAACACAGAGCAAAAGGGGTGAAGATCAGAGGTCAAACCACAGCAGATGTAGCTGCAGCATGGTCTGTTTAGGGGATGCCGGAGGGTGCAGACATTTGCTCTTTCAGAAATGACATCAGACAGCTGAGTCAGAAAACATCAGCATAGCATAACCCTTTCTGCTGCAGAGTCTATTTTAATATGATGATTTTTTTTCCCCCCCTGTTACATTCAGATGGCCTGGAACTAGATTATGAGGCAGCGGGATGAAAAAAAAAAAGTTTTTGTACAAAAAGCAATCAGTTTTGGAGCGTGACTGAGCAGAGGAGACGGATATGGCATTATAGAAGCTCACATGTAGTTTGGGAGAGGGAGGGGCATGGAGTTAGAAAGTATTATGTAATTCAGTGACCTATTATAAGGCTCAGCTGTAGCTAGAGAGCCATCCTTTCGCATGAAAGTCATCACAGTAAAAGCATCTCTTCATAATGAATGGACCTTCCTTTCTATATGATGCATCAACATCTCACCACTGGCACTTAACAATCTTGTATCTCCATTTTTGATGGTTTGACATAAATTAACTCCACTTAAGCTATAAATCTCAGTCTGATGGGCGGATATTCAGCTTCAGGATTGTCTGGTAGAGAGCAAAATTCATGGGCCCATTATTTATAACAAAACATTGAGATCCAGATCCGTATTGTGTCCAAATTTTTGTTATGACAAGTATAAAGGCTTCCAAATTTTACATTGTTCCTGTGAAGTTGCCATGGAGAAAATGACAGTTCCTATATTTTTATTATCCTAAATTATAGAATACTGCTTTAGATAGGATAGGTTAATATATGTAAACACATTGTATTTTGTTATATTATAAAAACAACATATGTAATCCAACAAATGTGAAAACGTTCTTTTACAATGCATTTAGCAATACAGGCTCTTATACTGTTATCAAACCATACAAACACAGTAATAGCCTTGTATAGTTGGATACAGTAGGAGGACTGAGCAGTGTCCAATGAAATAATAAATATTTTAGGGTAACTGACTTTTTACCATATATATTTAAACCATATATATACCATATATATTGACAATATTTAATTACTATTTGTAATGCAGAATTCAGAAATGTTGATCATTTGGTCATTAGGTTTGGCCTATCTTGTGGAGTCCCTATTTTAGGGCCTATGAAACTGATGTTAATTAGGACAGCGATGTAGTTACAGTAGTTACAGTAAGAAATACAGGCTTGTACACACAGGGTCTACAGGGTAAATGCAATTTATTAGTGTTGGTAAATGAGAACGTTTATATATCAAGGTGCATTAATATAGCTGCATGGTTTCAGAGGTATTTAGCTTCCTCACACCCTCACACCCAACCACCCACCCACACACACACACACACACACAGTTTTTACGACACACACAAAATCCCAACCACAGTGGGAACCAAAACAAAATGAAAAACAGTGGTTTATAGTAATACTGCAGAAATATCTACACTAAATTAAATATAATATACACTACAATATAGCCTACTATAGATTATCTCATGATAATTTTGTTATACACTGAAATGATATATGACTTTGGTGAATAGTTATGCATTCATTTGATTGTCCATGTAATCATACAATAAGATTCCATCCCCAGTCTTTTTGTGCAAGGCAACCACCCAACACATCCATCCAGGCAAATCTATGCAAACAGTTCGGCAGTGTGTATTCACAGAAGGTCTTCGGAGTGCCATATTAATTTGCTTGTAGTGAATAGAAAACCTGCCAAAGAGTTGCAAAAGCGCTCTGGATTAATCATGCCTCTCTGCAGATGGTGTCAGAGTTGCTATGGAGACCGGTTGTTCGACACAGATTTTATCTGCTATTATAACACAGAGGTTATAAAAAGGATGCTGAAAGATAGCATCAAAAAACAATGCTGGAGTACTTTCCAGTGGCATAAAGGGTTTCATACTCTATTTAATGCAAAGAGAGCAATAGGTGATATTGTGAAAGAAAGCCACCTTATTGTCTGTGACCTTTGCTGATTTGTGCGTACTTTCATCATAGACATGAATATCATGTCAATATTGAGCATTCAGTGATTTCTCTGAACTGTTTGTCTGCATGAATCAGTTACAACACACATATATAAAAGATCAGTCAAAATTATATATACAGGGTCAAAAACTATGCTTATGCATTTGCCACCCCTAAATTCTGGTTAAATGTTCATTAGTAAATTGTACAATCCACATGCTTCTGCCAAATTCTGGCTGGTAATTGGACCACTCTCCTTGTCAGAATTAAATATGTTCAATTAAATATGTTGGTGTTGTGACACTTTCTTCATTTTCTACATTCTACAACATCCTTTGATGTGTTTTGGGGTCATTATGTCACATGATATTACAACTGTGTTGACAGGAAAACAGCCCCAGTACATGATGCTATCACCACCATGCTTAACAGTCGGTACAATGTTCTTGTGGTTGAATGCCTGACCTTTACTCTTTCAAACATTTTTGTCTCATCTGACCATAAAACTTTACTTCAGTCGGCTTTTCCTTGGTTCATGTGGTTCAGCTACAGATTGATTTTAGAGCTTCTTTCCTGGATGGCATTTTCTGCACCAGTCTAAGGTTATGTTAAACTCGCTCCCGACTATAGACATTGACATTTGTCTTCCAAGAGCTTTCCATTTCATGGCAGGCCTGGGCCTCAGTGGCTCTTGGGCTGTTCCTTTCCATCTGAACCAATCTGTATTTGTTTAGAAATGGTTCCAAGAGACATTCCTGACTTATAAATCTTATAAATCTACATCCATGCTTCTCAGATCAGCACTGAGCTCCTTGGACACCAATGATGTACACAGTAGACTGTAATAAAAAGTAAAAACCTTAAAATGTCAGAAACAATTTGATGTTTTTTTTTTTTTTTAATTAATAAATGCTTTTAAGAGACAATGGTTCATTTAAAGTTTTTGTTTGAGATGAGTAAACCTAATTAAATATTACAACATAAGGTCATTTTTTAGGTTGGGTGGATGGACCATTTTCCCACCAGCATTTTTCCATGGTGCTTACTCAATTCACTGCTTCATTCAGCAGCAACTGAAACATCATTTCAATTTTCCAATGTATTTTTTTTATTTGTTTGATTAAACAGTATATGAATAACTCATTTGTAAGAAAATTATTGTTCTGCAAGTCAGGATGGTAGATTATTAAATATGTTTTATAAGACTGTGATTGGGTGTGAATTTTGGTAAACGTCTAGCATCACTTTCCCTCATTAAAAACAGAATTACTTTTATGTGTTTCTTCAATCTTCCAGGCCTGATTTGATATTTAAATCTGCACCAAATACAGTTTTATACAGCAGCCATGGCCTTACAAAATTCTATAAATGTAGAGAGTGTGTGATTTATGATTCCACCATCACACCACTCCTGATTTATGTTACTGTTCTCATAGATTCAGTGATAAAGCCACTCTGTTATAGCACTTCAGTTAAAAATTAACATTTACATTTACATAATACATTTATATTACATGGTTAAATATTTGTCAAACATAAGTTAAATATTTGATGTCATTATGAGATTTGTCAGGAAACTCCAGTAAAGGCACGTACTGAAGACATTTTTACTGGGAATGCGACAATGAACACTTTCTTGGAATGCCTCTTCACATTCATAAACAGGAATGGTTAATTGTTTGGTTCCTCTTGAAAAGTGTTTTGAGCAGATTTTAAGTGCATCAGTAGATTACAAATAGTGAGATTATTGTTAACCACAAATGAGGCCGTTAAACTTGCAGTCTTGTCATCATTGCTGAAGCATGCAGAGAAGTGGTCACCAGACCTCCTCTTGGAGAACTAACCCACCTCATTCAGTCAATCCGATGTCTCAGAGTCCACATCAATCATTTAGAGTTTAAAATGGAAATTCTTAAATGGAAATTCTTCTGCACTTTTGATCATTAAATATAACTGATCAAAAGTGTAAAAGCACTTCTTCAGGGTCTTGCTATTTTCTGGCTGATTGCAGGAGGACTTTGTACATATGTAACCAAAATGGTATTTCAGAAACTGTACGGTATAAAGTGTACTAAATGTAGATTGACCCTTGTGCATATGCATGACCCAAAAAACATGACTGCAGAAAAGACTTGCACTTTGTACCTCCATAGCGTACAGCCCCACTCTTTTAAGTACAAATCTGTACTTATTATTCTAAGTGTGGAAACTTAACCCAGACCTAACCCAGACCTTACCCACAACCCATGCTTAATCAAGAAGTAAAATGAACTAACCCTGACCCTAACCCAAAGCTTAACCATAATGTAAACTAAACATAAACTCAACTTAACCCTTACCCTAACCCCAACCATAACCATAATAAGATGTGATGTTTCCATCCATCAAACTGCATTTGAGAAGGTTTGCCTTAGTGAAGCCACTGTCCTTTAGCATGATTAAGTAATGGGCCACATTCAGACACACAGGGGTCCAGATCTATGGTTCACATCTTCTGAAAACAATAACTAGCTGAACCAGGTGGAGTCGATTTGGTTTGGATTTCATAGTGACGTCTCAAAGCTTATGATACAACTGTGGATGCATATCAAGACACTAAAGGATTCTTCAAATGTGGTAGGAAAACTCACACTTTCCTTCTGAGAGCTTAAGAGAATAAAAATTGCTTATTTTGTTACGTCCTCACTTATACAGTGCAGATATTTAAAGCTAAACACATTGTTTAAGACATTATTTTCTCACTATGTTTCAAATAATTTTGGAAGGGTTCTGGATTAGCGCCAGTATTCTCAGTCATAGAGTAACTTACATCTGTTTTCAATGTGTCAACTACTGAACAGACATTACAAACACTTTAGAAATCCCCATACTTCTAAATACTTCTGGAGCATCCCAGAAAAATACTATATGAAAAAAACACCTGCTCATGTATCCTGCTTTGGTTGCAGTTATGGTTTCTACTTTTCAGTGAAGGTTTTCTACTAGATATTGCAAGACTTTACAGACCCATTACAGCAGTACTGGATGGAACATAATTATTCCAGAGAATACAGCTCCATTGATCCACAGCTCCATTCAGGGAGACTTTATAACCCTCTAGCCCATGTCTGTCATTAGGCATGGTCCACTAGATTCATGTTCATCTGATCCAGAGTGTCCTATTCTATTGACAGCACTTCTCTACAGGGAATAGACAAGCTGTGCAGTATGTCTATGTCAGTAATGGCTGCAGTTTGGCATTGGGGACTGATGGGTACTGTGCTGTATTTTAAGTCTTACAAAGTCATCCACTTTGTTGTTGTCTTAAATACTGGTGCTGAGGAAATTATTATTATTATTATTATTATTATTATTATTATTATTATTATTATTATTATTATTATTATTATTATTATTATTATTATTATTATTATTATTAATAATAATAATAATAATAATAAAAAGTAAATTCAACCCAAATCTGTGTGTGCAAACTGTTGAGCTCATGGTCACTGATAACATAGATGAGAGAACATCCTCTGTTTTTCCAATGTTTAACTGACAGGTCGGCCCATAGACTGTGGAAAAACTCCAGTTCATTCTGGCATGACCAGACAGAGCCATTTTGGGTAATCAGTGAACATCTATCCACTATCCATTTTTAATAATTTTGGAGATCATAAACTCAGTAACACTGCATTCCTTGCATTATTGTGGGTAGTCTGCATGAAATGTAGAAGGCTAATGCTTTCTTTAACAGATGCTGGCTCCTTCCCCCTGTACCACCATCCAACATCCTTTGGCCTCAGTCCTCACATTCAGAACTTGTTGATAGCTGGAAGGAATTCCAGGTTAGGGTTGATTTTTTACTTTGATGCTAAAATTAAACTTTATTCTCCATTAAACTACCTTGCGGACAGGCCATATTTTAGGCCAGATAAATGTGGTGGTTGAAAATAGCCCTGTTTTTTCCTCTAGTTCTCAGCAGCGTGAAATTAAAGCTTTGCATGCATGCCCTCCATAAATCCAAATTATTAGATTTGGCATTCCACTTCTACCCTGTGGGAATGTGTTCAAGATAAAGACGTTTTTTTTTATTCCCTGAAATGCCTGGTCCATGGGGCTGATGTTTTGGAAGCTTGTTTTTCTTTCTTTTTAAAAGAGATATTTAGGCCTTTAAAGTTTTTGACAAGAACAAGGGAGGCCTTGAACTTGTATGTTGTCATGTCACGCGGAGTCCATTGTGGTTAGCATGTTGTGGTGGGGATGGGGGCTAAGTTGTAAGACAGTATGTGAAGGTACGAGGCATATATATATATATATATATATATTCACAACCCACTCCTTGTGCCATGACTCCAGGTGGGCTATGGATCCACCATGACCCTATTGAGGAAGAAGTAGATAAGATCATGACTGACTGATTTACTGAGGTAAACTGTTGTATATTTTGTTGTTCAGTATGGCTTATAGCTCACAAACAACAGAAATCCAGAATCTCAAATACTTACTTTAATTCTGAGTTTGAATAAAATACTAATCAGAATGTATTTACATTAAAACAAAGACAGTTTGGCATCTGCCAAATTAAATGTAATGAATTTAATTAATTAAATTCAGAAAAAAATCTTGTTTACCATATTCAAATTTTTTGAGATGCACTAATGGCCATTGCTCTTTGTTAATTCACGAAGTACTAAAAAACGTCGGTTCTTTTGAGTCAATAACATAACTATAAAAGCTATAAAACAAAAACAACTATAAAAAATATAAAAAACTATAAAAAATATAAACTATCACTGGCTTCCTGTAGCTGAATATCATATTGAAAAACTTGATGCTGGCCTACAAAGACAAATTTGGACCAGCCCCTCCATACATGCTTTCAAACGCTGACTGTGTGACAGTGTAATATGTTGAGCATTGAGTATTGAGGAATCGTTTCCAATATTTGTATTTGGCAGCTTCTAAAATTGAAGTACCTCTGGGTTCTATCACATTTCTTTTGTTGGATTCCTTATATTTAAGAGGGTCCAAGTTAGTGTAGACTGCTCATCCTCCAATTTTTGTTTGTTTGTTGACTGTCACTGAAGTCACTAAAATGAGAAATTAAATATTGTAACTAGGTTGGCTCTTAATAAGGTCTGCTGATCTTGTCAAGGTGAGATTTTGTATACCGATTATACACCAACAGCAGTCACCAACTCATGGAACTCAATTCTTCATGACCCTGAATCCAACTAAAAAGAATCAAAG
Organism: Acestrorhynchus altus; assembly: GCA_034509495.1. Classification (NCBI taxonomy): domain Eukaryota; kingdom Metazoa; phylum Chordata; class Actinopteri; order Characiformes; family Acestrorhynchidae; genus Acestrorhynchus; species Acestrorhynchus altus. The sequence continues at coordinate 16,438,155 of CM067521.1, read as the reverse complement.
AGCCAATCAAAGAGTCCACAGGGTTGACTTTTGTAGAAGGTTGCTTAACTGTGTAAATATACTGTATGATTAACACTGAACAAAGAAGTGGCGCTTGTTCAAATCCTACAGTGAAGACACCCATTGTAAAATATCCACATAACCTGGTTGATCAAGGTCTGCTTGTTCTGTCATGTCTGAATATAGATCCAAGGTTTTAGATCAGATTTTGTTTTAGGTGCTGTGAAGTAGAGTGAAAGAAATCTATGCTTTTTAATAAAAAACAAGGTCCTTCATGTTCTTTTGTGGTCAGTAGAAGTGCGCCAAAAAGAGCAATGAAAGCAATAATGTTTAAAGAATCCTGGAATATTTCTTGTAAAGCATTCTGGAAAAAGCTGTGACAGCTGGCCAGTAAAGTCCATGAAAGACCACAGGGATGCAGGTTTGAACGTCCTCGAGGTTCAGCTATGAAACTGGATCAACTATCAACAACCAAGAACTTCCAATATCAGCAGAACTTTCGGAACTCATGGAATACCACTCAAACAAACAGCCATTTGAAGAAATGCAACAAATCAAGACTCTGTTCATTGCTGTGCATTACAACCCAATTGTGTCTCCAAGAGACATTGTGGGATTGAGGCTTATCATCACAGTAGCCAAAAATAGCACACACATGACATGAGTAATCATATCAGAGATGTTTCTCACAGGCTCAGAGTGTAGAGATTAGAAAAACACATTTAATATATTAGATTGGACATTTCTCTTCATTTAAATGATGTCAAATTTATTGGATGATGTACCACTTGGGATATTATGTTTATTAAAAGGGTCCCAATACTGAACCCTGTAGAACACTGGAGACAGCTCATCAGCCCAGATTATTAAAACCTATTGAAAACATAGAGAGCTGTTTCTTTCAACTTAATGTATATTCTTCAAACCTCTGAAGGGGCATTTTGTGGTACATAGTGTCTAAATCAGCTGAGACGCCAACAGGTAGTAGAGGAGTGGGATGTCTGCAGTTCTCAAACACAAGTAAACTTAGTTTGAAGTTTAAGTTTACTGCTTCACTATTATGAGAGTGATGCTATTGATTGGAGAGGCCTCTGATGTCTAAAGGGTCCTGAAGGCCTTGATTCACTGGTTAAATGTGAGGACAACTTCATGTGTTTATGATTTATATGCACATTTACATTTTGGATCCTTAATAGTTAATCAAAATATGTACAAGAGTAGAAACAAGCTGCCCTTTTACTGCTTTTCAGATGCTGTTATTTAGTTTCCCCTCCTTCCTCCGTGTTGCTACAAGTTTGTTCCTATCAATCACACAGGGGGCTGACTCCACCCCTGCTCTCCATACTTGGAAGGGTGTGTTGGGTCCTGATGTTTCAAGAGGTGGTCCAATGACGGGCCAAAACCAAAGACTTTAATCTATAGTTATTGTTATTGTTCAAACGTTTGCATGCTTCTCAGAGACTTCTGGTAGAAATGGCTGTTTTTGCATGAACTGATTACTCTGAATGAATTATGACCCTGTCTTAGATATATGTTCTCTAAAAGAATGAATATATATGAATGGAAAGGACTAATCAGTACTCTTTAGGATATTTAATATATCTACAAGTGTGTCCTAAATAACACAGCTATCCCATGGTCATCCAAGTTCAGAAAAAACAATATCAGCTCATTTAACCTAAAGCTAATGATGGTCTGGAGAACATAGGCTCCTCCAAGATTCACCAAACATAACAGTAAAACAACAGTAAAACAGTAAAAAATACACTGATCAGCCATAACATTAGATCAACTGCCAGCTGAAGTAAATAGCATTGATGATCTGGTTTCAATGCCATCTCATATGGCATAGGGGTATATTAAGCAGGGCTTGAGCAAGCTTAAGAATGTGAGACACTTTGAAATGAGTAGACTGTGATGTCTAAACAACTGGGTCAGAACATATCTGAAACATCAGACAGGTTTTGTGGGGTGTTCCCAGTATGCATTGGTCTAAAGGTGTCCAAATTCCACAGGACACCTTCAGAGGTCTTCTGAAGCCCATGCCTCAGTCAGATATATTTTGGACACACAATAGAGACCAATACAATATTAGGCAGGCATTTTTAATGTTTTGGCTTGGTGATAGGTGTATAGTATATTAGGTCCTAGTATTATTCTAGAAAATAACCTTGGGTCACTTTGAAACTAAAGGGCCTTGCCCATGGTTTAATCAAAGAGCACCAGGAACAGGCCAATACATTTCAGGCCAAAACCCAGTGTGTTCATTGTCCTCCTTTCCGGTGTAGGTGTCAAATGCAAGAACATCCCATGCCAGATCTAACACATCTCATTCAATAAATCAAGCACTTCTGAAGGCAGTGATTAGATGGGTCAGGTGTGGTTGATTAGGGCTGGAGCAATAGTCTGCAGTGAGATAGATTTCCAGGAGCACAGTTGGCGACCACAGCTTTAGAAAGCTGCATAACCCTCAAATCTTGTTAGAAACTTGTCTGGTTTTGTGGTGGCCATGTATTGTTTTCGTCAGCAGCCAGACAGCTGTATTGATGGTATTTACAGGCCTGCACAAGCCACTGTAATACTTCATTCTACTACACAGAGCACTCACACAGCTTCATCTGTCCTCCAGTAATCAAGCAGGGAACATGATGTATTCTCTGGAGGATACTGATGTCAGTAAAGGCCATCATCTCAACCACACTTGAACTCTACCCTGTCCTGGAAATGATCCTGCAAGCCTAGAGATTTGGTTTGGGGAAAAAAATAAAAACAGGTGATTTCAAAATAAATCCAATAACCCAAAATAACCCACATAATATTCATAATATTTTTACACAACCTCGATCTAATCCTCATCTGATGGGCACAGGACTTTTTGCCATACTAAAATTGTATTTAATATTCTATAATAAGTCAACATCAAACCCAGTATGGAAGATGTAACAATACAGAGCAGAATACTGGCCAAATGGAATTTGTATTTCACATTATAATACTTATGATTAACTCTTAGAACCCAAGATCAGTAATTCAGCTCATAAAACAGCTAAAATTCACTAGTTTCCAACTGGATGAAATCCTAGTTTAAATCCCAAAAAGACCTTCCATGCATGTTTACTGCTCTGGCAACATGTACATGCTCAACCTGTATGCAGATTCTGAGTGATCAGTGAAAGGGGGCAGGGCTATTGATAGAACTGACACATATATTGAGTTATAGAGGAAAATGAGATGGGGCTGTTTTCTCTTTATTTGCTCACATAGTTCTGACAATAGACAATACTGATACATACATAAATAAAAATAAGTTATTATTGTAAATATCATTGTCAGTTAATCATTACAAATAGCTCTTCAAAGTTCTTAACACCCTCAAAAACACCCTGGATGATCAATTTCCAACAGGATTTCAGAGATGTAAAGTGTTATTTAATACCTGTTACTGTAATTACCTAAGAAAGTGACCAGATTTGCAAAAGGCATGAAGTTTATTTAACATTTTAACCAAGATTTCTTTGTAGTGTGATTGCAGTAGTGGTTTATTGTTGCCTTTTATGCAGTTGCATTTTGCATTTTATTCTTGATGATCAGGTGCTGAAAAGGTTTGAAATCTTTTTTATAATGCTCAATAAAAAAATATAATTCATTAGTTAGAAATGTATTAATTGTAAGAATATATTTATCAATTAATATTATTAAAAGTTATTAAAAACAGCAGATCACAGCTCAGTGCACATCAATTTGGGAGTCTTGCTGGGTGATCTGCAGATGAAAGACAGCTCTTTCAGCAGAAATACTCCATGCCAATTCTAGCACACAATTATCTTTCAGTGCAAGTCCTCTGTTTCTGCCATCCCTTGACCATACTCTCTTCCTTCATCTCTTTTCCTCATATGAACTCTCTTAAATCTGTCTCCTCACTGTTATTCTTTTCTCTTTGTGCTAAAAAATTCATTGCTTTCACTTCCCTCGAGCTCAAACAACGGTAAGCCTCAGATAAAGATGTAAATTCACAGCTTATATTGTACCAGAGATTTAGTTTCTGTAGCTGTAAATGTCAAGAGTCTCAAACTTCTGAACCATCCAGGCATTCAGGACCTCTGAAGGTGTCCTGTGGTCTCTGGCACCAAGACATTAGCTGTAAATCCTGTAAGTTGTGAGGTGAGGCCTCCATGAGCATCAATGAGCCTTGGGTGTCCATGACCTTGTTGCCAATTCACTGAATGTCCTTTCATTGAGCACTTTAAGTCGGTACTGACCATTGCATGGTATGAAAAAGACCTGTATACACCACAAGACCTGCTTGATGTTGTGGAGATGTTCTCACCCAGTCGTCTAGACATTTCGGTACATGTAAAAGTGTCTCAGATTCTTACGCTTACCCATTTTCCACTTCACCATGTCAACATCAAGAACTGACTGTTTACTTGCTGCTTAATGTATTCACCCCTTGGCAGGAGCCACTGGAACCAGATCATTAGTGTTGGTGGTGTATATAACCACATGTTACACTATGTTTCTCAGGAGAATGGGCCTAAGTATAATAAACCATTGGCTCACACTGGTCAGAAAGATAAAGTCAATGGAAAAACAGGGCCATTACTCAGAACACTGGAGAAAGGCTGAGTAGGGGTAGTGATAAGTGGGGAATGCTTCATGGGGGGTTGGTGTAATGGTGGGGGTACAGGAGAACAAGACAAAACACATTCGACTTCAGTGACCCTTCCCGTGAGCATTCTCTTCTCAACAGGCTATTATTACTCACACAACACAGGGTAGTCATTGTTATTTTGGGTCCGTGAGGTAAAGTCAGACCGGCTATGTTTTACTTCTGCTTTTGTTGCGTTTCTATCATGTGACCCATTTAGTGTGCACTTCCTCTCGATAAGGGCCACAGCCGCAGTTATCTGAGTGCACTCTTATCTCACAGTGTGCTGCATTGCCTTTTACAGTGCTAATGTGTAAAGCCTGCCGTGTTACACCGTATGAGCTCCTCACTAGTCCCGGAACGAGCAGAGTGTGTTCACAGACACATCATCATCTTTGGGTGCTGGGACATTCCTGTGCACTGTGAAAACATAGTCTATATCACTGCATATAAGGCAATGCTGTGGGGTAGTTTGTAACATTCAATAAGATTATATTGATTTGTTTCACAGCTACCCTGTTTGGTCCAGACTTTCAGACCTTTCAGTTTGGTCCAAACCAAAGTATAAGGTGTTAAAGGTGCTGCGGATAACAATCTGGACCGAAGGACTGAAATTCTTGGTCCAGATCAATTCAATTGTAGTCTAGATTGTGTGATGTGTGATGGTTTGGAAGTTACAGGAAGATGAGGCATAAATCAAACAATCGAAGTTAGTCAACACTGAGCTCAGCAGTCTAATGCACTAACACTATGATCTGAGGATTATAGGTTCGAATTCTGGGTCATGCTGCTTGTCATCAGCAGCCAAAAGAAAGTCCAAGAAAGCTAAGTATGCTCTCTCTGGGTGGATAGATGGTGCTCTCTCCCAGTGCACCTGTTAACTGTTTCATTGGAACTGGGGACCCAGCACTCTCATCACATTGGAATGAACTGGGATAAAAAGGTTTATTACTTCAACTTTCTTCAACATCTAAAACAAAATCAGTATAACTCTGCTCAGTTTTCCCACTACCAATTTATAAAACTGAATCTAGTTCTTGGAATATCTCATTTGTGGCAAGAAAATGTGAAATTCATCGATATCTCAATGCTCATTTTGCTGGCTTGTGTTATCAATGCCCATTTTACCAGCTGGTATACATAAAGCCTCTGCTAACATAAATGATGACTTTACTAGTTCAATTATTGGTTTGCTTTTGTGGTCTAATTTTTGGTGGGTTATATAGTGTGAAATGGATAGAACCAAACATACAGCTATGAGTTAGAGGTCTGCAGTCCAGTGGGAATTGAGAGACCCTTCATGGGACTCGCTGTCTTGCGGCACAGGATTACATTTCAGTGTTATGCATGGGAGCAGGTGGTAAACCAATCCAATGTGTGCAGGAGCGGGATAGTAAATGCATGTAGAATAATCCATTAAGAATTAAACTAAGTGTAAAATAATCAACAATAAACTATGATGATGTGAAAAACACATGAGCTGTGTATTATTGTGCTACAGAAACACCAGAGCCTGTAGACGGTCAGTTACGGCACACATGCCAGTAAAATGGGTTTAAAAATGGCCCTGGTTCTGATCTCACATCCAGGAGTACATTTATAATATGACCACCTAGCCTAGTTTGTCCTACATTTCAGGACAGCCAATCAGAACAGAGCACATTTCTTTATATCAGTCTAAAAGAACTGATACAAAAGAGGGTAAACACCCCGTACATTCTTTCTATTTAACCACTGTGCCTTAATCTTTAAGAACACTTGTCGTCACTGATATCATAGAAAGCCCAATTTACTGTACTGTTCACCACACAGTCCATAAAGTCCATGTGCAGAAACTTAACTCCAGAAAGGGTCACTTTTAAATGTAACTCCTCCATCCCCCCCACACATTATACTGTATGTGGAACTCTTAATTTGTGTCTATCTGCTTTCATTACTTTAACTTCAAAGGAGAGCCCAACACTGAAACTGAAACTGTAGTACTGTAGGATGGGGGCTATAGGCTGACGTGTCCCCAAAACCCCTGGAAAATCCCATTGCACAGTTGATAGAGGGCTTGCATTACAACACCAGACAGAACTTGGCACCCACTCACACATTTTGCCAAAGGCATCCTGACAGGTGTTAGCTTAGAGCAGGGTAAATCTACACTCACTCAACACCCTTTTTAAACAGTACTGACCACCTCGCTTTTCTGGGACTTTGAAAGATTTCTGCTCATCTCTAGACATGACCATTTCATCTGCATTCTGAGCAATTGATGAGATATTGAGCCTTAAAGTAATTATAGCTACGGTGTGTACATCTACAATGTTCTGGAGTCCAAAAAGAATACAATTTTAAAAGACACCTTACATATTATTAAGATGTCACAGAATGAGCATATGTAAATAATATGTGAATTCTAATACAAGTGGAGTTATGAAAGCCCCTCCTCCTAACCTAACAATCTTTTAAATTCCATCTCTATCCTGTTCACATGTCTACGACAGTCTTCGCAAGCCTCTGCCACCCCATCTCCTCCCTTTTAACACGGTCCTCCATCATTCCTGGCTCCACTTCTCAGAAGGGGGCTGTCTTCCTACTGCAAGCAAAAGGCACCTGAACTCCAGCCCAGAAGTCCTCTGTTTTCCATCCCCTCTCCTGTGATGTCTCCTTCCAGTCATCATAAGCTGAAGGCATGGTCTGAACTAGCAAAATGTCAAAATGTCCAACCTCTCTATATACTTTAGAATTAAAGAGGCTATTGTATTGCTGTGCCTATAGGACTGATAAATGAACAATCCTATGTTCTAACTGGATGCCATCAATAGGGCTTTATTCCAGGATAGACCAGGCTGAAACACTCCTCATAATTTCAGTTTAAAGGGGTGGAGCTTAAACTGATAAAGGATGAATTGGTGGATATATGCAAATGTAGCGGTTGATGTGATAAAAGCGGACTCAATTTCCATATATGGACTGGAGACCTAGTAGATCTGTTTGGTTTATTTGACTCTCATTATTTGACTTAAAGATTGATATTAGTATATAAGCTCACATCTGTTCTGATTGGTTGCCTTGAATTACATGTCATTGGGGCCATAATGTTCCTTGACTTCAGTGTGAGTGGGTGGGGCTATCCTGCTGCAAGCTGCATATAGAGAATACATGTAAATACTATAGCCATTATTGCAGTTGGGTGGACTGGTAATTGACTGGTATGCTTTGAAACCAGTGTTTAAATGTTAATGGAAAGTCATTTTCCATGAAATGGGCCCTTTTAAACCCTTTAAACCTGCCTAAAGTGAATGCAAGAAAATCGGAGCAATATTTATGTGGGGAATGCGATATCGGATTATCACAAGGTTTAAAACAGAGATTAAATATGTGATACCCCAAATTACATTTGAAAGGGCATCTGAGAACACTTGGGCCAGCAGCTGGGCCCGAAGCATTTCGATTTGAAATAGTGTCAATAATGAAAGCTAAATTTAGAAAGCTAGCCATGTCTTTTTAATGAACGCTTTCACCTTTGACTCAGTTCCTGATTCCCAATGAATACCAGCTTTGATGTTTTCAAAACTGTAAAACCCTGGGCTTAGGCACACTATGAGGGATCCAATTTAAAACATTTCACTTTAGATTCACACCTCAGTCACTGCAAAGGAATGAGTTTACAGTTAGCATTCTGCCAACAGAAGGGTTTCTGATAAGCTCACTGTAACACTTTTTAATCAGCAGACTCAGTTTGGCATTAGCTTGGTCCCAAAGTTGTTCTCGCCACTATTACATCACCAGCATACTCGTGTTATGGCTATTGGAAGTATTGTTTTACGCTCATTCACACAAAACAGCTGCATGCTCATGCTTTGGGTTCATTAGCCTCAGCCACTTCATGTTCATCAAGTGTCTTCTTTGGTATGAACAACAGGTTTAATAAGAATGATGTAACGTGATGTATCTTTTATGTCACTGCCAAAAACAAATGATTTCGACTGTCTCAGTACATCTGAAAAGAGTACTAAAGAGTAAGTAAAATGTGCCGAGGTAGGGCTTAGGAAGGAGCCAACACAGTAGCCAACAGTAGCCACAGGAGCCAACACAGTAGCCATCTACTGCTTCAGATGGCCAGTGGAATCATTAATCTCTATGTAATAGAGGGGAAGATACTCTAGATTTCATGATGAACTGAGGCAGAGTTACAGACATAGCAAAACAGACTTTTCAAGCACTTGGCAGAACACAATTTTGGAACCAGTAACCAGTTCAACCGCCTCCTTAATTATCTCAGAAGCCCACACGTATAGTTGCCCCTTGATCTTCCAATGGCCAGTCCTTCCCCGTCTCTGCCACTGGCATAGAGACAACCATGATGTTGCACTAGTGGTGTTTCTGCAACTGGAACCTTTTAATGTAAATCTGAGCAATGCACGAAAACATTAAAGTGATTAATTCTCCTGAATGAGGACATACAACTGCCAATCAAGTGCTTTGCTCTTTTCAACTCCATCTAGATGGTGAAAATGTCCTTGTCCTTGTTTTACAATGCCGCACAAAGCAGCTGCTATCTGTTTTCAATGACATTTTTATTGCCTCCTCACTATAACACCTCACACCTGGCATCAGGGCTCTGGGACATCCAACCAAGGGTCTAACGCTGGTCTTACTTGTTACATCATCTTCCCAAATATACACTAAAATAGTGTTAGGGTGTTACATTGTATCCTATAGATGGTGTATATATAGCAGTTGACACAACACAGAGACAACACAAACACATGTTAGAGGACTTCACAGTGGTCTTTATTCACACCAAAACTTGTCACCAACACCAAAGTAACTTAAAATAACATGCCTGTTACCCAGTTGGGCTCCTATGAGCACTACTGAGCAGAATGCAGTAATGCATGAGTCCAATCAAGGCTTTTCACTGTCATGCTCACACCCCATGCCTCTAACTCTCCCCCTCACCTCACAGAAGTGAGCCATTTTAGGTACTATCTGAGGCTTATTGTCCGCCCAAGTAGCCAGTTACAGCAGCTCAAGATTACTAGTGGTCATCAGCCCATAAGGTGAAAATCTCTGGTTTAGAGCGAAACAAAATGACAAATTAATAAGATGAATAAATTAGACATCTATCTAATCTACCCGTTTCCCTTCTCAGTTTCTCTACCATTAATCAGTACCACAAGATTTTCTGGTTTACTAGATCATTTAAAATCAATTGAGTATTTTGTATAAGCACCACACCCCCTTTAGAACTGGCTCCTTCTGAAACACATTAAAACATTCAGTTCTTTCTAAAATACAGGGAAGTCACCAGAACAGCATGACAGAACCTAAAGCCCACTTGCTGCTTTCAGTCTGTCTGTCTGTTATTTTTGGGGGGACTCTTGTCATCTCTTTACCTCACTGTGTCCAGGGAGCACAAGTGCCTGCTTATCATCAGCCCCTTGGGGGAAGATTTGCAGCATGTGGTGCCACATGATGCCCCTGTGCCTGCCAGAGTTCTGTATTGCCCTTATTTTACAGATTACTGATCAAGGCACTGGAAAAAAAGATAAGAAAGAAAAGTTAGCTGACAGTACACACAAACTGGGTGAAGTTATGCATTCAAGGAATGGTTAAATGACGATCAATTTTCCCCATTAAACCAAGTATAATGAATCAGGCAAGGCATGTTTGCTGTCTGAATTCTGCTTCCTTAGTCTTGGAGCTATGAGGCTAATGTAGTTAATCAGCATGAGCATATCTAGGGGCATGTGGGGGGCATGGGGATCATGACCTGCCTATAGTTTGTAGAAGACTGATTATCATGTTAGCATGCTCAGTATAAAATAAAATATGTTGTGGTTAAACATGGTAAAAGTTGCCAGTGTATGTCAGCTACATGTTTTTCATGTTCTAGAATCACAATAAATTTACTTCATGACTCTGGCTGCCAATGGCAAGCAACATTACATGAGATTCGAACCTGCAATTTAAAACTTTTTTAAATACAATTTCACCCCAATTTTCCAAAGTGCCAATTACATCTACAGAAGCCATCCACTCTTTTCTGCTTCCCGTAGAAAAGCGTCTTGCCTCCAGGTCCAGTACAACAGTTAACAGATGCCTGTGCTGACCAGTATTACACTGGACTCTTGCTGCCAGTGGCAAGCAGCATGACCCATGTTTCAAACCTGAGATCCTTGGATCATAGTGCCAGCAAATTAGACTGCTGAGCCACTCAGATCCCCTAACTGAATCTCTGACCTCCAAAGAGAAAAATCCTCAACACAACATGAACAGTAACACTTTAGTCCTCTAATTTTAAAGGAGATTATAGTAGCATTAACAGGTATGGTTTTCTTGTTTTCTCAGATGTAGGCAGTGTTTCTTTTCGGTTTTGCAAACATGCAAATGCTGGTTGTCAAACTCTTGACCAGCTGTGTATGTTGCATTGGGTCATACTGGTCAGCAAGCTTGAGCATGGTTGTTTAGCTCTAGCTTGGTGAAGATTGTCACTTTGGTAGACCAGCTAAACCATCAAACTCAAAAACATACCCTATGCTGGTCAAGAGTTAAGATGGTCAACCAGCTTTACCAACTTAATCAGCGTGGCCAGCATTCTGGCCTTGCTGTTTTTTTTCTCAGGAGGGATGAGTGTTTCCCCTACAGTTGAAATGAAACCCACATTAGTGCAACAGAAATGGACAAAAACACATGCATAGTTTAAAACTGAAATGTGCTGATGTTTAGATAAATGTGAGGTTGGTATGCCAACTGCTGAAGTATGAGCTTTCATTACTTACTGTTACATTATCCCACAAGACCCAACACACCAGACACCAAACATGGCTGATTAACTACTACTTTTAGCTGATTTACTCTTTTAAATCTTCACACATCATAACAACAGGTTGTGGTAATTTGATTTAGTCGACTAAGGTTATAACCCAGCTCACAGGGTTCAAGTCTGGGACGTGGCATCAAGGGATATTGACCTTACTGGGACTAATCTCTTTCATTTGAAAGAGAAGTGCTTATTTGTATTATGTGTAGTTATATAAATGTTATACAACAAATAATTCAGCATTGGGCACCGTGTCAGTGCTCTGTATAACCGAGAGAAAGATGCCTTCCAGCCAGCATCCGCCCTGTTAATAAATTCCTCTCCATGACAGCTCATCGCAGCTTCTCACTCTTCACCTGGCTAGCTGGCCAGCATGTGCTGCCTGAACGGAAAACCAGTGCATCCTGTCTGGCTCTGTCCTAAACTTTCCACCCTTTTTGTTTTGGCATGGCGAGGCCCTCGTCCATCTGCCAGGAGAAACAAAAGCAGGAAGAAAGCAAAGTTACAGAATAAAGAAAGTTAACAAGCAATCAGTTCCAGAGCCACCTTCTGGGTGGTGCAGCACAATGTATCAAGACTTCTCAAGGCTTCTCAATACTACAGATCTATGTGCAACAGATTTCTGAGCTTTCCATTAGCTTCAGGAAAAGCCCAGCTTATGTCTTTTGGCAACTGATTTGTTGTAGACATTTTCCCAAGAATATCATTACTTGTTTCACTTGCAAGCACATGTGAAGGCAAGCACATGCTTCCTTCGATAGATCTGCCACCATTGCATCATTGCTGGGCAGCCAAAACACTTGAATGAAAGCGCTGGGTACCCAGCTCTGATACAATGGCTAATGGATGCCTATGTTGACTACAATCACACTGGGTGTGATGTGTAGAGAGAATGCCATCTACCCACAAGGAAAGAGCATGGCCAATTTGTTTCTTGATGGCAAGCAGCACACATTTAAACCTGCAAACCTTGGATCATAGTGCTAGAGGATTATACCACTGAGCCACTCGGAACCCCTGACTTGCATGTTTGTTAAGTAGCAACTGTTAAAGCATTGCTACATACAGTATATGCAAAATGCCATTTAACACTTCTGTAATAATCTGCATTTCTTTAGACTGACAACCTCCCCAGAATACCTATGCAAACCAACAAGCTTTGTCCTGGTATTTCTAAACCGTCCATATGTCCAAATGCATTGATCTACTTTACATTACACTCATTGCTGGCATAAAGTTGATGTGCAAGTGCATACCCCTGTAGAGGGGTCTAACCCCCCTAGCATTGAGCTGTTTAGCAGTAGACCTGTGTTCTCTGGAATTATGGTGCTCCATCTGATACTTTTGAGATGAGTAGAGGAGTTGAGGTGGGATTTGAGAATGGGTGGTGATCATGCAACCTCCTGACCTCAACTAATGCTCTTGCAAATGAATGCAATAAAATCCAGCATTCTAACATCTGAGGTAAAATTCGGAAGAGTAGAGGTTACTATGGTACCGCAGCAAAGAAGAAACAAGCCTTCTACTAATACCCCTGATTTCAGAAGACATGTTGAATAAACAGGTGTCTACAAACCTTTAGAGTTGGTTTCCCAGCATTGTGAATTGAGATTCTTAATTAAAAGTAAAGTGTAATCTAGGACTAAATTTAATCCCTGACTGGGAAACTGACGCATAGTGTAATTATGGGTTATCTGATAGCTACTGTAGCTTTATAATCCCACTTTATTTGGTTATGGTGACTTAAGGCTCATGCTTGGCTCCAGAGTGTCCCATTCTGTTGGCAATGTTTTTCAATGAAGATTATAAATTATGTGTAATAGGTATCAATTGAAGTATCAAAATCCACAGAAACAATGTCTGGAGACTTCTGGACATACCGTATTATGTGTACTTTGAAGAAACTAATTCACAGACATTAAACCAGTGTGGCATTTGGTGGAATATTTTCTACCAAGCCTGTTCTAGAGTGTGCATGACTTTAATAATGCTTCTAAGGAGAAGCATCCTTATGAAAGGTGCTTAAAATGCACTCATACATAAATAATTGCACCCAGAAGGAAGTGTCAGATTGCAGTGCTATTAGGAAGGAAGATAAAGGTTACCAGAAACAGTAAATGATTGCAATTTTAGATTGATGGGGACAATATTTATTGAACTACACATGCAGAAGTAATGTTTCTTAGCATGGCATCGGGTATACAGCAATATTCTAGACATCTCAGAATGGAGTTTTAGAGGTTCCTATCGTGTGTGTGTGTGTGTGTGTGTGTGTATGTGTGTGTGTGTGTGTGTGTGTGTGTGTGTGTGTGTGTGTGTGTGTGTGTGTGTGTGTGTTTCATGGCATAGATATGCTAAATGGAGAGGACAAATTGCTGTGTACAAGCAAAAAAATAAATAAATAAATAAAAATGCATGGATATAAAGATTAGTTGGTCAAGCTCTGCTCACTAAGTGACCCCCAATCCCAGGTTTGTATCCAGTTTTTAATGCCCATTGACAGTTAGGATGCTCCATTAGTGCTTATTTATGAAATAAAGAATGCATTTTATCAGGTGTCTTTTTCAGAACACAGCAGGGGAGGTGGCCTTATGTTTATGAAATCTCTCTTTGGGGAGCACAAGTTTAAATGGGTTATGGGTCTCCTCTGCTGTTCCAGTCTGTGTGGACACCATTTTGGAATGACAAGGTTTTTGCTTGACAGCAACAATATGGCATCATAACAACTTTTAAAACGGAATCCCTTTGTAGGCTTAAGTCTATAACAAATTTTCCATGTATTTTTTTATTTTTTACCAAGAACTATAATCTCTGCAATCTTCCACGAGGGGTTTCTAAAATAGTAAAGATTCCCTGTGGGAGAATGTAAAAGGATGCTTTTTCACGAGTGGGAGGATAAGTGGTTATTTTTTTGGTTTAAAATACAGCCTTTTTTCTGCTTTGTTGTTATAGGAGCGAACAGCACAGTGTCTTGTGACTTTCACATGGGAGAATCAACCACTAATAAAAAAAGCAGTGCGGCTGAGTCAGTTGTTTACAGGAAGTCAATTACATAAAAAAGAGACACAGGTCAGCAGACCATGAAATTATTTTTATGTGCAATCTAAAGCACATTAACGGCTGGGCAAGTTTAAATGTCCAGATTCTGGTTTTGCAAAATAGGCCTTAGTGTTCGCTGCCACATGTTAACTGATCAACCATAACATTAAAACAAGTGAAGTGAGGAACACTAATGAGTGGCTTCCAGTAGCACCTGTCAAAGGGTGGATAAAGTGACCAGTCAGTTCTTGGATTTGATGTGCTGAAGCAGGCAAAATGGACAAGCTTAAGAATCTTAAGTGTCAGCACTCAATGAATAAAAAATAAAAACAATTTTAAACTTAGTTATAAACTTTGTAATTATATGACATGGAAAAGGTTGGTCTTTATGACTGGGCCAGAACATCTGTCCCCCACCATTCAGTGGTCAGCACCTACCAAAAGTGCTCCAAGGAAGGACAACTGGTGAACCGGCGAACATGGCCGTGGACACACAAAAATCTTTGACATTCATTGATTTCCTACCTGACAAATTACAGCACCTAAATGGATCTGCTGTAATGGATCTGCCTAAATGGATCTGTCAGGGTGCCAGACACCTACACGGTATTATATGCAGGAGGTTCTATGTTATTTATGGTTAATTGTTGATAACAGAGCTGTAAATGTTTCAAAAAATGTAATCTGCATTTCCCCCTTACTGCAAATACAGGTACAACACAAGAACATTTAGTGTGAGAAATCAAGTCTGTGGTACCTGCTACACATTTGGCATGGAATGAAGTGAAATCTGCAGTAAATCAGGAACGCTGTCTGCTAATTTACCATCCCAAAGCATATAGTGCACCCCTAAATAAACGACATATATGACGTATAGACCTACATATAGTGCAAATCCATTCATCTTCTTTTCCACTTCTTCTAGTTCAGGGTCGTAGTGTGTCTGGAGTCCACCAGAATCATGAGGTGCAAGGTAGGAATACTCCCTGACAGGGTGTCAGACGATTGCAGGGTACTACACACAAGCAGTCACACTAGGGGCAATTTATCACAGCCAGTTCATCTACCATGTAGATTTTTGTGACAGGGAACTAGCAAACACACCAAACTCTTCATAGATATCATCTTCCTAGATTATCATCCAGAGATAATCAACAACTGGGTATTTTTGACACTAATATAGTGGGTGTAATGGACCATGATGATTAGTTAGTCAGGCAATGTTCACTAAATGACCCCCTGAATATAGTTTTTATGATGCTAATTGATGGGGTGTAGCTGTACATTTTTTTAAATGCTTCTTTTTTCCTCTTTTTTTAAAGTACCGTTTCATTAGGTGTCATTTTCTTCCAGAACACAGCTGGGGTAGGTGGCCTCACGTTTATGAAATCCCTCATTAGGGAGCGCGAGTTTAAATGGGTCATTTGAGCTGTCTCCTCTGCTGTTCCAGTCTGCATGGACATGGACATTGTTTCAAAAATCAAAAATAGATCCCAATAAAAGCTTCCTGTAAATCAGCATGATTGGTTCTGATTCTTGTCAGGAATCATTAGAGTGATGGGCTGGAAAATAAATTTAAGCACCACAGCTTCTGCATTCCATTGAGCTTCATAAAAAAAGAAAAAAAACACTTTTTGTTGGAGTCTTAATTAGTGCAACATGATTGCCTTATCAGCAGGAGGCGAAGAGTTGGTTTTGGCAAGTTGAGCGTTTTATTCCTGAGTTCTGCAAAAGTAGGAACACCCAAGTCTTTATTTGTAAGAACCTACAAAAGCATGGCCTTTCAGTTTAATTCAGAAAAAGAAAAAGGTCAGAAAACTGTTGTAAATACCTGACAAAACATGTGCTACAAAAAGATCAATGAGTAATGCATAAAGAATCCTTTATGTAAGAGATGTTGAGGGATTATATTTATATATTATAATTTAAACTAAGAGAGAGTCTTATTGCCATCAGCAGTGCACCTTCTTTTACATCACTAAACACTATGAAAAAATATATATGCAACACCTGGTTTGTGTTGGTGATACTAAATCAGTATATATATATATATATATATATATATATATATATATATATATATATACTCTCTCTCTTATATATGTGTGTGTGTGTATGTGTGTGTGTATGTGTGTATATGTATGTATGTAACTTCTTAATATAACTTCATGTATATATATATATATAGATAGATAGATAGATAGATAGATATACTATATATATATATATAGATAGATAGATAGATAGATAGATATACTATATATATATATATATATATATATATATATATATATATATATATATATATATATATATTGCACTGCATATCTATATATATAGATATATAGATAGATAGATATATATTCTAATAATATATAATATATATTCTAATTTGTAAATTTAAGATTATAAAATTCATGGTCTTCAGGTTTTATCATTTATGAAGAAAAATCCAAATCTTCTTTAAATCTTTACTACATGGGAATCAATGAGGCTTTTTTCACATAGTTTATCTATATTCCATTGTTGTGCTGCTGGTAAGGCATATGTCATTTGTAAGCTTCCGAGTCTCTTAGTGGGTCAAATCTACTAAGCTGTAGCTATGGTGTCATTCCATTTACAGGTCAGTCGGCCACTGGAGATAAGAAGCATTTGATGAGTGGGCAAAGTCCCTAATATAGACCAGGGGTGCATAACATAAGGCCCAAGAAGCAGATGCAGCTCTGCAGTAAACTCCATCTGGCCTGTAAGTGAGACAATTTTATATAACGAAGTCCTTAAGATTTTTAGAGGAGTTTCATTTGCAAAAAGTAAGTGAGTCAGAAAATTAATCGGGATCTTTGTGGGAAACTAATCCTTAGTTAGTTTAAAGTTAGTTTAGATGTTAAAGCAAGTTCAATATTTACATACATATTATTTATGCATTAGTTCTGAAATTCCAAAGAAAAAATATATTTGCATGTTTTTTCCTCATATCCAATATTTATATATTTTCATGTATTCACTTCTATATGTATTAACTTTATAACTTATAGACAAAAAATGTACAATGTGTATCAACATGTGTAATATATTATCATTTTTATTTCAATGAAAAATATGTTAGTGCATGTCCAAAGTATATGTTAAAAATGTGTAGTTATCATGATGAAGCTTTTTGCTTTTTGCTAGCAGCTTGTTGACTTGTTACAAAAACGAACTCCACTCACCCACTGCACAGCTGGCAGCTCCTTGTCTAACTCCTTACGCAGAACAACATATTAAACTAAGTTTTCCACTCATTGTTTTTGTCAGTTTGTCATTTATTATTGTCCCTTTAACAAAGGATATTTTTCTTTTCTTTTTTATTTTCTTTAGGGCCTTTCCATTCCTTTTATGCCGTTATTACTTTATACATTATATCAATATATATTCTTTTCCTAAAAAATAAAAAGTCTTGCAGCAAGTATCACATTGAATTCTGAAAGGCTTGCAACAAATAATCTAAAATAGAGACAGCTCCACACCAGAGGATGTGTGAAACCTTTTATGAGAACAGCTCTCCAAAGGTTTCTCTAATGCCTTTTGAGTGCTTGCATAAAAACGTGACTGTGGTCTGTTTTGTTTGGTAAGTTCTCCCCCAGAGCGTCTGCATACTTACAGTAGAGCTCTCCCCCCAAAGCGGGAGATGGTAATCCCGCAGAGACTTAGACTATTGGAAGTGACAGGACTGGTGAATCATGTCTAGCATCCTGTAATCTCTCCCTGAGAGGATCTGGTCATTAATGAAGGCAAGGTCATCACACCCACAACACGTCCCAATGAATGCGGTACACCCTGTGTTGGAACGTGCCACCTGTCTTCAGGCCTGTGGAAAATCACTGGCCTGTCAGGACTGGAATGGAAGAACCCAGATGTAGATGAAGGTTCATTTTATTTTTATAGCTACAACACTGCCCAACATCTTCGTTTGCTTTCCAGCTAAAACGTTTATTCTATTATTAAAGTTAAACGATTAATATAAACTGCTTGTTTCAGGCCCTGTCACTGCATTTCTTTTTCAACTATTCATTCTTTGTTTTGGATCACTGTTTTGCCTCCTAATCCTCAATTCATAGACAGGTGAATAGATTGTCTGCCTAAGCGTCATCTGATTATCCTGTCAACACCTCCATTGTTTATTTTGGAAAGCAGTGTTTTCTGCCTTTCTCTTCTTTAGAAACCACCTTTCTTCAGGTCCTCTCTTACTATAGAGTCATGAATACAAAAACTTTCATTGATGTTTTCCTGGAAGCTTTCGTTGATATTCTGGTTGACTTCCAGCACCATCATTGGTTCTCACCAATGATCCATCACTGTTCCCATTGCTTCTCACCAGTGTTCCTAAGGGTCTCACCAGGGTCACTAGGGTTTTTAACCAATGTTCCACAAATGTTACTAAAAATTCTCACCAGTGTTTCAGGTTTTCACCAATGTTTCCAACCTTCTCACCAAAGTTCTGATGTCCAGTGTTCCTAGGATTCTCACCAATGTACAGTTCTTAGATTCTCATAAATGTTCCCAAGGTCGGTGTTCCTAAGGGTCTCACCAATGTTCCTATGATTCTCAGGCTTTAATCAATGTTCACAGTGTTCTCACCAATATTCCCAAAGTCAGTGTTCCTAAGGGTCTCATCTATGTTCCTAGGGTTCTCATGGTCTCATCAATGTTCATAGGGTTCTCACCAATACTCCAGAGGCCAGTGTTCCTAAGGATCTCACCAATGTTCCAAGGGTTCTCAGGGTCTCACCAATGTTCATAGGGTTCTCATCAATATTTCCAAGGTCAGTGTTCCTAAGGGCCTCATTAATGTTCCCCCCTATATTTATAGCATTACAAACATCAGTGTTTCTCTCCTTAATGTTCCTAATGTCAAAGTTTATATGGTTCACCTCAATGTTACCTATATGAATTGCTCCCATGGTGGTTCTGTGATGCCCTAGCACTTGTTATTCTCTAAATATACCACTTTTTCTTTCTGACTGTGGAGTCATAAATGTTGTTCACAACGAAGGCTACAGACACATACAGGTCAAAAGTTTTAAAATAGCCAATATGGGTTCTGAAATTTTTGACCCATAGTATAAATATATATGGCATTTGGTTAATCAAGAGATCACATCACAGCACAATTACTGTCTGAAATTGATTCATTTTAATGTTTACAATCAACCACAACATGACCACCTGCTTATTTCTACACTGACTGTTCATTTTTACCAACCTCAAGTCAATGTCACTTGATTTGTGTAGCCAACTAAACAAGGGTTTTACTTCTCATGAAAAGCCTTTTGGCAGGTGACGGATATTTTATTGCTGATCCAAAGAGCTACTCAGAAGCACTGCATTACTGATTGATGAAGGCCTTGTATAACCTGTGCCTGAACACAACTATTTACCCAGTGATAAACTGAAACATTCTAGCCCCACCTAATACTATGCCAGTGTGTATATCGGTCTGCATAGGTATGTATAGCACATAAAGGAGTTTTAAGCCATCTTTCACAACCACCTTTAATTCACTGTTGTTACAATGCTTTAACTATGGCTGACAGTGATGGACATGTATTTGGATATATTGCCAAATGGAATTGCAACAGAGCTTTGAGGCTTACCTCAAATCAATGTTCCCACTATCCAGCCCAGTGGCCAAAAGCGGGTGTTGTGCAGAGAGGGGGCACACCACAAAAAACACTTTCCTCCCACACAGCTCATCAGCAGACCTGCAGTGAACAAACCTGTTGCATAATCAAGGCAATTCACACTGATACCTGCAACAACAGCAAGATCTTAAATGTCAATTATTCAAGTCCATCTACTAAAAGCATTGACATATGATAAGAGTGTTTGGTAAAATCTTATCACAGCTGCTCCACTTTACCAGCACTGTAGATACCTGGGGAAGATAAGTATGTTGTGTAATAAGCCAAAATCTCTCCAGCACATTGGTTTTGACCTGTGTTGGTGAATGCTTGTGAGTCTCTGCTGTCAAGAAGTATTGGCTGAAAAATAGACCAAAAGCGCATGGAGAATGGAGAGGGGGCAATATTCAGTCAGTGGCCACAAACACTTCAGCTGAACAAGAGGTCAAAAATGTTTTGATGGTAAATTAGACCAAAGGGATCTAAAATGTGCAGAGAATGCCATATTAAAGGTTGTTTGAAAACCAACTAAAAAGTCATGTTAACACACTTCTGTAGTGAAATGACATTTATTCTAAAATGAATAAAATCTGTTCACATCGACCTCCACTGAAAGTTGGAGAAGAAGGCACCATAACTTTGACATGCTTGAGATGCAAGGTTTTGATTATACTGTATCCAGCAACAAAATTAATAGAAGGATGACTTACCAAAATGATTTTTATATATTATCATATCATGTTTTATTTTTGTTTTTTTTTGTTGTTTTTTTTTTGTTTGTTTTTTCTAATGGATAAGTAATGTTTTTGCTGCCTCTGAAAGGTCTTTGATTATGTCACCATGCACCAATGAGTGGGCCAAAGCACTGTAAATAAAATATGAATTAATTAATTGGTTAATTAATTCATTCATCTTCTTATCTGCTTCTCCTACCCAGAATCATTGAGCACAAGGCAGGAATGCCACCTGGACAGGGTGCCAATCCATCGCAGGGTACCTCAGACAACCACACTCACAATTTAGCACTGCCAATTCACATGTCATGCGAGGTGGGAGGAAGCCGGGGTACCCAGAGGAAACTTGACTGGGAACCGGGAGAACACACAGTCCTCACAGACAGCGGCCTTATCAGGGTTTGAGCCCACAACCCCAACTCCCTAGTATGTGTGGCACATGCGCTACCTGCAGTGCACTCATATATGGAAAATTCATGTGACATCCAACATCAAACCACAAACTAGGAACGCCAAATGCATCAGTTGGTGTTTACCTTGATAATTTTGTGTGACGGCATTGACCTATATGACCTAAATGATTCATAGACATGTTCACTGAAGTGACTAATTTAAAAGTAGATATAAAGTGTGACCAGCGACATATCACAGCTCCCAAATGTTATATGTTATGTCCAATAAAGCCACAAAATGTGATGACATTCAGTGCATTTGTTCCAGTTTCCCACAGTAAGACCCAAACTATGTCCGTCTGTTGCCAAATGATTATTTGCGAGACAGAGGCAGTACATTATATGAGCAGTTAAAAGAAAGAGCCCTCCTTCTGGCAGTAGCATCTGCGGTTTACAGAAGAGACAATACATTGAGAAGTAAGTGAAACCACACTGCCCAAAGCAGTTTCTTCCAACACTGCTGCCTTTCATTTGTTGGCACATTTTTGGCCATCTTTCAGTCCTGCGACAACAACAGGCATCTGTTTGTGGTGTATAATCTGCAAAGTGTGGGGAAATTCTTCAGAAGCTTCAAATTGTCCTCGCAGGTTATATTTCCAACTTCTGTTGCTCTGGGCTCGAAACCATAGTCCACAGAGCAATGCATATGTGTGTGTGTGTGTGTGTGTGTGTGTGTGTGTGTGTGTGTGTGTGTGTGTGTGTGTGTGTGTGTCTGCGTGTCTGAGGGAGTGTGTGCTTGGAGATCAGTTCTCAGCACATCTATTTGAATTCAAGCAAGCGCTTGTATAAACAGGTATTCTGTTATGTAAACTGGTGTGCTGTTTCGGGGGCCACACAATAGCTCTCGAGATGGCAATACGAGAGCTCAGCGAGCAGCCTTCAGAATGCGAATGTTAACATTGCACTTGCCAAGAGACACATACAGTTTTAGACTAAATCTGAAAGCGGTGTTTACAAACCTCATGGGACCAATATTGACAAGTGCAATGCCATTACCTTGGGGCAAATAAACCAGGTCTATCTGTGTTGTCACCAACAGTTGAGATGCAATGATGGAGGCGCTTACAACATAGAGACACAGTTGGAGACTGTCAGTGACTACTGTACCCAATATACTTCATGAAGAGAAATACAGAGGCCCCCAAACCTTGTCCCAAACTTAAGGGCCAAGGAGTACACTGTATATTCAATGAGTATTCTGGTGTATATACAGTGTATATACAGTGAGATTGGGCTATAATAAAATCCCAGATCATTAGTTAAGCTAAAGTGTCACTGATCTTATCTCTGTTTATTATTTGTTTATAGGAGTAACCATTTAATGTACAGTGCCTTGCGAAAGTATTCACCTTCATTCACATTCATTTTTATGTTTTGCTACCTCACAACCTGGAATTAAAGTAGATTTGCATAATTTCATTTGCAGAACATGCCTACAACTTTAAACATTTGATTTTTTTTTATTGTGAAAAAAACAACAAATAGTACATAACAGAAAACTTCGTTGTGCATAATGATTCATCTTCCTAAAGTAATTACTTTGTAGAGCCCACTTTTGTGACAATTGCAGCTGCAAGTCACTTTGGATAATACTGCTCCTTCATGGTGAACAGCAGTCTATTCTCAACTAGATTCATGTCTGGACTTGGACTTATCAACACATTTACATATTTCCCCTTAAACCCCTTGAGTTTTGCTTAGCAGTACACTTTGGGTCATTGTCCTGTTGGAAGGTGAACCTCTGTCCCAGGCTCAAATCACTGACAGACCGAAACAGGTTTTACCCAAGAATATCCCTGTATGTAGCACCATCCATCTTCCCCTCGACTCAGATCAGTTTCCCAGTCCCTGCTGCTGAAAAACATCCCCACAGCATGATGCTGCCACCATCATGTTTCACTGTGAGGATAGTGTTCTTGGGTGATGAGAGGTATTGGTTTGGCTCCAGACATAACATTTTCCTTGGTGGCCAAAAAGTGGCCAATTTTGGTCTCATCTGTCTAGAGCCTCTGTACATTTCCTCTATACAATTGGGGAGTCTCAAAATTAAAGGTTAAGTAAAGGTTTTTTTTTTCTAGCCGTAAAACCCAGCTCTATGGAGTTTATGGCTTATTGTGGTGATATGGACAAATTCTCCAGTCTCTGCTTGGAAATACTGCAGCTTCTTCAGCATTACATTTGGTCTCTGTGCTGCCTCTCTGATTAATGCCTCTCAGACTGCCCTCTTGCCCTTTTCTGCGCAGGTTTGTTGTTGTACCACGTTCTTTCATTTGATAATATTTTTTTCTAACCCAACCCTGACTTGTACTTCTCAACAACTTTGTCCCTGGCTTGTCTGGAGATCTCTTCCATCTTCATGGTGTTGTTTGGTTAGTGGTATATGTGTGTGTGTGTGTGTGTGTGTGTGTGTGTGTGTGTGTGTGTGTGTGTGTGTGTGTGTGTGTGTGTGTGTGTGTGTCATTTCACTTCACCAACTTAGAGTACTTTTTCTGCAGATGCATCACATACAATTCAGATTTGAAAACATTTAAATACAGGTTATAATGCAGTAAAACGTGTAAAAACCCAAGTGGGGTGAATGCTTTCACAAGGCTCTGAAGTCCAAACGAACAGCTCAGATGTTCCTCTTGTTTAACTGATGTTTATTGTTATGTTGATTGTGTTTGAAGGATCCATCTCTTTTTAGTGGACCACAAAAAATGATTGATCTGCCACTGAGAAATTGGTGGTTTGTGGTGGTTCCACTATATGAGCTGTGGAAAGATTTGAACTGTGGGAAGAAGTTAATTTTAGGCAATCATCAAGACAATGGTTAAACCAGGATTGCATGCCACACTGAGCATTTGGATATATAGGATGGGCAGCTACATTCATCATCAAAAGGGGTCAATAGCAAATTGCTGTTTGATGTAAGTGACCTGGGGTATCTAAGATCAGGTATATGCATTTGGGTGGCACTACCCACCCCAAGTGCACCAATAATACCCACCCCCCCTGCCAACCTATGGCTACTGCCATTCAACTTATACCCACTCTGAGCCCACCTGTACACACCCATGCCAGCTCCATACCACCCAGAGATCAATCCATGTATAGCCACCACCATGCTGACTGGGCCATTGACCCATTTCCATTCTACCCTAATCACTCCCACCACACATATAGCCACTACCAGCTGCCTTATTGCCATCCTGAACCCACCCTTAGAGCCCATACACTTGAGTCCAGCCATACCCACTTATAGTCACTATAATGTCACCCATATAGCCACTTCCAGCTCAACCATACCCACTCTCATATCACCAGTAACCAGTGTCCTTACACCCATAGCCAAAAACAGACAACCTATTGCCACCATCAGCTGACTTACAACCATTGAGTCCACCTATACCCATTAACAGCTGATGCTCAGCCACCCTGAGCCCACACAGTCACCACCATCCAACCCATATCCACCCTCATCTCACCCTTACCAAACCTCAGTGCACCCACAGTCACCCCAACCACCCTCACTTCACTCATAGCCAAATCCAGTCCTAAGCCTCCAAGTGTGAATATTCATGAAAGTGAATCTCAAAATGATTACATGTAATTGATCACTGCATATATGAGATATTAAGCATTATAAGAACAGTCATAATAAAATGTTCAAACATGAGAAGATACTGCAGAGTCAGCCTTCACACTAACTACACATACTGTGTTTGACATTTAGCATCCGGACTCAAACTCGACAGCCGTATCGAGGCCACGAGTGGTCGTGTGCTTATTTAGATCATTATGTAATTCATGTTTTCACTGATGAAGCTAGATGCTGTGCACTGTAGCATGAGTGGTCTCTGAAGGGCATCGCAGTGATGAAATTTAAGCTTAAGTGATTACGCAAGCAGTCAAGACTGGATGAGTGCTTTAACTTAAGCAATGCAAGTTTATTCAGTGGAACCAAATGATGGGTTATCCTTCCATACAGTTCGGAAATCATTTTCCCTCTTGGGCTTTCCATGGTAACATGTCAATGTTTCCAAGAACACATTGCTTGCTGGGGAGAGCGGCCCTCGACTCATAGTTTGTGGTCACAGCAAGAGAGGGGTAACCAGTTAAATAACACTGCAATGTACTTCAATTTTGCTTTCAGCTTTCAAGCATTAACCTGTTCATCTGAGTTGGTCAAGTTTATATTGCTAATGTTGTTCATGTGGGAAGTAAACCAACAAGGTTGGTTGTAAAGTAGTGACTGTAGTCAACGTCACTAATTCTGTTTATTATATCTGTACAGTGATTTTGAATTACATCAGAATTATTGACAGTTTGCTTATTTCTAGTTATAATTTTGTAATCAGGTATATATTTCCATTGTGTTCATGTAGTGCCTCCTGGTGGGACAACTAAGACCAAAAATCAGAGAGCACCCATTTAGTACTAGTTCTTCATTGTGCTGAGTTGAAACAGAAAACATCTCATCTGTTAAGCATGGTGGTGGGTGTGTTCTGAAATCTGCAGGGAGACTTTTAAACCTTTCAGTTGATTTTTAGAAGCACTTCTCTCCGTCTACGTTCTCCCAAACACATTCAATGATGTTGAGGTATGCTGTCTGTTTGCTTTTCTCACTAAGAGCTGCTTGCTCAGCTCCACATCCTTTTAGACCCAGAGTTTTAGGTGTTCACAGGTGTTCACCTGTGGGTCTTCAGGCTGAGTTTGACTGTAATGTCCTAGAA
This sequence comes from Acestrorhynchus altus, assembly GCA_034509495.1. Classification (NCBI taxonomy): domain Eukaryota; kingdom Metazoa; phylum Chordata; class Actinopteri; order Characiformes; family Acestrorhynchidae; genus Acestrorhynchus; species Acestrorhynchus altus. The sequence continues at coordinate 16,412,090 of CM067521.1, read as the reverse complement.
AATGTAGTGGTGGGACACACATATCCAGATACACAAGTGTGTAAGACAGTTTGGATGTGCTGAGTCTGGTGAAGGTGCTGTTTTTTATATTTGCATTGTAGTCATTGTAGTCAGCTTCTTTGGAGCTATAATTACAATACTTGCAGAATTGAATAACATCATCAATTCTGACATCAGTGATATGTTGTCACATGTCCAGAAGGTCTGCTGTCATGGTGTGGGGTGCAATTTCATATGATAACAGATTACATTTGGTATTCCTTATAATCTGGGAACCTCTTCAAGTCCATTGCAGGACATCTGAGAGACACTACCGGCTGACTGATTGTCCCAGGTAACCTTTCTTTCCTTTCATCTTATACATTTAACTATAGGACCAGGGATTATTTATTATAATCATATAATGTATTTTGCCATTATTGAACAGCAGATTTTAAATATCAAGATTTTCATTATATTTGTAATAAAAGGCTCGGTCATGCCGAACAATGTCAGTAGTAGGAAAATATCAGTAGTCAAATTCTTTGTTGTAGTTTTAAGGTCTCAAATGTCATGTCACCACAATGGTTTTATGTTTTGTTTGGTTTGATTTGCAGATTTCTCCCCTGATGGAGCTGATCCAGTGAAACCAAGAAACCTGAGATTGTATTGTAGTTGTGCATCTCAGGCAATCAAATCAACAGCATGCAGGAGAAGTGCTGCAGGTTGGTAATAAAGATACCTATGGTTGCTCTATGAGCGTCCCAGTGCTCTGTAGGGGCAGCTGTATGAAGCTGTAATCTGACACAGTACCTGAACTTAAAGCACATTAATAAGTCAACAACAGAACAGCAAAATTGATAGTTTCTGTTCACAGTCTATTTGTAATCCTAGCTGCTGCAGTGTTCCTGTACTCCTTTGCTGACATACCAGCACTCTACTTCACTGCCTGTGGCACTAAGGCACTTACCAGCAGACTGCTTTTATTATTTGAGCAGCTGAGATGCTGCATTGTCACACTTCAGTGCTTACAATGCCCCCAGCTTTGGCTTACATGGCAAAAAATGAAAAAAAAAAAAATCTGAAATTTCATCAGTAGATCTCATGTTTCTGAGATTGTTATAAAAATGTTTAAAAACTGCTTAACTTAGCAAAATCTTATAATATACGTCAACAATTAGTACAACAAATAGTATACAACAACAATTCCAAGACAAGAAATATTATATATACTCATTGTAAAAAAATAAATTAGCTATATGAATAGATGCACCCAGAAAGAAGTTTGCAGTGTTATTCAGAAGGTAGATAAAGGTTCCTAGGAAAAATAAATGATTAAAGATTTAGACTGATATGGCACTTGAGCTACTCATAGAGTCTCTGGAGTTGTAGAGGTTCCTAATGGTGCCCTGAGAAATTCCATCCTATGCAGAATATTCTTGCTTAGTTCCTGCAAATTGATGAGTGTTGATAATGTGTCCAAAAGCATTCCACACATTTTCAATCAGGGATTGGTCTGGCGATGCAACTGACCAGAAAATAGTATCCGTCTCGTCAAGGCTCCTCAAGCTCTTGAGGTGGCAGTAGTATGTGGATGAAAGTTGTCCTGTTGGAATAACACACAGAGTGTGTTTTCAGAAAAGGTAGGCCCACTGGTTGCAGGACTTCATTAACTTAACATTAACTAATTAGATTTAAAATGTCTGTAATGAAGACCATCGTACGATCTGGCATCGTACCGAAATTGTACCCCACACCATGATACCAGGTCTTGGTAATGTGTGATACAGGACAGCAAACCATTGATCTTGATGCTGACCACAGTGCCTCCACACATGGATTCATTGGTTGTTTTCACTGAGACAGGATTTGGGATTTGTCTATGAAGATGCGCCACTGCCATTTTGGGTGACTTCATGACAGTCTGGAACAATACTGTTGCAGTTGTGTATTGCAGGCTGCTGATTCCTCGTCTCTGTGCAGCTGTTTGTAGATCTCATCTGATGAACTCATTTCTGACATTAATTTAGTTCGACATTTTTACATTTTAAATTAAATTAAATTGTCACAAACTCTCTGTAATTTTGTTTCAAGTGTGGTGCCAAGTAAGTAAAGAGTGAAAAAGGTAAGAAACACCTGAAACTAAGCTGAATAGTGTTATAATATACAAAACAAATTATTGGATATATTTGCTTATTATGTATTCTCAGTCTGATGCTGTTGAATGATACTGTACAGTCTGATAAATGTTGAATGCCAGGTCTTGCTGTTTGGAAACAATGATGTTTATTTATTTTATAGTTTATATATTTTGTTTTTCATGTGGAAATCTTTGCACTTACATCTGATCACATCTGTCCCTGTTGCACTCTGTTCTTCACATAGAAAGGATGATTTTGGAGGTGCTTTTGAAGTGTGTATAAATTCAATATTCATACATAACAACTTCAAGCACAGAAAACTAAAACACCTGAAAACTCTCTTTTATACACGAAACCTAGATATATAAATTCTATCTAAAACAAAATATGGCAACAGCATGAAACAGTGCAAACAGATTAATTTCACTTAACATTCCAAGTTAATAATTTTCTCAGTGGAACTACTATAATACTATTGTCTCTGAAGAGGATGATTCATGGTACCATTTCACCATAGAACTAACTGGACGTCATACATGGTAAAGGTAGGTTTGACACGTAGTCTTGCACTGTTACATTTACACATGGACTTGGTTGACACCCTCTTAACAAAGGTTTTCTTTGGAAATGAAGGGTATTAACAGAGAAATTGCCTATTGTACATCAACATACTCTGCTAGATGTTGGAACATTGCTGTGAGAAGGATTTGATTGAATGGATGCAGTTCCATTTGTGCTGTGATTTCTATCACTCTACTCCATGCTTGGCACCTGGCATGCTGACCTGTTCATCTAAAAAACAATATCAAAATCTCCAAAATAATCAATTCCAACATACTGAAAATCAAGTATATTGCCTTTAACTCTAAAATGGCAGTTATAACTTGTCCACACCTGTTATGTTATTGTTCATGCTAGGACTTGTGTGTTGAGTGTGGGAGACCTATTACTTGCCCTCGAGCATCAAGTGACTCACTTATGTTTAATACTGGAAATAAAAAAAATCATATGACTTTACGTGTAATCATGCAGGATGTACGTAGTTAAAATTACTGTGGTGGTTAGAACATGCCCTAAAAGCTGCTATTGTACTTAGAAGCAGGAGTAAAGTACTAGAAGGAAGATGTTTTTAGTCAGAAGGTTTCAGACAAGAGAAAACCTGAGAGTTATCCCATTTGATTTTTATTAATCAAAGGTCCATTGCTTTTACACCAGTTTAATAATGTCCATGCTTGATTGTGGCTGCTGTAAGTGTTGCCTTCTTACACAAACTATTATTTGGGCTTTTCAACAAATAAAGCTCCTCTGAAGATGAGATTGATTACTATATTTCCATCCATAGTATTGCTTACCCATTATACTGGATCCCATCTTTACAATTAAACATAGACCAATCAGTACCAGTACCACCTGCCTAATACTGAGTAGATCCCATTTGTGCCCCCACTGACCATTCAAGGTATGGACTTCACAAGACCTCTGAAGGTATCCTGTGTAGGGTTTGGTATCAAAATTGTTACCTTTAAGGGCATCAACTGAATTACATCAGTACTACCAAGTATCAATTCACAATAAAGGTGAAAGGTGAAAGGGTGAGCTGAAATTAGTCTTATGTCTTGTTACTTTTTCAAAACGTGATGCAAATAACACTCTGTAATATTTATAATACAGAATATAAAGCTTGCAGCAATCAAAATTCAAACTCTGCCAAAGTTTCTATACAATGTGTGAAGCTAAACAAGCTTCTTGGAGAAGCAGAGCTTTACACACTGAGAGAACATCACTCAGTTCAGTACCATGATGGCCAGCTTGACCAAACTGATTGACCAGGTGGACCAAATAGTCAACCAGTGGGACCAGCTTGGTAAAGTATTTAATTCTAATAGACCAGATACTAGATGACCAGCTTTACAATCTTGGTCAATCTTGACCATCAAAGACAAGATTTCACTGATCTGAAACAGGTTCCCAGCAAAAGCTGGTCATGACCTGGACTGTTCAGTAGGGAAAACTGGGTGAAAAAAAATTAAATTCTAAATGTTCACTGTCTTATATATATATATATATGGAATAAGGAAATGTTTTTGAACTGGATTATCATAGCTAATTTGTCATAGTTTTGTCATTTTCTTGACCTAAAACTATAAAACAAGAAGGAAAAGGCTGAAGTGCAGACTTGCAGACTTGAATCCGTCAATATAGAACAGAAATTAAATGTGAACATATCAATTCTGTTGTGAACTACTATGTAATCCCATAATTGTGTTTAAACAGTAGGTTGCTACAGAAGATCAGTGATATTAACTCCTGGAGATTAATATTATATCTTCACTCTTACTGAAGGCCTCTATTTCTTCATTTCTCTACAAGCACACTGCATTCCTGGTTGCGTAAGTGCATTCAAATGTTATAATCCATGTGATTAGATAGAACTGGTCCCATGATATGATCTGACTTGCCCAATGAAGTTTTTTTCTGATTAAATGGAGTCAGAGTGTGTTATGATTTAACCTGATCTCTTGATTGTGGAATGTTTAAGTGTTTACTCAGTGCATAATCGCCACTATTATCTTCTGACTTTTTTGTCTTGTGTACTTATACAAGTTCAAAAGCAACTGTCAAGTGAATACACTACTGATCTGATTTTCACACAGGTCCTAAAAGTCCTAAAAGTACACAAGAAGAACCATATCATACAAACAAGACCAAAATATTACACTCTGTCATTTATTTATTGAGGAAAATCATTCAAATCAAATCAAATCAAATCAAATCATCAAATCAAAATGTATTTGTATAGCACTTTTTACAACTGATGTACAACTGAGGTGAACACCACACAAACAAAGACAGTGGCTAGGAAAAACTCCCTCAGAGCTGGAGAAAGAAACACTGAGAGGAACCAGGCTCACAAGAGGGGACCCTTCCTCCTCTGGTCAATCTACTTATACATAGTTAGACCTCCACACGTTGTTGGGACAATGGACCTCCACACGTCTGTTGTAATAATCAGGTGTACTGAAGTACTGTTAGTTCAATGGTGGACATAATACTAACAGTAGCAGTAAATTTCTACATAGTGATGGCAGGTGGGCAACTAGTCCTGGGAATAGAATAGAATAGAATAGAATAGAATAGAATAGAATAGAATAGAATAGAATAGAATAGAATAGAATAGAATAGAATAGAACTTTATTGATCCCTTGGGAGGGTTCCTTCAGGGAAATTAAGGAAGTGGGGGGAACTAGTCCAGGTCCAATAGCTGAAAGCTGGGACGCTAATGTGGAGTGGTGACTGGGGAGCTTGGGGTCCTTCTCAGATGGGGCAGAGGAGCTCAATTCATCAGCCCATGATGGATCATCACTGACTTGGAAAAGGTAGAGAGATGTAATCAGCCTCACTCATGACTCCACCATCAAAAGAACACTGGACAGCAGGGTTGCAAGGAGAAAGCTACTGCTCTCCAAAAAGAACATTGCTGCCCATCTGCAGTTTGCAAAAGATCCCATATATAAATAACCTGAAGGCTATATCAACAACACTTTGTGGATGGATGAGACCAAAAGAAATCATTTTGGTTTAAATGAGAAGTGTTACATTTTGAGAAACGTCCCAGCATTACAGCAAAAAAAAAAATAAAGAATGTATCGTGACGTATGGTGTTGGTAGTATCATGGTCTGGCCCTCTTTTGCTGCATAAGAATCAGGATAACCAGACAGCTCTTTGAACAATGAACTCTGAATTAAGTACTGAATTAATTATACCAGCATATTCTAAAGGAAAATGTCAGGACATTTGTCTGTGAATTGAATCATTTTCAGTATTTTGTTGCAGATGTCAAATAAACAACATTAAACAAATTAAACTGAAGAAACGTCTTTTCAATATAATTTGTAAAACATTTTTCTTCTTCTTCTTTTGGCTACTCTCTTTAGGGAGTACTCTCTTTATCATATTTATGGTCTGCATTATAGTTTTGGCCGGATGCCCTTCCTGACGCAACCCTCACCATTTATCCAGGCTTGGGACTGGCACCAGTAGTGCACAACGTACCCCCCTAATGGCCCCCTAAGTTCAAGTTATAATTTGTAAAACATAATAGTTAAATAAGTAGAAATGCAATCTTGTGGGGAACAAAAAAAGAATACCCCCACATTAATGAGTACTTAATATTGCCTAAAATTAGAATCAGGTGCAGCACATCAGCTGCAAACGATTAGACCATTGTTAGAGAGGACTTTGGAGGACGCTGTCATTTAAACCTCAGACATTAGTTTGGTTTGCTCTTGAAAGTTAAAGTGAGCTCTATCAGGCCTTCAGAAAGAAATTTGTAGATGCATATGAGTCTGGAAACAGTTAGAAATCAGCCGTTCTACTGTCTGGAAAGTTATTTACAACTTTTAAAACAACTGCCAACATCCTAGCAAGTTTAGTCCAAGAAGTATATTTTAGAAATCCTAAAATATCATTATGGGACCTCCAGGGAGCAAGACACCTAGAAAAAGACCAGGACTTCTGGAACAATGTGCTTTGAAAAGATAAAACCAAAGTTGAATTATTTGGGCACAGTAACAGAAGACATGTTTGGTGCAAACATTTGAGCACAAGAACCTCATACCACTTGTGAAGCATGGAGGCAGAAGTGTCATGGTATGGGGCTGCTTTGCTGTTGCAGGGAATGGACAGCGATATATGTTCCCTATGTTCCCATATGGAAATCATATATGTTAAATGCATTTGTAAAATATATTTGAAAGTGTTCTGCAATTGTTTGAAATACATTATTACTAATTATTATTTAATTATTACTATTTATTATAAATAAATTATTAAATTACACAATATTTGAAAAGTATCTGACATGTAAAAAAATTAATGCCCATAGGATTTAACCTGGGTAACCAGAGGGTCAAATTATGCCAAATTAAAGAAAGAAAGAAAGAAAGAAAGAAAGAAAGAAAGAAAGAAAGAAAGAAAGAAAGAAAGAAAAAGAAATGAATCTTTATGTACAATATGAATTTTTGTGTGACAAACATTAATGCTGTTGTACATTTTATACTGAACCTGTTTGCGTTGTTTTTGTCCAAACAGTTCTACTAATACACTCATATCAGTAATATTTTCTATAAAAACAGTTGTCATAACAAACCCTTTACTACCTAGAAACACACAGCCCTCTAATATTTTGGATTATGTAGGCACTGCAAGGAAACTGGACCTAGACTTGATTTGATGTTTGTCAACATTCAGTTCTTGAAGGTGTTGAAACAGGAAAAGTGGGCAAGTATCAGAATCTGAGACACCAAATTGAACCAAACTGAGAAATCAAGCATATCAATAGGAGTTCTCCCAGCTTTGCTGCAGTAACAGCTTGTTCTGGAGAGGTTTGCACCAAGTGTTGGAACTTTACTGTGAGGATCTGATTGCATTCAGCAATCACATTAGTGTGGTCAAATGATATGTTGTGCTGCTCAGCTCCTCATGCCAAAGAACACACTTCATGCTTGGCATCAGGCACATGTGCTCCTGAATGTATTGTTCTTTTGGAAATGCTCCTCAAAAGGTGTGTCTGGATAGTTCCGGACAGTCATAATCCTTAAGATTCAGGCAGCACAGCAGAGCAGCACATTCCAAGACCACCTCTCTTAAGAAAACTCAGTGCCCGTCTCTGTTCTGCTTCCTATTAAGATGTTAACCAGAGGCTCTGGGCAGCATTCCAGCTGAAATGCATAGTGGGGCTGGACTTGTCAACATCCTTTTAAAAAGCAGACAATGGGCTCTAGTTTCACAACAGAAAACCTTCAGGTCTTAAATACTAGCAGCCAGTGATGGACTGTGCATGTGAAGGAGACACTTGCCCGGTATGCATTACATCCTTAAACCCTGGGACAGTAGGTTCAAATCCCCCCCCAACCCACCCACCCCCTTTGAGTTCCTTTGCCTCGTAACTACTTAACAGTTCAGTTGGTTCACAGTAGTTGATGAATAGTGGAGAGTAGTCACTGAATAACATGCTTCAGGGTAAATGAGCACGTAATTAGCCTAAGAGTTCAAGAAGTTGAAAATCTGAAAAAACACCAGGCGTAACTCCCAAGTGAGCAAAACTGGGGATCTGTTTGGACTGGCCAAACATTGGGTGCCCTTACACTACTTATTTAGTTTAGAATTTGAGATACCAGGCTAATGTTGCTAAGAAATACTCTTATCAAGGTTTAAGGTGCTTATACACCAAGTGGGATCAAAGATCTGTTCAAACACACTTCAAACTCTGTTAATGTACGTCCAAGCTTTGTGTAGAAGCGCTCCAAAAGTTTCATTTTCAAAGAACCCTTTCACCTTTCAATCTTCCAAAAAGCAGCACCCTTGATTTAATCTGTGGTTTTAATCTCCCTCTCCCCAATGTAGTGCACTTTGTATGTTGAGAAATAGCAGCATCCAAACAGTGCATGATTAGTCTGATCTAAAGTCATTTCAATTCAGCCGTCGGTTAGACAACTCTCTATTTGACATGCGGTCACCATTTCATGATTTTGTGTTCTGCACACTTATGGGTTTTTTATGTTCTGAACAACAAAAGTGAATGTTTCATATCTGCAAAAGCAAATTCTCAAAATGGTTCTGGGGCAGTTCTACCTCTGAGACAGAAAAAATGCAATGGGTTAAGATAAATCATAATAAACAATTAAAATAACCAGTAGGCAGAGTTTTAAGGACATGTATCTGTTCCTCTGAGCTTCATATGTGTATTAAAATTAGTGCACAGCATGTGTGCAATTCAGTTTGAGATTTTGTTCATTTTAAAGAAATTCTTTCCATATGGTGTTGGTTTCTCAAAAAACAGCATGGGAACATAGAAGCCATGTGCAAAATCACTTCGCAAAATGGTTATGGAGGCAGCACTACCACTGAGGCAGAACAAACACAATTGGTTGAGAGGATAACCAATTAAAATAACCAGTAGGTAGAGCTTTAGGGACATGTATCAGTTCCTCTGCACTTTGTATGTGTATTAAATACATATGTATTCAAATGACCCTGCTGTACAGTCTAGAGAACTAGACTTTTCACTAGATTTTGGAGCATTGCAGTGAGGATTTGATTGCAATCAGTGCCAAAAGCATCAGTGAGTTCAGGGTGTTGGATAATCATCCCAAGAGCACTGGCTGGAGCAACATCTTCCAGAGAATACAGTTCCACTGCTCTACATCTCAATGCTGGGAGGGCTTTATATGCCTCTAGTCCATGCCTGGCATTAAGTATGGTGATGATAGGCTCATGTTTGTCCACTCCAGAGAGTCCTATTCTATTGGTAGTACCTTTATAGGTACTACTGTGTGTGTGCATTTGCAGATTTGTGTCTACAATCTACTAACAATTAATAAAACCTAACTTTAACAAATAAAAAAGGGGCGTTCACCATAATTTGGACAGGTAATGTTTTTTGGCCAATCAACTGCAATGGGGCTGACAGATCAATCATGTAATCTGATTTTCCATAAATATATCCCTTTAAATACAGGATAAGAACTGTTGTTATGTACCTGAAAAGAGTCATTCATGGATCGTTTTAATTACGGTTAAGTAAAATGAGCGTTTGACTATTTTGTTTGTTTATTGTTGTTACTGTTGTTTTCCTGAGCCACCCTGCACCACCCAGTGGAATTCATATTTCATAACGCTTCATGTCCTCCATCTAATAACTGACCTAATTCTGCTCTGGCATACTGTCCCACTACTGTTACACTAAGGCCATTATAAGTATCACACCACATTGCAGGTGCCCTCATATCACTGCTACGTTGACCTCAGATTTCTTGGTCAGTCACACCAGCAGTATGATGGACAGCTGTCAGTTATGTACTACTTGGGTTATTTTACAGTTTTTCCCTGTATATAACCTCAATCAGTGGGTAACAAATGAATTGTTAATAGACCAGATCCATTTATGCTGATGCACAGAATGTGGGATGAGGGAACCAGGACAGGTTCCTTTATAACCTAAATCCACCACCAGTGTTGGAATAGGGGGCTGAATGTGCAGCATGGTGCTTCAAGCCAAGTCTTTATCCTTGAGTCATTCACATCATGGCCAATTAATAATGAGGTAAGCCCGAGATGAGATTTGGGTCACTGCAATCTAAATGCATTCCACCTCAGCTGACCCAAGGTCACCAACGAGCAGCTCTGTTTTTGCAATGACCAAACAAAGTGGTGCACATCTCTTGAGGGAAGACAGGGTTGTTTATATTGTTTTGCATGTAAACTTGCTTTTACAGCAGAAGGACGTTGCTTTTTTTGCCCTGTGCTCTGAGATGCTGCGTGAGTTGGACAAAGCTCCAGTGTGTCGCCAAGGGAGAGGAGGCAGAGGGGTTTTAGAAGAGGGGGGTGGAATTCCCAAGATGACTCTCTTAAACCACAGACTCAATTACTTTTCCACACGAGGCCCCGTTTGGAAAAACAGTCTCCGTAACGCAGTTAAGTTGTCGATGCCCGTCACTGGGCAAAAGATGACAAATCCTCGCCGTGCTAACGGTCTGTGGCCTGTTGTATTCTACACGCACTACGCGAACCCTGCCACTCATAAACAGATGCATGCACAGGCTGACACCCACATGGAATGCCTTTTATTTGGCTGGGGCCAAGGCCTCGTTCAGGGTGCTGGTGTAAATCTCAGCAGGAAAGAAAGCTGGCTGGAGGCAACCTAGAGGGGCACATCTCAGGCTTTTTAGTACATCTTTTGAGGCTGTGGGGGCAAAAACAGAACAGCTTTACACTGGTGTCACTGCACATTTATCACAGAGGTGGTTGCTGTGCTGTGAACTTATGGTGGGGAATTTATGGCTCTCTGAGATTTAGTTTACTGATGCACTTTTGTTCTCAAACGTTTCTTGTGGGACTTGCTTGCTAAAACAGTCCCTGTCATATGTAATGTTCTTCATATTTTTGGTTTACAAGTTTTAGCAAAAACAGTCCTCAGAAGCAAACATGGACACAAGCCTTTCATCACTGCAAACAATGATATCATGGCAAGTGAAGTCCTCTTAGATTTCGTTATCATGTATAGATTGTTGAAATTTATTTTGTGATTATTCAAATGATTTCTGACATTGTCAAGTATTTAGGTGATTTTATCTACTGAATGAGTTTTATTACACTGGCATATATTTTGCCAGATGAATCACTCGAAACAGGTCAAAGGAAGATAGAAATTAAATGAATTAATTATGCAATGATCTTAAAATGAGCAAAAATAGATATTTAAAATTTTAATTCTTACAGCCTGAGCTCTGCACTTTATATGCCACTTTGTAGGTGTCGTAACTCTACATGATCTTTTATAGTCCTTATCGGCTAAATTTTTAATCAAAACATTTTTGTCATTCAAATATTTACATTTTTACATCTCAAATAAAGACAAATTTGAGGATCTCCTGAAAATAACAATATCTGGTAAGTGTGACATTTCCTATGAATACTTTTCAAATTTTTGTGGCAAATAAAAGTACATCAAATTACAAAAAACACCCCACAAAATTAGCCTAGTGTTCTAAAAGTTGAGGATTACATTTGCTGTAACATTTTGTCAGAGGGTTCCAAACTCAACATAACATCCCTAAATTGATTATTTCCGTTTCCTTTACATACAACATATAGCCTAATATAGACTGTTTTCCCAAATCGCTGCAGTCATTTTCTCAACTTAAAATAGCTGAATGCATTCATTAGAAGAACATTTGGACATCCATTTCTCTGACTGATATAATCTCAAATTACATTAAAACATGGACATTTCTGCTGATGTTTTTTCTGTGTACTTCCTTCAAGCCAAGGTCAAAATGTGTGGCCAGTGGTGACATTCTGACTGACATCTGGCGGGGATAATTCAGAGCACACGTGCCAAACAGAAGGTGCTGAAAGTGATATAAAAATTCTGTGTGGGCCATAGTTTGCAGACCCCCATCATATATGACCTCACTGACTCTAATTCACGTGGTCTTATTGTGCTTTGATTCTGGTTAAGTTAGAATATCCCTACTGAAACCAACAGGAACATAACGGCCATACTTTGAGAGTGATATCATTATCAGCCCGTTTAAACAGAAACATCATGTGGCCGTTCTGGAACAGATGAAGGAGTTCATACATGAGTCATCAGTGGGCACTGTTTACTTTTAAAGAGTGTTAGCAGAATTTCGTACAACTTTATGGTAGTGCCGGACAGGTTTGTATAAAACACTGACCAGATATCTTAAACTTCTGCTTAGTGTATTTATACACTGTTGGTCTCATTTTGCTGCAGTAACAGGTTTCTGTCATCTGATTTTACTACATCACTGTGAGGAGGATTTGATTGCATTCAGTCCTGAGAGCATCAGATTTAAGACAATACTGGAAAAAGCACCTGGAATTATTTCAACCATTTAAAACAATATTCTCAATTTCAACATTTTATTATTAATTTAGAACATTTTATGCACCAGAGTGATATCACCATCAATGTGTGACCACGCTCAATAAATAAATCACCACTGTCATACAAACATAGGCCATTGTATTGTTGAAAAACTGAAGTGTTTGTTCTGCTGTGTTCTGATACACACTTTAATGGGCTGAGTGATGTGCTCTCAGTGTGTATCAGGCTAGTGATGTAATTTTTAATTTGCTTCATCAAGACACAGTTTTACACACTTTACAGTAGCTTTGGCCAGTTGAATGGACAGACTGATGACATTTAAGAAACGTAATTTCAGAAAATCATACCTGTAACACTGGGACAACCATCATCAGCCAATCCAAAACGTTTTGGGCACTTGGGAGTGACACCTACTTGCCCTCATTTCCAATTGATTGGCAAGTGAGAGAGGAATCGAACAAAACCCTGAAGTGGCCAATATTTGGAACAGCCAATGACCTTTTGCTACTAAATATAGGTTGACTTTCATGCATATGCACAAATAACTGATGCAACCTAAAAATATATAAATATTTATACAAAGAATAAAAAAATGGCACAAAATTCTTGAGGTGCATTTTGGAATTATATGTACATTGTTGACTTTAAATTTCTGACGACTTGTTTGCTCAAGTTAGAATTGTTGCTAGCTTTGTGTTTTCTGCATCAAGTTTGGAAAATCTTATCCACTGTAACCACCTTTGGCTCAATATTGCCCTGACTGTGTATTAAGTTGAACAGAAAATTGCCACCATCTCATCTATACTTGGAAGTACCAACATAATTCAGTTGATACCCATGAAGGTACCGACTTCAGTGCCCAACCCTAGTGAGTATTGATGTTGGCTGATTTGTCCTGCTACTGCAACTAATCTTAGAACTATTGGCTAGAACTCCATCACTCCATAGAATGCAGTTTCTCTGCACCACAGTGTAAAACTGGAGGATATACGTGCTGTCTCTAGTCCATGCTTTGGTTGGGCATGGTGACCTTTCTGTCTCTGTGGAGTAGGTATGCAAAAAGGAACAGTACAATGATCTTCATGGGTACTATGTTTCACATAAACATCTAGGATCTGCTGTAGGCTGGATGGATCAAGAGCTTTGCAGCAGCAAAATGGGCAGTTCCTCTAACTGACTTTATATGTATATGGGATCCTCCCTGGTGTTTATTCATCTCTCATTTTATACCACAACAGGTTATTCAGGGTGCACACCAAAGCTGGCAAAGCCTCACAGAATGTTCTTTGGCTTGCATCCAAAACCAACAAACGTGGAAAAAGCAAGAAAGGGCAAAGGAAAAAAGAGAACAAAAGTGGTTGCCGTGGCTTGCACTGACCAAAAGAGGACAAAGAGATTTCTTTAAATAAATTAGGGTCTGGCGAGAACAAATTAAGTCTGCAGAGAGCCGCTGAGACGGGGCCTCCTGAGAAAGGAGGGGATGTAATTTCAATGCGAGTCAACAACAGACAGACAAGAGCCCCGCGCGCACTTCCTGAACTGTCTCCGACTCTGGTGGCTCCCGGCCGGAGTGCATGTTGGAAAACGTGCCCCGGAGAAGAATGGCATGCTAATGCTGTCACAAGTCTTTCCCGGTATGCACTGGTGAGGGCAAAGCTCCCCATAAACTTCTCCACAAGTATGGGAAATGACACTCGCAGGGAAGCTCAGGCCCATCTGCTAGATGAGTTCCATATGACCTCCAGATAGAAGAAGGCCTTATTAAGGCTATTTAATGATCATTTTGGGTTTGAGGCATTGCGTCTTCCCAAACTGAGAGGGAAAGGCAGCGTGCCGGACCGGGACCTCGCTACCTCTGTTTACACCAGTCTGCGGCTACACCCAAATGACTGGCCTTGACCAGATGCTGTTATTGTGTTTATGATTACTGTAAGGCGCTGCGCACAAACACTCGCATAGCTAATGTCAGAAAAACAAGGCGAGGAATAAACAGTCATCAGGGAGCTGCTGCCTGGGTGCTGGCTAAGCATGAAATTTGCAGAGCCCATGTTAGCAATACACAAATATGCAAACAGTTTGAGTGAAAACATTCATTGGGATGCTTAAAGCTACTACATTTCTAATTAATTTCCAAAAGAAGCTCAATGCTACATTTATTGTTACTAGTTAGTAGTTTCCATGCAATCTCCTTCAAAATACAGCAAGGACTCGGTAAGCACTTGTAATGATTGTGTTCACTGAACAGATGAAGACGTAGACAAGGTAGGCGGACGTACTTGCAGGGGTTTTGGAGTATTTAATTATAAAGAAACAAACAGGATACAAAAACAAACAGACTGACATGAACCCTGAGAAATACATATGCAAAGAATCTGACATGAAAACATACAGACAAGCAAACAAACCAGCATGATCTCTAGGATACAGTTGAACGAGCAAACAGAATCACAAAACAAAGGACGGACAAGGACAGACTAAAATGTTAAATGGTCTTACATATAATGATAACATTACACACACCTGGAACTGGACAATGAATGGACAGGGTTAATAATGAAACACGACTGGGAAAGACAACAATGATGATGAGACAGGAAGACAGAGGTGTTACACAGGACTGATACATGACAGCACTCACAATGAACTGATCTCCAAAAGGAATAAACTTAAAGAGGAAGTTTTGACATTTTAAGATTCAAATTTCAAAGCTTTATATGTAAATACTCTGACTCCTTTTCCCAACAATCAGCAGCCATGGGCTCATCTAGGAAGCTACTAAGCACTAGATCTGGGATTTCATATTGATTTCATGTCACCACACATTCTGTGTGTGGATTTAAACTGGTTTAAACACATCTGTTTAAGCCCTGACTCCTCACAGGCACTATTGGTCTACATGTACATGCATCTACATCAACCCTTAGCCAACTGTTCACACCAGAGTGTAAAAACAGAGACACTATGAATGAGAATGTTGACCTTACCTTTTTATTTATTAAATGTTTTTATGAATGTATTTCTTTTTTTAACATTACCATACAAAAAGATTCTGTAAAGGCTGGTAAAACTAAAACATTTTGCTGTTTTACTTTATTTTATTAACAGACACCCACATTGAAATGAAAGGAGAGGATTTATAGTATAATACAATATACTGTAGGCTATGAAGGCTGTTTAGTAATGTTGTTAATGTATAAATCATTGCTGTCTCTGATTAATATCATATCTTCTATTTTTCAATTTTTGACATAATGTGAATCTGGCAGTTGTTCTTGGCATTAAATAAATAAATAAATAAAAACAATTTACAATGACTTCCATTGAAAGTGAATGTTTTTCCTTGTAAAGGTATATTTTGGAGATTGTTCATGACAGCACTGTCCTACAACTTAGACATCCTAGGAAGCCCCCAAGCCCCAACATACTAGTCTTTGTGGCTTTTTTGTCACCTTATGCAGGAGAATGCAGTTAAGACCTAAAAGCAATGTTCCCACACTAAAGCCTTTGCAGAAGAGTAGAAGTTGGGACAACCCCACTGTTAATACTGTTGATTTCACAAGAAACAATTCCAATGAGTTCAGTAATCCTGTGTCTACATTAGCAGATCTCTATAGTCAGTGAATCTCCCTTCCTCTACAACGTCATGAGCAGTTTGTTTGTGCTGCCTCTTCCAGAAAGTGTCCTTGGCTCCACTTAATCACCTCACCTTGTGCTGAGGACATCTTCATGTCATTGCCTGGCTGTTATCTAACAGCTTGATTGGTGAACCATGTTAGGCCTTAATGATCTCACCTTAGTGTCCCTGGTTCCTACAGGGCCTCTGCTGCTGCCTGGGACACACCAGAGCCTTTTGACCTATATTTCTCGCTCTGATCCCATCAAGGTAATCCTCTTGGAGAAGAAAAAAATGTCCCGACCTAAATGATAATCAATTTGCATATAAGCCGAATGTTACCTGTCTCACACAGAGAGACACATTTCATTCTGGCACTAGAGGATGACTCACCACATCATTGAGGAGCTCGGATGTATCACAGAGGAAAAAAAAATCATGAAGCTGGAATAAGGCTATTAGGTTGTGGGCATTGTATAACTACTAGGAAAAGAATGTCAGACAACAGCAGCTTAAATGAAGCATGCAACACTGTCACAAAATGCTTAATTTTGGTGGGAAAGTTAATTTCATTTCTAACATTTCTGAGGTCGTCTTGCGACCTTTTCTGCATTTCAAAGATCCTGGGTTATTCTGTTAAACGACACCCTACACTAGATGTTCAAATACTGAACAAAAAGCTGGTGGAATGATGCTTCTCAAAGAAGAAGAGGGGGAAAAAATGCCCTCCTGATACTTCAGCACTTTTGTCTTCAAAGAAGAATGAAAGCAAAGGACAAATGTAGTGAGACATAATTTGTTATGGTAACGCCACTGTTCAGTTAACGGCCAGCTTGCCTTTGTTTGGAGGAGCTAAACAAACCCCTTAAGAACCTGCCCCATGTGAATCAAAGACGAACATACTGTACTTTCCATGCTAGAGATACATCCCTATTGTTTGTATTCCAGACAAGGGGCCCATGGCCCAAGGAGAATGACCTGCCACAGTGTGCATTAGCTTTGCACAAAAGCTTGTATCCACTTGCGATACAACCCAAAGATTCAGGAAAAGCTGGGGGAATTAAAGTCGGCAGTGGGCCTCAAAAGTGGAGGAGGTGATGTTCATGACATCTGACAAATGGGAGAACAAGTGAAGGACAAAGCTCCACCACTGTTCAGCTGTGGTGAGTGGTGGGTATGCAGGTCGGCATGTCCAAGCCGTGACCTGTCTACTGTCAAAGAGCATCTGTGCTCAGAGGCACGTCCAAGCCTCTGGAGAGATATTTCAAAAGGTCAACCCCCACCAAGACCCTAAGAGAAGCCACAAAAAAGCAAAATTTCCATGCATTACATTTGTCTGCAGCACTTCATCTATTAGGACAGAAGTCCCTGGCCTCTTGTCCCATCTGAAACCATCTGGCTAGAATTATTTGCTTCAAATACCCCATGAAATTTTACACTAATGGTAAATGAAAAAAATATTGGTTCAAAAAGTGAGTCAATAGAAAAAATGTGAAATTGGAAACCTTTAAAACATATTCACATGCCTTCAACAAACCTAGTTCATCTGCAGAACCCTTTGTTTTAATGGTATAGTGTGTTGACGTCCTTGGGCTTCTTGCTACTCCAAAAAATTTACCTTTTGTGTTTGGTCCAAAATATTCCACCATTATTGGGTCATCTTGGTGCCCAACCTGTCTCCTAACACATGTTCCATGATGTTTTGGTCAAGGAACTCTCAGGGCCATTTCATAACCTTCAGTGTGTTTCCTTTCAGATCATGTCCATGTCAGTCCCTTGTGAATACATTGTGAGGTATATTTGTGGCAGAGCAGTTCTATTTTGATTTGCAATCTAAATTAATGTGATGTGCCATTTGTCATTAATACCAAATAATAACTTTAACAAGTAGATTAACTATATGGGGTGTTTAGGATGTTTTTGACAATATTTGAGAATTTTATTAAGTTATTAATAAATATTTAATAATTATTAAATTAATAATTAATAATTAATTTGTGTGCCCTGAGGATTGATCTCTTTGGAAGTATGATTAATGTTGTTATTTGTTATTATAAATTATGTTCCTTATTCTGGACACATTTAACATGTTCACACTATTTTCAGATTCCTAGTGTCCTACTAGTTATAATCCTGCAAACTAGTTTTATCTTGATATTATTTCAAACACTGATTTCATATTGGTGGGTCGAAGCACATTTAAAATAAATTTGACGTCTGACTCAACTCAAGGTTAGCAATGCTAGCAATCTGCTTTCCCCCTCAATACCAAAGCATGGCAACTATATTCAGTCACCAAGACTGTTTTTTTTATTTTCCAAGGGGAGCAGCTGCTCATGACGTCAAGTGGAGAAGTCACAGGTGCCCATATATATATATATTTCCCTCTGGTCATCACATTGCTTACATTGCATTTCCATTGCATTTAATATATAATTATATAACTACAGCAAAAATTCACTGAGGGACCACTAGGGAGTGGAAACCGGAAAGTCCATGCTTGTTTGTTGTCATGTGCTTGGCTCGTATTGGACCACCTGTGGCCAGGCAAAGAGCAGAATTGTAGCCCCTCAGATCTGTTGATGTCAAATGGAAAAGGAAATGGAAATGTCTGCCCTCAGACATCCTGGTGGTCCTAACAGCATGCACAACACTAAAGATGAGCTGCATGTGTTCAGTAGTTTGGCCTTACACTCAACCTGTTTATTTTTGTTAGTTCGTAATACGTTAATTTGTGAATGATTAATAAAAGAGCTGGCCAAGACGTGAACCTGCTCAAATCAGAAAGGTCCTGAGCTGAGCATGAAGCGGAATATGTTTCTGCATGTGCTAATGATTTAGGATAGAAGTACCCAAAGAACTCATCTGTCTAATGGTCTGAGTATGAAACTCATACCGGGATGCTCCCAAAATCCAAGATGACCAAAAGTCAGATGTGGCAAAAGTCATAATATTATACAATTTGGCAGTTGCATCCAGGATTTGTTGTTATGTTGCAATGCAATACTGCCAATGCCACTGGTAGTACCGCAATCCCAAAACATGACACATTCACCTCCATGTTTCCCAGTTGGTAAAGTGTTCTTTTCATCAAACATATACTTTTGTCCCAGTTTTTTATTTCTACAAATGTAGCCCCCCCATAGCAACCTGTATGAAAACTCTTATGTAACTCTTACGTATGAAAGTGGCCCATGTAGCAGCTTTATTCTGGTTTTGATGAAAGTTCTTCGAACAACAATGTTTGAAGTTAACTTCCATCTACTTAACTCGAATAGTTCATCTATGCCAAGATAAACAGAGTTTAATATTCCAGGGAACCTTTAAAACAGAACTGCTGGTGCCACAACCCTCTGCTAGACCGTTCTTAAATTTGAGAAGCTCATTCAGCTCAAATTATAAGAGGCAGGAGTCAGAGCTCCCTCCAGACCACCACACACCTTGGCAGCTGCGCCGATGCCATATGTAGCTTTACCCTAGCGAGAACCGTTTCCATAAAAACACTTGTCATGTAAACAAACAATGTGAAGAGAAACAGAAGACCTGCAGGCTAACATTAGGAGATGACTGAAGTATAATGAAAGCATTCCTTGCTGTTGTTTACCATGCACTGGATTACAAAAAAGTTTCCCTGCTATGTCTGGGAAAATGATTTTGAGCAAAAAGGGCAAAAGAAATTGCTGGCACCTTTACATGGCCATTTTCTGACTACACTGGCAGATTTGGGTGGGTAATAAAGTTGTGGAGGAGGTTGCTGTTTTCAAAGGCGCTCTGCATAGTAAATTCCTTTTGGGTATTATCTTAAATATACTCGTTTGGGCTTATTTTGAAGAGGACTTTCTTTTGGACAAGGGTGAACATTTTTCATATTGGATGCAAACACTTCTCTCATGCAGAAAAACAAGTAATTCCACTGGTTTCTGGGAAAACTGCACAACACTTTTACCTCAAAAGAAATGGCAGTATTCACAGTATGGAAACACACAGCCCTTCATTTGTGTTTATCCATTTACACATTCACATTTTTTTTTGTGTGTGTGTGGGTGTTTGAGAGCAGAGCCCAACTACAAATGAGTCCCTGGCCTCAGTCGGGCTTTGCTGCGTAAAATAAAGGCTTGAATTATGTGTAATAAATTTCAACGGCCAATTAAGATTTGCTGCAACTGGCAGGAGGATTTGAGTACAGCAACAGCAGACGCTTTCGAAAAACACTGTGGTCACTAAAGCATACCATGGATACGTTTATGAGTCTGGCTGTAAGAAAACTCAGAAGTAGTCCTGCGACGGCCTTGGCCTTGCTTCAGCAGTTTCTGACAGAGCCTTGTTTTGCTCCAGCGAGGCACAATATTTGGACATTATTGAAGATACAATGAACATGGAAAGACGTATGTCCACAGATTTCGGTGATCATAAATATGGAAGAATGGGAAATTCTGGAGCAACCACAAATTAATCTAAAGCCAGGCCAGGGACAAGGGGCTAAAAAGCCCTCCAGCATTAAGCTGTGACGCAATGAAACTGGGTTCTCTAGCATGATGGAGCTATATACAGTACTCAGAAATGAGTTGGAAAGAACTGATCAAACATGAGTACCTGATCTCATGCATTATTGAACACAGTTATATCTGAGCAGTGTTCAAAAATATAATTTTAAGAATTGTGAAACACTTACCTTGAGCTCCTCTGTCCAATCTGACAAGGATCCCAAGCTCCCCAGCCACAACTTCACATTGGCTTCCCACCTTCCGGCTAGTTGCCTTTGGCTTGCTCACTAGGGAGTCTATTTCTTATTCTATGTTCCTGTGTTGTTAAGCCTTTTGATTTTTTGATTTCTGTAAAGCTGCTCTGTCACATCAGTTGTGAAGAGCGCTATACAAACAAATTTTGATTTGATTTGGACACTAATTGACAAATAAAAGAAAAAAAATCATACCAAGGAGTTGTTGGAATTGGATTGAAAGTTATATGTGTTATATGGTTGGACATGGAGGCATGCAGGTTTTTAATATAGTATCCTGTGGCACATATGCCCACAAATGTTGCAGCTGAGTCTGTAGATCCTGCAAACTAATTGTTTGCTGAAGCTGGCATCTCAGCTGGTCCCATAAATGCTTGATTGGTGATAAATCTGGCACTGACATTCCTGGGAAAACCTTGCTATGTGGGCAAAATGCCAAAATGCCAGTTGAAAGCCCTGCAATGAGGGGCAATGAGAGGCAATGCAGGATGTCCTACACATATCACTGAGCTGTTAGTGTCCCTCGTCTCACTACTGGGGTGGCAGACCAGGGTCCAGATTTCTTGTTGTGATACCACTGCAAACGAAGGTGATGGTCACTTGGTCAGAACAGCATAGATGGTCAGGCAATTTGTCAAAACAACCACAGTGCTTCTCTAAACATATCGTCCTCTGAAACATAACTGCATGCCAAGTTTTTGCAACAATCGTTATTGTTTTGTCATTGAATGTATTAGACAGCAGGTGAACAGACTGTTCTTGAAGTTGGTGTGCTGAAGTATAAAAACAGACAAGAACCAAACTGTGACGTCTGTATGACTAGGTCAGAACATCTCCAAAACATCAGACAGTTCTAGTGGGTTCCTGGTATGCAGTGGTCAGTACCTATCGATAGTGCCCCAAGGAAGGATAACCGGCGACGGGCGACAGGGTCACTGATGCCCAAAACTCCCTTATGTTCATAGAGGTCCATCATCACAATATACAGGACCGAAAAGATCTGCTGCAAACATCTTGGTGCCAGATACCATAGAACACCTTCAGAGGTTTTGTCGAGTGCATGGTTCAACAAGGTAGAGCTGTTTCAGCAGCACAAGCACCTACACAAAATTAGACAGAATGGCCAAAACAGTGTTTTGATCATTAAATTAGCTATCCAGTCCATATCTTTCTAGACCTCAATAAAGGCTGACAAACAGATAGACCTAAACAACTATTTGGTCTGTAATTTCAGATATGCTTCTTCTTTTGAAGAAAATAAAGATGTTTTTGCTCAAAACAAGACAACCAATAATTCACTGTCAATATGCAATTTTGGCCAGCATTTCTCATCTGCAACAGCATTTTAGATTTCTATGGTTGGAATCCTGAGGTAAGGCATGGAGTGCTTTAACCAACTGCATATTAGCATCTTCCACAGCAGACAACATTAAAGGCATAACGCAATGTAACATCATAAATAATTCACTTTCCCAAAACCTCAACATTTCCCAATAAATGGGACTGCAGATGCTTGTTTTTGCATTTTGTTGAGAATGAAACTGAAGATGAAAATGATTGAACAACCGTCTAGCACTTTTGGATATCAAGATGAAATATGAAAACAACAAAGCAATAAATCTACAAAATTGACCACAATCATCAACATTTAAATGGGAGGTGTTTGAGAGAACGCGGATTCTCAGGATCATGTGTTATGTGCATATAATGACTAAGCATCTAAAAGCAACTAAGTGTAGGCCCTATGCTGTGATGGATGGATCAATATCCATTTCTGCTGATGGACTCATGTGAGCATGAGAGCTTATTTGATATACAGCTTTGGTTTGACAGATCTATGCAAATGAATTCTATGCAAAACAAAATCTGAATAAACACATTCCTGGCCTTTTTTATTTCCAAATAAACAGTAATAACAGATGGACCATCTATCAAACTGGGGTATCAACAGAACCTTTATAGAACTAGATCTGCTCGCAGTTCTGAGCTTCCCATGTGTTTATTAAACAGTAGTGCGTTCAGCAGATGGAATGCAGTATAAGGTAGAAAGCGGAAGCTGTTATTGGAAATCAATTTTTTTGCGTATACAGAGGCTCCAGAAATGCTTCAAAAATGATCATAGTCCTGGAGAGGCGTTTTACCTCCCAACATCGCAGACACTCATCCTTCACCATCAGTTCTATATAGACTGTAATAAGGAAGAAAACACTAAACAGGTACCATATAAGAGGTATTTTCAGGCAACAGCATGATTCAGCACTGATCTGTTCACAGAAGAGCATATTTTTTGGGTGAACTAACAAAAAACAAGGAAGCAGGATTTACAGGTCAGTCAGGTCCTTTTTCCTGGAGGTTCAGTGCAAAAATGATCAGATTGTTTAGTCTACAGACATACTGTCAATGTCCACAAATCTCAAAAAAACAGCATCTGAAAGCAGACATTGAACCTATCCACTATTGGATGTACACTCTACATTACAATACTTTTATTTCAAAATTCCAACAGATCTTAACATTAAGTGAAGAAGTGATCTCAGGCCTACATGGACCTACAGAAATGTTCCAAAATGACTTGGAACAAAGTGTTTTTGGGATACATGATAAAGCAGCAACCTGGCACAGTAGTTATATACCACAAGGAAGGCCCTGGAGTTCCAGTACTTTTCCAGCATCAAATAATAGGATACCTAGTAACTGTCCCTAGATTTATATTTATCCCAAGGAAGCGTGACTATTCCCTTCTTAGAAGGATTTATAAAGATCTTGTAGGCCAAGCCAAGATTATTGCCTTGACACTTCCTTGGAATAATTAAAGTCCCTCTAGTATTTTACTATGTTAGGTGTCTCTTTAGGTTATGGTATTGGTTATAAACAAAGAAAAAGAATGACTGAATTACACTGCATACCTTTTTTTCTTTTTAGCAATAAAATTTGCTGTGTGGGAAAAGTCACCAAACTGTTTGGAGAGTGCATTATTGTATTGTTTTATAATTATGAAATTGTAAAAATATTAATTAAGTAAAGGCAAATTCAGTTTTCCAAAGGAACATCTAATCAAGCCTGATGTGTTTTTGGAAAAGTCCTGTGGGCTAATGAGGTTAAAATAGAACTTTTTGACTGCAATGAACAAAAGCATGTTTGAAGAAGAAAACAGTGCAGATTTTGAAAAGAACACCTCTC
Organism: Acestrorhynchus altus; assembly: GCA_034509495.1. Taxonomy (NCBI): domain Eukaryota; kingdom Metazoa; phylum Chordata; class Actinopteri; order Characiformes; family Acestrorhynchidae; genus Acestrorhynchus; species Acestrorhynchus altus. The sequence goes on along the minus strand of CM067521.1, from coordinate 16,388,024 downwards.
CAACTGGGTTTGTGTTGCATTTCACTGGCAGACGGTAGAATGGATTCAATTAGCAAATTATGTAAACAAAAGTTCTAGTGTGGAATAAAGCTGAAGATGAAGTGTTTGAGCATCTACAACAGGATAATGAACTTAAATGCACATCAAAATTCATATTGAACTACCTCAAGAAGAAGAGGAGGACGATTTTGCCAGGGCCAAGTCATCTCAGGAATTCACAGTAACAGATATTTTGACCAGGGGTTTGCATGTCACTGTGGTTTCAGTATCAATACATTACAAAAAATGGCTCAATTTTATACTAGAAAGCATTCCTCAACATCCTTTTCTGATGCTCCATGAAACCATTTACAAAAGGTTTCCCAAAGTGTTGGAACACTTTAAACATCTAAATTGATATTTGAGATGTCATGGTTCTTCATAGAATGACTTCTTTTACCAAATAACCTTTGGAGAATAAAATGTATTTTTAACAGCACATCCATTTAAGTATTGGCAGTAATCTCCTGAGTTTTTGAGTTCATGTTTGCTTAATGCTAGGTTCCTCGAGTGCAGCACGGTCAACTTTAAAGGTCATTTGTGAAGTCTGCTGGCTTATTTCCCCTTGCTGCGTTCCAGCGTCAGATAGCTGTGGGCCCATCTAGGCACAGGCACTGTAATGAAATGTCACCATCACATCAGATTCAGTCAACAATTTAAATTTTTTGCATTCATGGCTGCACTGGATCATATTAACTTGATTTTCTAGGAATATAATGATCTCCAAGTTCTAAGCTTCATTCTAAGCTAAAAACCACAATCTCAAAAACAATTTGGACATAATTTTGGGCATAATTGTGGGCATAATTTTGTAAGGAATGTGTGAAAAACCTTTAAGGGTTTAAACAAATGTACGTAAATATTCTTCCCACTCATCTCTTTTATAAGTGGTTGTCCTATGGCATCACTTGAAGAACCATTTGAAGCATCTTTATTTATCTTAAGAGTACAACACCAGCACCCACCTCAGTTAATCAAGAGCACTGGAGCAGGAAAACTCAAGACTGAACAACACAGGTGTCTTACAGAGCCACAGCTGGGAAACACTGACATACACCAAACTGAATCAGTTTTCAGGATGATTGATACCAGGGCTGATCGGTCTTCTCAAATAAGTGCTGCCCCGAGTTGGTAGTTGCTTATTTTAGTAAGGAATTCTCATGTTTGATGTTTCATTGACGGGGAGCAGACAGCTTCCACTGCAACAACAAAAAAGGCAGCATTCTTTGAATAGCCTCTGGGAAATTTCCATTATTAGCTTCCAGGCAAACATCTGCAGTCCAGCTACCGACCACATGACACAAAAAACACACATCAACACATAAATTCTGTTTAAGATCGGACTATCAGGCAAACACAAGTGACACCATTTACACTTCCAAATGACATGTAATTGCTATAGATCGTAGCAATATAAACAAAAATTAGATTTACTGTATAGTACTCCTGTTATGGTTCCCTGTTCCAGAAGCTCTCTTGTGTTTTATTATATGATCCTTGAAGGAACTATGTGTAGCCTAAGGAGCCAATGAAGCAAAGGGATATGATTTCACCCTCTTTAGGGTTTTGAGGGCTAGGCAGAGGAGTTATGATGTGATAAATAATAGAAAACACACTATTGAGCAAATGTTAGATTCTCTATATTGACAAAAGAATTGGGACACCTTCTCATTAAATGTTTCTTCAGAAATCAAGGGTATTAAAAGAGTTTATCCTGCTTTTGTTGGAGTAGTTGTCTCTACCGTTCAGGGAAGACTTTGATTGCACTCAACAAGACATCAAGATGTTGGACCTCATCCCCTACTTCCAGAGAACAGAGTTCCACTGCCCCACAACTCAACACTGGAAGGTTTTAAATCCCTCAATCCCACACCTGGCATTAGACATGGTGACAGTAGGTTCATGTTTATCTGTTCCAGAGTCCTATTCTAGTGGTAATAGTTATAAATAACAATAAGATAGACTAGACAAGCTGTGTGTGTGTGCACTTGCACATCCATGCCAGCAATTGGTGCAACTTAAAGCAGCTGAATGTATTCATTAGAATGGGGTGTCCACAAATACTTGAACATGCAGTATAGCACTTTGTAGCACATGATTAATCAAAAAACTGCTCATAAGGCTGGTCAACACAGACGTAGGGTTGTTATTTAATTCTTCCTCAGGTCAATTCTCATGTCTTAAAGAACTTATGACAGACCAATTACATTTAAGGCATTTAAGCACATTACAATCGAAACTATTTGGTAAACATTTCTATTAAGGATATTCATCCATCCAACATCTCTTAAATCTTCCACAAACAAGACTATATAGCACATATTTAAACTATATAGCACATATTTTGTTTCTATATTTTCTTGCACAAGATTGAGCTTAATATTGGTTAATTTGACCTTATTTATGTATTAATGCAAAACCACATGGGCCTATTTCAGCATTCTGACTCATTATTAAAGTTGTTTACATCGGTTTTCTCTCAGGAAGATTCGCAATCCTCAAAACCATTTCCAGCTTGCTTCAGTTTCCCACTATGTTTGGCTAAAAACAGAATTCAGAAGATATTTTTAAGCTGTGGGAAAACCAAGAGCATCCTTAATGAAAATCTTGCATCACTCTCACAAATGGCTTTATCATGGGAAAGGAGCAGGGTGGGTTTCTTACCTTTAAAGACTTATTAAATTAGATTATGTATGTACTTGATTAGATCATGTATTTAAAATTTAGGCATGAAAGGTGACCATTTTTTACATTCTACAAACCAATCCACAGAGAGATCAACAAATGGTAATGCTGTTGAGCAAAGTAGAATGATTTAGACACTACAACAGCACCCCTTAGTGGTGGAAGCAGCTTTAAGAATCAATGTGGTAATGGCGCCACCTTCTGGCCACCACAAAAAGTGGTACCCAGTCCTGGTCAAATTGATCCATCATCCTATGGAGATTAGCTCCAACCCTAACCTTCCACACCCACTTCAAGCTATTAAGACCTCAAGGAATTAAGAGAAGAGACAGGCCTGTTAGACTGAAAAATAATGGTAACTCTGCAGAATTGGGCATCTCTGCATCAGACAGACAATTGAAAACAAACTGAAAACCAGAAATAACTTTGCAGAAATTATTGTAGAACAAATCAGAGGATGATTTTTTTTATTTCATTTGTGAAAATAACGTTCAGTGAATTACCATAACTGAAATGTACAAAATCCATCACCTAGCAACAACCTGCAAATTTAGTATGCTAAGCATTAACAGGAACTTTCAAATAAAGTATTTAAAAAAAATTCACACAATTCTGTGAGCTACCAAAACAAAACACATGTATGTCTATACTGAACACAATTTACAGAGGAGTGGGGTAAGAGGAGCATGGCTTCCATTGAGTTTACCCAACTCTCAAAGGCGGCGCAACCAGTACTACACCATCCCCACGGACAAACAGCATTGGGATGTTCCTCTTCGTTGACTGCAAAAACAAGAGGTGACCAAATGATAAAGATCAGAAAAAATATGCTCAGTTGTAGCCTCTTTGAAGCAGTTTTATTCATCAACAAGCATATACATAAATCTTGCATGCTTATAAAGCCCACTTTCAACCATGAGGTTGAATTCAATGAGAATGGTGATATTTTGTGCTGATAATTATTTCAGTTTATTCATGTATTAAACTTTTAGGCCTATTTATCTCTGATTTGGGGGTATTTACATGAGCCAAATACGCTGAAGTTAGTGTAGTGTTTACTCTCTGAATGTGTACATGTTAAAAAAAAAAAAACAGTTAATTTCATCCTAATGCTGAATATTAATCTCTAAGCTATCTTAAGCCTAACTGGGGCAAAGTTGCACACAGTCAGTCCATATAAATCCCACAAGCAAAGCTAATAATCAACTTTGAGGTTAAATTCAATAATTGAGCGATGTATCTAGCTAGCTAACTATATGACCCGTCAGCTTTAGGCCACATAAGCTGGTGGAGAAAAGCTAGCTAATATGGGCAATACTGCTTATATGGGTGAATCCCTACAGTTTGTATAAATCTTAAAACAATGTTAGGAGAACACAAATTTACCCCACATACAGTATATCAGAAAGAATTTTGATTAGTGTGCACTGATGCATCTGGATTGACACTGTTGCTCTGAAGTCTGATATTATTGGAAGGAAAAAGCAACCTGTGTTCAAAAAGACACAAAAGAACTGATGCAATGGCAAGCAAAGGGGCTTATTAATGAGTGTTGAATCAGGTGCGTTCATCCTGATGTTTCTCTTGTGTCTTGCATTCTCTTACTAGTTCTCATTGGCTGAAGCTAGAAACATCCAGTCATAGCACTTTTCACACAAACAGATTTAGAGTTGCCAACAGGTCCACATATTAAACCTTCTAGATATTTGTCAGGAGCTTGTGAGGCATCCGAAATCACTCAGTGAGCCCTATTCAGTAGTTCACACATTATGACCAAGCCAGTGCCAAGCACACAGCAATTTGACACCAACCTGAGGCTTTCTGAATTGTGTAGTGTGAACCTGGCATAATAAGCTTTTCACTGTTTACTCAGAAAATATTCCTCTGTAATGTGAACAGGCTAAAATCCAAAAGATACCTCAGACTTAGATTACTGCCCAATACAAAACTCAGTTTTAATACACAGATACACAATACTCTACTATCCAATGTCAAACATATGTATGGCAGTACAATGCAGTGTATGTTCAGAAAAGTTAGGGACACTTGATGCAGGATCTCATCAACATAACCCTAGGTGGTCAAAGTGCCTGTAATGTAGACCAAAGATAGTCCGTCATCACATTTCCCATCTCTGTTTTTCTACTTCTATATAAGTATTTCTGGTTCTGATGAAACCACACCTGACACCAAGACATCTGGCCTTCTGACACATGACAACAAATCGTGGTGCTGAGCACAGATTCATTGGTCGTCTATACCAAGACAGATACAGGACCTGTCTCTGAAGATGGTGTACTGCCATTCTGAGTGACTCTATGACAGGCATGGCACAACACCACCGCAGTCATGCATTGCATTTACTTGATTCCTTCTGACTGCAACTACAATTTGATGATAATTGTAAAACAGCTTAAAAAATGCCTGTTGCACACAGGAAAAAACCCCAGAAAAACAAACCCAGAGAAGTGACTAAAAGCTAACCAGCTAACATTTCTATACCTTGCCAACAGCATATCACACTGAGAGGACATGGTAAAACCTGGAACAAAATACAAAAAGTAGTTATTGTTTCTGCTACAGGTCTAAAAACAATGGTAGACTAGGCTTTGCAGCTCCAGTGAATCTGTTGTAGTGCTCCAAACCATCAAATTAAAGCCAGGCCATTTTTCTCCCATGAGTCTTCTGAAAAAGGATAACCAGTGTGTTTCTTTCTGAGGTAAAGTATTAGGGTGGAAACAGCCTCATAAAACCACATCTAAGCATTTTTAAACCCCATAAGAGTCACATAAATACTATTTAAACATCAAAAAAGAACTTAAATACTGAATGATTCTGTGGCAACCTTATATCAAAATATGAAAGGTTTCATTGGGTCAATTTAACTGGAAAACGAGAATTTCTATGGAAGTCCCCTGACAGACCCATTAGAAAATTGTCATATAATTCTTAATGCTGTATGAAAGTAAAAACCCATTCCATTCATCTTGGCTCACAAAAAAGTCATGGACATTTAACATGCATATTAATGTAGATTGTATATGCCATGGGCTTATTTGACTTTTCCAAGTACAATCTTGTGACCAAATAATTAAAGTACTAATGTTTATAGACCATGCATGTAAATATCAGGCACCCTGCATGTGACTCTACTACAGAATAAAAGCTCCTGACTGTGGATTTAAGTACAGACATATTCTGGGATGAAGATGTTTCCATTTAACCACCTCTTAAGATAAACTCAAATGCTGCTCAGCTTCAAGTAAGACAGAGTCATACTGATTATCGATGTAATAATTTACTATATGACAGAGGGTGTGATGGCACCTCACTAGATCTGTAATAGCCATCAACAACCAGCACTACGTTCAAGTATCTAGAACCCACTGTTTGAGTGAATTCAGTTCCTTAATGGTTCACCCACTGCAGACAGTGATGTTCAGTTGTGTGATCACAGCTTGTATAGGTTCCATAGAAAAGCACTGCCAAAACAATGGAATGCACTGGAGTGGCTGAACATAAAGCATGTTTGATCCCAAGCATCAGCTTGAGCAGTAACATCCCCCACATTGTCCTCACAATATCGTGTTTGTGTGGCCACCTTAAATCTGCCCTTTTGGACATACATTGGCTGTGTTTGAAATGTAAAAAATGCTGCATATTTATACATCATTCTTAGACAGGAAACCACAGAGTCATGTTTAAATTAAATGTTAATAATTTAGCCTTCTAATTTATTGTGAGAAAATGCTATGGGATAATGATGACACAGATAAATGCTAATATGTAGCAGTGAGCTGTTGACATCTTAAATCATTGACAGTACTCTTTCATTTCAGTCTCATATTAACAACATTACCCAGTCTGCCAACTTTCACCTACATAACATCAACCGCCTCCGCCCCCCCTTACTCCCGATTTCACTGCCATCCTTGTTCACTGCCTTGTTACGTCCTGACTGGATTATTGCAACTCCCTCCTTTAAGGTCTCACTCACAAATATCTCCATAAGCTCCAACTGGTCCAGAACTCAGCTGCCTGTATCATTACCAGAACCCCATCCATTCACCACATCACTCCTGTCCTGCAACAGCTTCACTGGCTCCCTGTTAAGTTCCACATAGGATACAAAATTCTTCTCTTCACTTTCAAGGCCATCCACAATCTCCCTCTATCTTTTCAATCTTCTTCATGTTGCTACTCCCTCTCGCTCCCTCAGATCATCTTCCTCCATTCACCTGACTGTCCCCTCTGCCCATGGGGAACAGAGCGACTGAAAGCTCTGGAACTCCTTACATAAGGAACATCAATTCATTTTCAAACTTTAAACCTGCACTCAAAACACACCTGACTCAGTTATTTTTATATTGTATCCTATTTGTTTCTTTTCTTATTATTTGATTTTTTTATTGTCTATTTTACTCTTTGTACAGTTGCCTTGAGTGCCTGAAAGGCACCTTTGAAATAAAATATATTATTATTATTATTATTATTATCATTATTATCATCATCTTTGCAAAATACGTCCTGTTGTTGCTTGTATGATTTGGCTGCAGAGACATTCATCGTACACTTTGGGCAGTAAGGCATCGAGTCAAATTGTCATTTCCAGTTTCAAATGCTACTCATGCACAGTTCACTTAATACCTTGTAAATTTCTTCATATGTCTCCTCGTCAATCTCCACTGTTGTCACAGTCTCCTCCACATCTCCAAGAATCATGTTCAAATGTTGGTCATAAGCCTTAAAGGAGTGGGCAAATAATAAACAAATAAATAAAATTTTAAAAACAGTGAGTTTGTGCTCTGCATAAGACATTTACTATCTCAAGTAAAAACAGTTATTTTAAAATAAAAAACTGTGTTATACACAGCCCAGAAATTTACTCCATGTCTTCTAATTGACATGTATTTTAATGCAAACTGTAAACAGGGTTTTTTCAACAATACAGGATATTAATCATCAGCCACTAGTTACATGCAGTAATTCACAAAACTACTACTTTATCAATTCTGGTTTAAGTTAAACCATTCAAAGTTACTGTTATCTATAAGGTCCTACATGTAATCTCCCGCGAAGCTCGCGGTCGTTCCTCATCTTCACATATATTCGCTCATCCAAGCTCAGTCGAATGAGGTCAAGTGGTTCTTCCACCGTGTTGGTGGTCTGTTGCTGCAATGGAAATTATCGAGTTATAAGTGGCCAATGTACAGCAATGTTGGCAGATTTGACAAGTTTTCCTGCATGCTATTACTAATGAAAAACACAATTTTTCAGCAATGTATATATTTCACCCCACGGGAGTCAGAGCTAGGAGATATGACTAAAAACTGACATATTGATAAGCTTTAAAGAAATTGTGATATACTATTCTATATGATGAAAACTTATTAACTAATTACAATGGTTAAGTATCAATGTATTTGTAACATCAAAAACATGCTGTATATTTAAATAATAATTTACATAAAAATTCCTTCATGAGCAGTGAAGCATTTGGCCCTAGAAGAAATTCTAATTTATACATCTATGAAATGTTTAGTAACAATAATAGTAGTAAGAAAATAAGAACAGTTTAATACCTGAAACTGTTTATGAATGATTCTCGTATTATTTTATACACCTGTAGTTCACCAATTATCCCTTTACTCATCAGAATTACAGTGTAGTAAGGGGACTCTAGTTCTATATACTGTGCATTTATGTAGTACATTTCTGTATGTATGTCTGTGAATTTAGTACATTAGTGCTGTCCTGTTGTAGGGGAATCACTTGAGCCTCATTAAAAACACTTCAGTGCATGAATGTTCTGCCATTCAGACACTGTGCATCTGCAATTGAATTACAGTGTAGATATCTGGATTTTCAATTCTAATCTGTTAAAAATATCATGTGTGTAGCTATTTTCTGGAAAATGTGCAGTGATATAAAAGATATTTTACATTGATGATTTTTGTCCTTTGGCAAAAGTTAAGTTAGGTCAGAGCTGGGCAGTCTTAGTCCTGAAGTGCCAACTTCTTACATAGCTGGGTGCTCTTCCTCTTCAAGCACACCTGATCCAACACACCTGTTAATTGCCACGTATGTTTGTTTGTTTGGTTGGTTGGTTGGATGTATGTATGTAGGGATGGAGGTATATATGCATGGAAGTACATATGTATGGAGGTAGGTATGGAGGTATGGATGGATGAACGGATGGATGTAATGAGGAGGGAAATCAGTACTTCAGGGTCAGGGTTGCCTAGGTAACCCGTAACCTTGTTAACTATATTAAAGCACAGAAATACGACTAGAAATGTCTTATCTAGCTCTATGATCTAGATGGTCACAGATATACGGTCCACAGTCGCACCGGGTTAGAGAATGGACTGTAACACTGCCCGGAATATAAAACTGCGTTAGCTTAGCCCAGCAGCCCCGCGATGCTGCAGAGCCTCATTAAAGCCGAGCTGTCAACAGTCTTACTTTAAAACACCTGCGAACCATTTTAAAGAGTTTAATCCGGCAACTAAGCCCTATTAAAGACTGGCCGCGTAGACAAACTTCGCCTTTAAAGCTGAAAGTAAGAATAACTTTAAAAAAAACAGCTTTAAAACTCAAACCTGCTCAACTTCATCCGCCATCTTTTCAGTACCCACAGTGCACCTCGGGCAGAGGGGCGTTCCTGTGGGCGGAGCTGTTTCTTCATCTCAATTTAAATATTCCCTTGTTTATTAAAATAACTGTTTGATGATTGGTTGAGGCTACAGCTTGTAAAAGTGTGTTTACTGCAGAATGATGGACACTGGCTTTAGCAGCGACCCACTGCAGTAATAATCTTAAACTGATTTATTATTTTCCTGGCTCGTTATTTTAATGTGATTTTAGGATTGTGAAAGAAAAGTGAAATTTTAGGCCAAAATTGATCATTGCAACCAAGTAAAAGCCTTCCTCGGAAATGGAGGATACATATATCATCTTCACACAAAAACATTTTGCTCCAAAATGACTTCGTTTTTTTATATATCTCAAAACTATTTTATTTTTTTAGAAGCCAGTTTCTGAAACTTTTCAACAGTAACTTATAATAATGAAATATTAAGTCACAACACATATCAGTAATAATGAGATAAGACATTACTAAGATTTTTATCAGTAATAATGAGATATTAAGACATAACAGAGATACTATATCAGTGACAATGAGATATTAAGTCATAAAAAATTTTATATCAATAATAGAGATATTAAGACATAACAGAGATATTATATCAGTAATAATGAGATATTAAGTCATAACAGATTTTATATCAATAATAGAGATATTAAGACATAACAGAGATATTATATCAGTAATAATGAGATATTAAGTCATAACAGATCTTATATCAATAATAGAGATATTAAGACATAACAGATATTATATCAGTAATAATGAGATATTAAGTCATAACGGAGAGATTATATCAGAAATAATGAGATATTAAGTCATAACGGAGAGATTATATCAGTAATAATGAGATATTAAATTATACAATGCTGATCTCAGTGTCTCTTCGTCACCAGTGGGACTCAGTATGTGAGTGTGACACTGTTAGATGATGGTGAGTGAGAGGGTGAGTGTCGGTGTCTGCAGGGTGGTCACTGTGGTGGCTCTGTTATGGTATTATGGTATGGTTGCTCGGGTTTTGTGCTCGCGCTGTTGCTAAGCTGCAGTTCACGCGCAGTGGCGCGCGCGTCTCCTCAGTGCGCGAGCGGCGGTGAGGGAGCTGAAGCGGTGTTTGATCGGTCAGATGTTTAATTCTGTCACTCTATATTCGTTTCACCCTCAAGTGGATGTGTCCGGCCGTGGTTTTGGCGGTGCTCGCCGCGTGCGCCTGCAGCTCCTCCGGCAGCGTCCTGCTCAACCGCAGACCCGTTATCGGTGAGTATGGAGCTCACAGCCGCTTGGGTTGGTGGGTGGGCTGTTCGGATATCACTGGGTGGGTTTCGGCTTGCAGCACACTCTGGTGCTCCTCACACCTGCCCCTGATGCTCTTTTGGCTGGAGCAGAAGGTCCACTGGCAGCTGTCGCTTCTCTGGAATGTTCTGGAAACATCTCGCCATTGTTGTTAATGATAAGTGTGATTTCTGGAGGGCTGTGTGGCTTGGGCGAAGGCAACAGCCCGTCTTTTTGGTGAATGAGAGGATTTGTGAGACATTTTAAGAACATCTGTGTGTGTTTGTGTTTGTGTGTGTGTGTGTCAGGTGTCCTTGCCCAGGAGAACCATCCAGATGACCATAATGCCCAAGGATCCTCCTACATAGCTGCTTCTTATGTGAAGTATTTGGAGTCAGCTGGTGCCAGGGTTGTGCCAATAAGGTACGTTCAGTATTCTTCAGTGACTTAATGGTGAGATGAATTGACTTTGTAGATCAATGTCTGATCACTGATCAGTGACTGACCTGACACACGTCTCTTTCTTCAGGACAAATGGCACAGAAGAGGACTACACCAAAATATTCTATGCAATAAATGGGTTAGTGAACAGTAAATTGCTTGTCTTCCCTGGGGCTTCCGATCAGGGTTGTGCTGACACCCAAAAATGGAAATCGGATACTTATACCATGTTTCAAACCAAATCAACCATTGTCATGGTCTGAACACCGTGCACCAGGCTCCTAGAAGTGGAATAACCCTAATCTTGGTCGAAATCATTGTTTTCTAACCTAGGGTGTTGCTGCCAGGTGGAGATGTTGATCTTCAGAAGTCCCAGTTCAGTCGAGTGTCCAAGATTTTCTATGAACTGGCAATCAAGGTTGGGATTTAGACATTTGGACATACTTCTCAATCTGCTTATATAAATACTGTTATAAATACTGGCATATTGTCCAGCTTCTTTGCCTCCTTTTACTTTCACTTGTGTTCTCTGTAGGCCAACGATGCAGCCGATTATTTTCCCATATGGGGAACTTGCCAGGGTTTTCAGCAGCTGACCATTATGACTAGCAACAAAAACTTGCTGACCTTAACCAACACCAAGGCTGTGGCTTTGCCGCTCATCTTTGCCCAAGGTTAGTGGCATCTACCAACAGCTTTCACCAAACAGAACTTGAATGAATAGTTCCATCTAGTAGCTGCCAAATGGCATTGAACAGATCACTTGGGTTCTATGAAGGGGCTCCAGAGTGCTGCAGCCATGTCATTGATGACCTGTCACATGTTTAGTCCTGGTGATGCTACAGCCATTCATGGCCAGGAGTTCCAAACAGCATAATTGGTCTGGCTCTACCTGGGGGGCTGGACCTGCTGTGATGGTATCCAGTGTGGGGGTCTGTTAGCTGAGGTAACACATGGTAGGGAACTTGACAGGAAATACATGATAGCCTTCCCCATCTTATCTCCTACCATATGTTTATATATATATATATATATATATATATATATATATATATATATATATATATATATATAGGCTTTTTAATGTGCCATATGCCATGGTTCCATAAATAACAAGTGCCTTTACTAAAGAACCCTTGAGAATATATTTGATGATACCATAGGCAGTGTCCAGATAGTCTTCTAAGAAATCATCTATTGCTTAAAATTCAGGTCTCTCATTGGTTAGTCTGACAGTTTTTTTTGCTTGATCTGTTCAAAAGGAGCCCAGAACAGTCGGCTGTTCAAAAGCTTTCCAAAGGACCTTCTTCTGTCTCTTTCAGAGGAGAACATCACGTCCAACTTCCATAGCTGGAGCTTGTCTTTACAGGTACTGTTGAGATTTTATTTCAGCACAAGCCACTGTTACACATAAGCAGATCTATGAGTCAGGATGGTAATTTGACAAATCATTGACCTGCTTTATCCCAACAGAATTACACTCGTAATGCCAAACTCAAACGTTTCTACAAGGTCCTGACCACAAACACAGATGGCAGAAAAGAGTTCATTTCTACCCTGGAAGGTGAGAAAAGCTTTCCACCAACAAATTATAGTCATATGATCCTTTTGCCACAGTCCATTTGTAAAGAGTCAGCTGCTTTGTGTTAGATGGCACACAGATTACTGACCACTGGATTGGATACACTTTCAAGCCGAATGCACTTTCATCTTACATAACTGTGCTTCACTAACTTAGTGTTTGGATTGTCATAACCATCACACCATCACACATATTGTACTAAACAGAAATAACAGATGACCTTATGCTACCTCTTGTCATTGAATTGCACTTCAATTGTGTCTTCAAGGGGAGTTAGTTCATGCGATTTGATAGGCCAGCAGTGCTAACAAATGCTGGACGTAGACTGTGACCAAACTTGTTTTGGAAAATACACACTAAAACCTTAATTTATTTAGTCAATCTTATTTTATTTACATTATCTTTAACTTAAATGTGTGAATAGGGTTTATCCTTGTCATTTTAAATAAAGCCTTGTCAAAAGATTTTTCAAGCAAATGTCATGGGGCGTGTATTTATGGAAAACTGCTGGCAGTCTAAGTTTTAATGCAAGTCTATTAACATGCGTTTTTGGTGATCGACTCACGTATGGATTTCACTTGTCTGCATGAAAATCCAGGTGTAAACACCCCTAAGATGCACTGTGTTTGGATCATTCAAACCACATTTGGAGGTAGTCAGATATTTCTTGTCCACATTTAATACAAGTGTAAATGGAATGTGTTTACTGTGACTGTATACAAACAGAAATACGTCGGTTTAAAAAAATGTGCTAATATGAGTAATAATTACTGTGGATCTTCTTATTTCTTCTTGCACACTCTCTCTTTTGCTGTGTGTGAGTGCATGCATGTACGCCATGCATGTGCAGAGTGAGTTTTCTTGCAATTTAAATAGTCCTTTGCATTTGTTTTTGCATAATAGTGCCATTATGTGGATGTGAGAAGCATCCATTTATCCACTGCATTATAGAACCCTAATTTTACAGGAGTTTTTATGTTGTTTACAGGAAGTACAATTGGTTCCCAGCTGGAAACACTGAGGATGCATTGCAGTGATAAGTGAAAATAAAACCTGGTCAATGCATATCCAGATACTATCTGGATACAAAATGTAATACCAGATGTAAGCAGAAACTAAGACCCTGTTTACCCTTGTCACTTCATATGTCTCTAGTATTAGGATTATATCTGACAAATAAAAATACAAGTGTAAACACACAGAGAGCACATTTAAAACAGATGAAAATCTCATCTCTTAAACTACTTCAGGCAGTGGTCAAAAACACATTTGAGCCCCATGGTATAGCAGTGTAAATGCATATGTCTTTCCGAGATGCATTCAAGTCCCAAAAAAAAAAAAAAAAAAAAATTTCTCCCCATGCCATACAAAAACATCTGTTTTGTGTTAGCATGAACTGCTGAAGCTGTTGCTTTCCCCTAAGTTTCAAGAAATGAACAATGACATGTAAAATATTTTTTTGAGGCCGCAGCCATTTTTAGCACAGTACAGGAAGAGCCTGAATGGATAAACCGTTGGTTGCCACAAGGAGGGGATTTACATAATTCATCCCACACAAAAACTAACAGGAGAATGGAGTCAAAGTTCATTGTTTGTTAGCAACATTAGCGTGGCTTTAAATTTCAGATACCAAACATTTGATGGGGTGAGTGATCAATCATGTTAATTAGATTATTGGCCAGAATACTCTTTAAGACTCTTACAGAAATAGGTTTATTCAAGTGTGGTATTAGTGTACTGTTATGTACTTCTAGTTTATTAAACTAAAATCAAGTATGTGTTCAGTTCACTGTTATGTACAGCACTGTTTCCTTTGTTTGAACAGTAATTGATGGGTTTGTGGTGAGAACATGATCCAACCTCAATCCAAGCCAAATTTCGGGTGTAATCCAAAAGTTTGAGCTAAATGGTTCTGCATAGGGATGTGACGGAGCTGAGGAAAATCCGCATCCGTCGGATTCGAATTTTTAGCTACAAATCCGTCAAATGCAAATGTGGTTTCGGTAAACACAGGGCCAAGAACACCCGATAAACCACGATACACCCACTTGTGCTTATATTTTTGTATTTTTTCAACACAAATACATGATGCTTAAACAGCCATCAGCCACAGGTAGTCACAGACTCACGGTGTACTGTAAACAATTCATCATGCTGTTTAAATGACACTGAATCATAAAATGATCAATCATGTATTATCATGTAATTAACTAATTGGGCATTCTTACACAAAGAAGACATATATCAACTAGTAGTGTAGAACTGTTCGTGTTTACTACTGTTTTGAGTTTTACACTTGTTTTCTTACCACATTTGGCCATTTTCATTATTTATTTATGTCAAGCGGAAGTATAAAGTAAACAACATTCACCATTAAATTCAGATGAACATTGGCTGTCTCTAAAAGATGACCTGCAGGTGTATGTGTCCTGAGCCCCTCAGTCTCTCCGGACTCCAATTCCCAGAATCCTTCAGTTTGTTACCTGACTGATCATGTGACTCACTCACGTTCCCGATCAGCGGAGTTCTGATTGTATTCACCTGGACCGGAGAGATTTTAATCCAGTCTTTCAACCTGTTCCATGTCTTGCTTTGCCTCGCAGCCCTCAGCGCGCTACCCGTGTTTATCGTTATCAGTCTGTCTGTTTGAACCATTTCCGGTTTCTGATCCTGCCTTTTGTTTCGTCCTGTGTTTATTCTGCCGGTTTTTGTCACCTGTTTTTCGACTCCGTCTCTGGTTTGTCCAGTCTGGTTTTGTCTCTCCTGCCTGTTATTGATCTGGACAGTTTGGTTCTGTTTAACGCATCGGTCCCATTAAAGTGCTGTGTTTATATCTGCGTGTGCTTCGTGCTGACCTGACCTGACCTGACGGTATGAACGGTTCTGTTTTATATACCGGCGTCGAGGAAAATTGGCCCGAAAACATCCGTCGAATTCGAATCTGCTAAAAAATAGTCGAAGTTCGAGTGTCATCGAATTCGAACTTCGTCACATCCCTAGTTCTGCAGGTGTAGTTTAAACTGATGTATTGCCAGATAATCACTATAGCTATGAACAAATACCATCTTTGCTGCTGCACCAAGTTGTGACACATTTTGGTGTGTTTGACTTTTTCTTTATGTGAAAAAGATCCAAACCACCTGGGGAAACAATCCAAGTCAAAACTGTTAACTGATTCAGACCAAAGCAAACCAACTACAGGTGTGGTTTGTGGTTTGGGGAGGGATGGATTTCTGAGAGGCTGCATGTCAAAAACTCCAATATCAACCTCCTCCTTCTAGTAGTTTACATTAAAGTGCAAAAATAAAAACTAAATAATGAACTATAAGTATTATGTTAAAGGCAGTTAAAGAGTTATTGTTAAAAAGTATTGTTGCCATAAAAACAAACTAGTAGTTTACAGGGAGTATACTTAAAAGTGTACATAAGCCAAAAAAAGTGGTAAGTACTTGCGTAGGAAACTAATAGCATATTTAAGTTCACTTTTAGTCCATTTGCAGCTCATATTAAAACTAGGGAGTGTTTACTCACTTTAGTACTTAAAAAAAGATTTTAGTTCATAAAGTAAAAATTAAAGTGTATATAAAGTTCTGTATTTAAGGCTTGATAGTCTTACAACTTACACTGACAATTAGTACATCAAAGACATCAGTACATTGATAATACTTATTACATAAAGTATACTCAGGAGATATTCTCGAACTTTACTCAAGTTTACCGAATCAAAGGAACAAGACAGGATCTAGCTGTAAAGTAGATGTTTTGAGGTGGAAAGATACAGTTCAGTGCAGTTTTAACTCTGCTAACCCTGTAACCTTTTTACAGCTTACCGGTACCCATTCTATGCCGTCCAGTGGCACCCTGAGAAGAGCCCATTTGAGTGGATAGACAAGCCTGGGATGATCCACTCTGTGTCCGCAATCAGAGCATCCTTCTACACTGCTAGCTTCTTCATCTCTGAAGGTTGGTTACAGTATAAGCTATAAACATACTCTTCAAGACATCACAGGACAGAGGTTTCAGGCACCTTTAGGCACATCATTTAAAATGATGTTTCTCAACAATAAGAGATTTACTGTAAAAACTCTTTAGAACAGACACATGTAAAAATGATTACAGTAGTGAACTAGTTCAAAGAATGAAGATTAGTTCCAGATTTCTCCTGGATGCTCTCATTGTTCAATTCCATGCCAGCTCACCTGATTTAACATCATTAAGCACTGATTTACCAAACCAGGTTTTGGATGCAAACTGTAAATAAGGCTTTGTTAGGAGAGCGTCGGAAATGTTTTAATATAAGTCCACTACTGATTGTATGAATGTTATGGTTATTTATTCTGATATTAGTGTTTACTATGCAGATATTTAGAGCTAATTTATAGATGTGCCTAAACTTTACACTGAGGATTTACACTGACCTTTTTATTTTATTTCTGTGAAGCTGCTCTGTGACAACTTCAGATGTGAAGAGCGCTATACAAATAAATGTTGATTTGATTTGATTATTTGCCAGTGGCTTATTTGGCTGTTGCTGTAATTGGGCTGTGTATTTGTTTCTCACAGCAATGAAAAACCAACATCATTTCCCCACGCCACAGGAGGAAGAAAAGGCTCTTATTTATAACTACATGCCTGTTTTTAAAGGTTTGAATTCAATCTTCATGCAGAATTACTACTTTGATTAACCACCAGCAGCATTATTTGCATATCACATTATGATTTGCCATATTAATATCAAAATACAAGTGTTTTTGGTTTTTTTTCCAGTGTTTTACAGCCAGAGCAAGAACATATACTGTAATGTCTGTATACAGAGCTCGCCATATTTATGGTTGTGACAGAAATAGCGAAATTATGATGCTTGAGCTCCTCTGTAGATTTTTACTGTTTCTTCTGTTAGGTTGCTTGTTCTACTGTAGATGGTATTTTGTAGATTGTGGCATGTTTGAAACTCAGCCTGACTGAATGTAGCAGTGCTGTCTGATGTGGCTAGATCAGCGACACTGTCTGCTCGTACAAGTAGAGTCTTGTGACTGTTCAGACAATCTTCTGAAAAATCTGCCTTCTATTGCTGAGATGTACGTGTTTTTCTGTGTTGTGAGATATCATTTGATCATGTAGGCAGCAGGCTCCACTGAGCAGTGCCCGACAATTTAGAATGGAAATGTAACCTTCTCATGCTTTACATATCAAGAGTCCAAACACAAATATCTGATACTGCTGCTGACCAATAATTCGATGTGATTCATGCATTGAAACATTGCAATAGCCTTGATTATGTGCAGCATGTCATGTTACAGTGCTATCTGTTAAAGGGTGAATGTCATAAACATATTATTTAGCATTGATTGGTTTGTGTGAAACTCTACATTTGTATTTATATAGGTGTTGGTGTAATCCTGTTTAGTGGAGGTCATTTCTGACTGTTCTGCACTGGGGTGTTTCAGTGATGTGAGATATACTGAATGCATGCCAGTAGTGTGGAAGATTTTCATTAAAAACGATGTACAAATGTAATACTTTTGATCTTTTGTGTGAAGTGCTTGCTTTTTGTGGTTTCTATTGTGACACTTTGATATCACAGCTGCTTCTGAGGTAAAATGTCTCTGAAGGTACAGTGTAATATGAACAAGATAAATGGTGCATTCAGGGTTGAAATATACACATATTACATTGATTACATTGATCTGACACCAAGATATTAGCAGTAGATCTTTTCATTCCTATGAAATGAGCATCAGTGAGCTTTTGGTACCCATCAGCCTGTTGCCAGTATACTGGGTATGCTTCCTTGTTGCACTCTGGTAGGTACTGACCACTGCATACCGGGAACACCCCTCAAGACCTGCTTGATTTTGTGGAGAGGTTCTAACCCAGTTGTCTGAACAGCACAGTTTAGTTCTTTTCCAAGTGTCTGAAACTGTTACATTTTTCGTGCTTCAACACATCAAGAATATATATATATATATATATATATATATATATATATATATATATATATATATATATATATATATATATAAAAGACATACTTTGTGATAAAGTTAAAATGACCTATATTTTCAGACAATTTTTAAAAAATATTTCTGAGATTCACCACTGTGTTGTGAACACCAGGTGGTGCCACTGTCACATAACTTCACTGTCTTAGGCAAGCGCATTCATCTCTGCACTGCATTTCCTCAAGCGCACACATTGAGAATCCTTTGAACTTCTTTGAACATTTATTTCATTGCATTTCAAAATGGTCAAACCTAACATTACATTAGATAAACACAATGAGGCTGGAGTGTCTCCGTACAAACTTCCCCATATAAGCAGTTGAAGAAGTTTCTCCATACAAAGCAATTGAGAAACATCCAAATGAAAAAAAAAAAAGTGCAAATTTTACATACACAAAATAGCTCTCAGAACTGTACAGGTACAGAAGGATACAAAAAACTATGCTTACTCTATGATTATCAATATCAGCCTCTTCTATTTTAAGTTAAAGTTTTTTTGTTTGTTTTTCAATGATCAAGTTGTTGAACAATGCATATAAATACGCGCCACAGAAAACTGATATACTGAACTATCCTGGAACGTAGGTTTTGTCACAGCTATTGGGACATTTGACCCCAGCCACTGTTAGAATGGGTTCAATACTGTCAACCCCTGATATGTGCTTGAGGTTTTCTTGTTACTATAATGACATCATGCACTTGAGCAGGGAATAGACAGGTTACATACAGACTGTCACTTGTGATATATAGAAGATATTGAGACCACCTCTTTCAGTACAAATGAAACTTATGCAATCATCCAACGGCAGATATGGCAAGTTGACTGTGCACAACAAATCACAAGGATATTAATGGAGTCATTCTACAAAACAGGTGCCATTTGCGTCTGCAATGTTTGATGCATTAAACAGATTAAAGTGTTTCCAAACTTAAAACTATGTTAAGATATACTAGTGTGTCTCAAAAAGGTAGAAAATTTCAAAACAGTATGTCATATATTAGTCATGTGAAAAAGATGACACCCCATGAACACTGTTGACTTTTTTAACATGTGGATATTTGATCGTAAGCGGAGTTTCTATTAGTTACATTTACAAAGGTTTTCATTTTTTATCAGAATATTAGCATATAGCCCGAAAAATCTATTTATTCAATAGAATATTCATTTAAATCACTAAAATTATTATTTAACAAATTACCTAATCAGGTGTGCTTTAAATGTAATGAACATAACATATATCAGTTGACCATTTTAAATTATATTATGAAACCAAAAACCCTTTCACTTCAATTTCTTTAATTGCCTGTATAAGAAAAAGTGTTTCATTTTTCATTTCCTAAATGGCAGTAACAGACATTTGTTTATCAAATATCCCAAAAATAAATGTTGTACATATTGTTACCTGGATTACTGGTGTCCATGTTTAAATGAGATGTTTATTCAATTTATTCATCATTCAATTCACATTATTTTTATGAAAAAAAGACCACACCCAGTCAAACCTTTTGTCTTTAAATAATGCAGGGGTTATGTTAAATGACACTACACAGGAAATCTGACATTATTTAAGTCCTTGAAGCTCCTAGAAAAATGTCCAATTCTGATGTTTGTTTCCATTGTTACATTTCCATTTGTTTTATTTTTAATGTTAGACATGGTCTGTCAAGGTCAAGCCAACTGCCCTATCACACAACATGTTTTAGACTATTAATAATACTTCAAATTGACTGGCCTGTATTCTATGTCAAAATTGATATATAAAAAGAACTGCAACCCTCTTTAGAGTGATACCCAGATACATTTCATTGTCAATACTGCCTCCATGCAAAAAGAATAACAATACAATTGTTTAGATGGGTTTCCCATTTACAAACAGGACAAAAGCACATAAAATGATGTAATCAACATTGATTTCAATTGTGATAAAATACAATTTCACCTGGTTCACCACTTCACCTGGCTTTATTGAGAGTAACTTCATTGTCAATATCAGCTTGGCAGTTAAGGTGAGGCCGCATAATAAGTGAGGCTAGCTACCCTTGTCACTAGCCACCTCAAAACTAAACATATGAAATCTAACTTCAGCTACCTGTTCCTAAATCTGTCTTTATAATAACATTCTTGTTTACTTTGATGCCAACACAGCTATGAGTCAAAGTAAAAAGTAAAAACCTAATTGACAGCTACTGTAAACATACTGTACATGACATGAGAGACACAACTAGGTCTGGTACAGTGGGGAAATGGCTGCCATAGATTACCTCTGTAGCTCGAACCACACCAGTCACCTCAATAAATTAGTTCTCAGTTCGATCCTGTCTTCTGGGACTTTTAGAAAAGGGATGTGATCCTCTCATCATATACTTTCCAACCTTTCAATCTTCACTGCAGTTGGTGCAGTTTTACTGCACAAAACATCTCTCTTAGCTGCTCTCTGTTGTGAAAAGTACTGTTTTCTGTTGCTTTCTGCCCCCTGGGTGCACGCACATCTGTCATCTCATTGCACAGAAACCCATTTCATTTTTTTCTTCTGTTTTGATAATGAAAATGTCTTTCATATTGTGGATTTTTTAAAGTTTGCACTTGACAAAAACTTTGAAAACTGCATCGTCAAACTCTTTTCGATTCATAGAAACGACTCATACAACTTTCGAACATAATATTTTCATTCAGACTGGATTATGGATTTACTTGACGAACTGTAACGTTCATAAATACAGCAAATATGCACAAATCAGAGGCATATTCTCCCTTGTACAAAAGTTTTTTGTTTGTTTTTTTTTTGTTTTTTTGCACCTCTGTTTTGGCATAACCAAGAAACAGTTGAGCTCATTGACATCCTCGGCCTTCTTCAGTACAATTCTTACCTAACACATGTAGAGCTAACATCATATATACGCCCCCCTGGACTATAATGCTGTAGAAAACACAGGACATTAAAAACACATCATTGTCAGAAGCCATTCCAACAAGCAATTAAGAGCAAGAGCATGTAGGCTTCAGTTGAGCACTAACCATGTTAAACTACATGTGCCCCATGTTCTTGCCTCCAAATAGTGTAATTAGGTGCATCCATATAAATTAAACAGAATATGCTCAGAAACTGTAGTAGCAAGTCATAATACATTGGCTGACATTCTCACAAATACTAAAACCCTAGGTTTCTACATTTAGACAAAGTGCAAAACTGTCAGTTTGTAGTTTAGCCAATTCATTAAACTTTCTGTAGCAAACTATAGATTTTCCATTAGGATTAAAGGAGTATTTTTGCTGAACATGACTGATAAGTGACTGAACAGATGTAGTTGATGTGCCATGTTTGAGTATCTGATGTGACTCCTTTAGTTTAGAATGGGAAGACACTAAACTAAACCTTTAACTAACACTGGGCATAGATTTACAAATAATAATCTCATCTCCAATAAATACATGTTTATAATTATCTCTCAACCAGCTCAAAAAAGTGTCCAAAGGTTAAAGTTACAAATAAGCCTACAAATCAAAATTAACGGTTAAGAACATGGTTTGACCTGTATTTGTATTTATAAATACAAATGTAATTCTCCTAAAGCTGCAATTTTGAGGAAGCATTTAAATGTTCAAATAATGATGAAAACGATTACTAAGCTAAATACATCATTTTTTAGTGCCCTAAAATTTCTGTGGTGACATTTTTGATGACACTAAAATATATTTTGATACTTGCAGCTTATGGGAAAATATTTACAATTTTAAACTAAATAATTTGTACCACTATTTAGGTTTTATTATTGGATCATTTATCTACTACTGATTTCACTGTTTATGTCAGTGTTATTTCTCAACCCAACACCTCTCAGTATAGAAAGCCTGGGGCAGAGTGTATTAAAATAACTTTTCTGGCAAGGAATGTCAATATAAATTGATAAGGCTTTGACTATCTTCATCTATTTGTGACAAATGTAAAGCAGAGAAGGCTTTCTGACAGAGCATCTGATCCAGATGTGTTTGATTAACACTTTAATGTTGTCAATACGGGTAAATTTGAACCTGTTACTATAATTTGTGGATACTCTAAATCCCTCTCTAACCTTATGTATCCTCCTAGAACAATTGGTAATAGTCGACATGGTTGTGGCTGATTTTCCTGAAATAGAGAGTGCTCTATGTCCTTTATTTAAATCTTGGTTGTCGAATGTACTAAATTTTGCTTTTGCAGTAATAATCAGGTTAAACAGGGGTATATGAACCAATTCTGGAATCTGGTATTTTTAAAGCACTTTAATTAGTACTGCTTATATATATATATATATATATATATATATATATATATATATATATATATATATATATATATATATATATATATTCAAATGATTGTTACTATTTTTGAAATTGAGGGTTATGTAGGATTTATTATTTGCATTATTTACACTTTTAAAAATATTAGTTTTATTAGTTTATGTGTTTGTTTTTTATTGGGTTTTTTTGTGTTGTTTTTTTGTTTGTTTGTTGGTTTAGGTTTTTTTTTTAGCCTGTTAAGGTGTGATTGGTGACAGTCTAACTTCAATGTTTGTTAGCAATGCTAGCCTAGACCCTCCCATTATAAGCTAAAGAAGCCCACATCAGATATCAAACGTGTCATGACTCTTTGGCTGTATCTGGGGTTTAGTGATCAATCATGTATTTGATTTTTTACAGAACTATTCCTTTAATAACCAATAGCCACAAACAGATCATTCCCAGCTATGGGTTTGGTGCTCCGAGCTCAATGCTCATCAAACTGCTCTGCCAAAAGATCAATACAGACATGATTTACTGCTGCCCTCCGTGCTTGCACTATTAAAGAATCAAGCCATTCCATATCGATCCAATTTCTGAAAGCACTCCGCTGCCCATTTTAGCTGGACCATCACAGGTGCAGATTAATGAAAGACCTTACAAGCCAAACCACAGCACTTGAAATATTCAGCAGATGTTTTTGGAAAATGAGAAAAAAAGCTCTGGAGTTTTTTTGTGCCACAGATGTCCAGGATGGAATACCTTCTTTTCAAAACAAGGCTTCCCCACCCTTATTAAAGGTGGGTGTCCTCCTCCTGATTGTCTTCCTCCTCTTTGCCCGGTTTGTTGACCAGAACCTGCCAGCCACTGCCTCCTCCTCCTCCTCCCCCTCCTCCACCCACTGGCACTCCATTGGCGCTGTGCTTCTTCTCTTGCATTTCAGCCTGGCTGTCGCTCGTCACGTCCAGTGTGGGGTTGTCATGGCAGCCATTCTCCACGAAATGGAGCTCCTCTCCTCTCGACTTATGACGCAAACAGATACAAACAGTTAGCAACCAACTCTTAAGAAAATGAAGGATGGCTTGTTTTGAATGTGAACATTTTAATGTACTCTTAAAGGAACAGTTCAGCAAAAAGATGTACATAACTTTCCCCTTCCTTCAAAACAGGCTTCTTGAGTTTTGCACTGGTATTAATTAGGCTGGATAATGTTCTTAAATTATTACACACTTAAATATACTACTACAAATGTACTTTAAGTTGCAGCCATTCTGGACACAAATGTGCAAATGCACACACAGCTTGTCTAGTCCCTGTAGAAAAATAATGCCTATAGAATAGGATTCTCTGGAGCAGATGAACACAAACCTGTTGACACCATTTCTAATGCCAGGCATTGAGTTTTGGAGCAATGGAATTGTGTTCTCAGAAAGATGATACTCCATTAAATTCTTTTGAGATGAGTTGGGGAGTTGGAGATGAGGTGGGGTGATGATCATCTAAGATCCTGACCTCGCTAAAAACACCATAAATGCAATCAAACCCTTTTTTGCCAAGATGTTTTCCCAAACTGTCCCTTTAACAACTACATGTATACACCTTATCAGCCATAACATTAAAACCAATAAACGCTGATGTGAACAACATTGATGATCTGGTTCCGTTGGTACCAGTCAAGGGATGGATATATTAGGCAGGAAATGTAGCATTAGTTCTTGAAGACAATATGTTGAATATGCTCAATGACTGGGTCAAAGCATATTCAGTGAGTACCCATCGATGTTCATGGAGGTCCCACCTCACAACTTACAGGACTTAAAAGGATCTAATGTTAATGTACCAGATACCACAGGATGCCTTCAGAGGTGTTGTGGAGTCCATGCCTTTGCTTCAAGTGGCTCAGCTGTACTATGCACTATGATCTAGCACTATGATCTGATTATCGCAGGTTTTTAGAGGGCAAAAATGCCAATGCTCTCTCCTGGTGGATAGACTGTGCTCTCTCCCTACATCACAGCCAGTGCGGTGCTGGTCAGCACAGGTGTCTATTGTCTCTTGTATTAGAGCTTGGGTGTATTGGATGAAGCATGAGCTTATCTTCACCCAGTGTTGGGAGCATTGTATGTGATGAGGAGAGTACTAATGGAGTTGGGTAATTGGCACTTCCAAATTGAGGGGGAATTGGGGAAAAAATTCCATGCCTAATATGTCCAATATTAGGTAGGTGGTTTTAATGTTATGGCTGAGTGTTACAGTATATTTCTTCTACATTAAGGTGGAAAGCTTCACTCAGTTCACACAGTATTTGTTTCAACCAGACATAAATAAGTAATTGATTCATGTATTGGAGACATATTGGTGGTTGTAACAAATATCTGGAGTAGTGTACTTAAAGGGATCTAACCCAGCACTGTCTGTGAACTATAGCCGACCCAGAATGCTTGGGTACCCCACTGCTCTAACTCATAGGCTATCACTGCATCGCAAACCTCTGTCAGCTTGGTAATCGAGGGGTATGGGGTGAATGAATAACAGATGAGATGAATGGTAGGTGGCGGAGGTACAAACAAAGTGTCGGGCAAAAACACGGCAGAGAATCTCTGCAAGAGACAAAAAATGAAATCACAGCCAGTCAGAAAGAAACCATACCCCACCACACAAGCTTTGTAATGAACAACACTTACCATGTTCTTCATCTTGGGAAGGCGGCGCTGCCAGCAGATATAGATGAGTCCAGAAGCAATAATGATCACACACACTGAGCCGATGATGACCAGCACCACAAACAGCTTTCCGTAGTCACTGCGTGTTTGGCTGGGCCTGGAGTGGCAGGTGCTCACGCTGGAGAAGTTCTGAATGCCAATCTGAAAGAAGAGGGAAAGCTGCTCCTTAAAAACCTATGTATGCAGTTTTTATGAAGGTCTGAAATTTAGGTTTTGTTCAGTTTTCCAGGCCAACCTAAATACAGCCTCCTCTGATACACGTGAAGCCAGCCACCACCTTATCAAACAGCCGCCGTTGCATCATTGCTGGGCAGCCAACACACTCAGAGGAAAGTGCTGTAGACCTGTATGAGCACTTGCTTTGAAACACCTGCAAATTCAGCTACTTCCTTCAGACTATGGCCTTTGGCACACCCAAATGCCATCACTCCTTTTTACCAATCCTTAACATATGCTTTGCCCATTTTCCAAACATCACACAAGACACTCATTGCACTGAACCACCTCTTCTCAGCCTACGAATCCCATCACACACTCCACACACTCCACAGGTATTTAGAAACCGATCATAATGATGCAACAAAATCTGCAGGAGCCTGAAATGATTACCACCTTAAACACAATGTGATTATTTCAATGGCAATAATAAAATAATAAAATGTCATACATTTCTTAAGATGGCAGTAATATTGTTTATTGCAGTTATCTCTTAAGACAATGCATCACCCAAAGTACTTTGACAGGAAACTTGAAAAAATGGTTTGTTCAAAAATCCAATCTACACATGTTCCTCATAGCCAGGATGTAATCAAGGTGATGATGCAACAAGTTCAGGGTTAAAATTGTCCTACTTAAATTTTAGCACAAGCGCTAAATAGCACAAGAGCCAATAATCACCCAAACTTTTTCTGTAAACGTGTCCCCACACACTTTCTTCATCCTGCTCAAACAACAACCAGGTATTTATTAAGGTGCCTCAGACGTGTTGATGTGGTTTAGTACATATTATGACTTACTGTGAACTGTAAAAATACAGATAAGCAGAGATGGTGGTCAGTGATACAGGTTGGACATACCTCATATAAGCCTCTCCTCATTTCTCCCAACATTGACAGAACATCTTTAGTGGCAATCACACCTACAGACAGGAATCAAAGCACAGGTTAATGCCCTGTATAATCAACAAGATGTAGCAAAACACAACAGTAAAGATCAGAATATTAACAAGAACTTTCTATAGAACTAACAAAAATATTTCCCTGTTGAATATGTGGAGAATATGTTTAATATATTCCAGTTTATGAGATACACTATATGTCCACATATTTGTGACATCCCTACTAATTAATGCATTCAGCTATTTTAAGTTGAACAAATGCACACACAGCTAGTCTAATCCCTATACTATTGCCAATAGAATAAGACTCTATAGCACATATATAAACCTACTGGCACCAAGCCTAATGTCAGGAGTGGGCTAGATTGGTATAAAGGGGTGTCTAGTAGATCAGAATCTAGCAGAAGGCCTTCCCTGCACAGTAGAGACAGTTATTCCAACAAAAGTATGATAAATTATTTTTAATACCCCTGATTTCAGAAGAAATGAATGAGCAGGTGTCCCAATACTTTAGTCTTATACAGTTTATACAGTCAAATTCTGCACTGATTACTTATGACATGTAAAGCACTTAATGGCCCGCTTGCATTTCTTGCTGATCTCTTCAAATATTAAAGCCCATTCAATCTACTTTGCCCAGCTAACACTTACTGCATCACTCACAGCTCAGCTGGTGGAAGAACCTTTTCAAATAGAGCATTCCAGAAGATATGAAAACCAAATAATTATTCATCCAAATAATGGCTTCTCTAAGTGTTTGTAACTGTGTTGTTATTTCATTTATATCATTGCATTTTGTCCTTCCAATGGTCCCTTATTAATCTGTATAAAGCAGTGAGAATAAAATAAAGAAAAACATGTAAATTAACAAGATTAATAAACAACGCATACTGAAGTCATTACTGAAGAGTAATCCTAGAGTTGGAGACTCCAACAGCACAGTCCGTGTGTACCCTGTTCTATCTAACAAAATAATCTGTGAAGTGTGTGTGTATGTGCGTGTGTGTGTGATACCCTGATCGTTGGCTAGTGTCATGAGTAGCTGGCGCTCCTGTCTGCTGGGTTTGCTGAGTGAAATGAGCCACGACCCCAGAGGACTGTTCATCTTCCGAGAGAAAGCGCTCTCCAGCATCTCCAGCAGCCTGTCACCACTCTCCATGCGAAATTCCTCCTGTAACATATGCGCACACACACACACACACACACACACACACGCAGGTGCATTAGTGGCATAGTACGTTTTGATTTATCAACATGAATAAAATCGATGGCCAGACGAAGTATTGTGAAGCCTTGAAGCTTTCCATCCAATTGGTTTAAAAAAAAGCTTAATTCCCTGAGACTTTATGTGCACACACACCATCCTGCCGATCAAAACTTTTATTGTTGTTTCAGCCATTTGTGATGGACTCTTGACTGTCTTGCAATAGTGTCAGGATGGAAATAAAAACACCTTGATCTGATTTTGTGCTTCATTCATCCATTCGTCTAATCTGTTAATAATGTGTAGGCAATGGTAATAAAGGTCACATAAGATATATACGGTATGTTTAAATAAAGATGGGGCAGTGACTGTGCTTATGAATACTGGGGTAATGATGTACCCAAAAATATCCATCACACTTCATGTATGTTCATAAATTACATCAAGACCCAAACCAATCAAAACAAAGTTGGGCTTTGCTAGGTTTCTGTGCGAATGTATGGTGGTCTAAATCAGCCAATCAGAGAAGAGCACATTAAATAATTGATGAACTTGTTAGGTTGTTTATGAGCAAATTCATTTACTCATGAAATCATTGTGTTATATTTAGAGGTAATTGGTAATAGTAATACGGTTTGATAATTTGTTCATGATTCAAGGAACAAGCAAAATCCTTTCCTACAACCACCTCACCATCGTAATTTCCTATAACGTCATCACTTTGCTCTTTTTCTCATTGACACTGGAATGAAACAAGTACTGCTTAGAGCACAATAACACTTTCCCATCAGCACTTTCCTGATAAGACTGCTGTGAGTAGCACTTTGAAGTGCGATAATTGGAGTTTGGCCACCACCTAATTACACCTTCACCTACAGCCACGACGTCCATCGTCATAGTCATGCAAATATGTGCTTTCAGTTGGTTTGCACTGAAGAAGCTAATGTCACAGTTTTTCAGTATTTACACACTGTGGGAGCTTTTTATAACTGAACACAAAAACTACAAGAGTTAGTGGACTGGATCGCCTTACATGCTTCATTCGTCGTAATAGAATATCAATCACAGCGTTCTAGGATGATTATTTTAGGCATCTTCTCTGGAAAAACATATTTTGCGAGGCAAACACAATTCTGTGTTTCTGTGATATGAACCAAATTAATTAATTAATGCAGTTCTGATTTAGGCTAGACAACTTTCAGTCCACTACATATACAAAAGTAGGCATCAACCCTTCTAATTAGTGAATTGAGCTGCTTTAAGATGCACTCATGGCTGACACAGCTTGTATAACCTCCAAAGAAGAGCGCTGCCAATAGAATGGGATGCTCTGGAGGCAAGTGTTGGCCTCAAGCACTGGGCTGTGGAGCAGTGGGTCTGCATACTGTGGAGTGATGGATTCTGTAGGCTTCCTCATAGCAATGTTCCAGCATCTACTGTCACACCTTCCCAGAAGAATCTTTCTTCAGCAAAGGAGAGACAAACTCTCTACTAATACCTTTGATTTCAGAAGGATCAGCAGTGCTTACAGAGCATCCATTATTAGAATCAGAATCTATAGATTTTATAGATTCCAATCTATTTGAATCAACTCTTCTATTTATTCAACTCTTAGATAACTGGCTTGGGCATAATAATGCTTGAAGGGGACGTATTATGAAAAACACTCTAATTGCTTGTGAACATACACTTAGGAATCTGTTCTGCTCACTAACCAACAAACTATGAAATCTGTCAGTTTTTTGTGGCTGTCCGAGTTAGAAAACCTGGAATTCCACACCAAATGAATTATACAGCCCATATTTGAGTAGCTCCATCTACAATTTTATGAAAGTAGAGTCAGGTTTGCAGATCTCACAACAAATTTGGTTAGTTTCAAAAGGCAGCCGTGGGTCAAAACTGTCAGAGAATAATGCCACTTGCGGGTGAGGAACTGAAAAAGCATAAGAGAAAGAGGTGAACTCAAGGTGAAATAAATGATAGCTAGTAATTGAAATGAGAATAAACTTGGAAGTATAGTCTAGAAGTTTGTGTGGCCAAGAGGAATAATGATAAAGGGTAGGGATGAGGGTCGGGGAGAGCAGTGGCTCATTCTCATTTAAAGGAACTCAAATCTGAATGGGGTTGTTTGGACACGATAGAAAGGGTACTGTGGTGCTTTATGGCATTTTGAACAAAATACGTCCCACAGTTCATTCAAACCCCAGGGAACAGTGCCAATATGGGAAGGGAGCACATCATCACCAATGTTTTATATGAACTTAAATTATTGATTTGAACCAATATCCTATTTTACTTACTCTGGTTATTATTATATTGTTCATTTAGATTATGTTATGATCTCACAATTCTATTATGATTTTTCACATTTGACTGCATATTCTGATTTGCAAGCAAACCTCTACATGATGTGAATGATGAGACCATTATATTTGCAAGGGTTTCATTTAACAGAAAGGAAAGAGTTAAATAAAGTAGCCAGGATTTAGTTAAACTCACAAAATCTGCCAATGATGTTTTCAGAGATGGATTTTTAAACTGGACATGTGCACGTCCTCTACTTGTCCTTGTGCCAAACCAGAATCCCACTTCAGGGGCCACTCACACCATCAACTGATGATTCATCAGCTATACAGGATGGGGAGGGCCAGAGAGACTTGGTGACTCACTGATACAAAATCTACACTGAGCAGTGCTCCAGGTTTTGGTCATTCAAAGACTTTATTGGTCAACTACAAACCTATTAACTTGCTAACATTTAGATTTATTTACACATTCCTATCAGCTGTGTTGAAATGTTACACTAATTCTAATTAGTGTCCGTCTGTATTTCCCTAAGGGCGGGAGTCCCCTTTAGTAATCTTCAGTCAACTGGAGGATGCCCTCATTAATTTGCAGGGCCCTACATTGGATTCAGGGCAGTACAGCTCTGCCAATTAGGACCAATCAAGATCTGGAAGTTGTTCTGAGCCAGTCCTGGAGCATCACAATTGGCCCATATCAAAGTATCTCAGATGCTTACATTTGCCCATTTGTCCTGCTTTTAAACACATCAAATTCAAAAAGTTATTATTACAACAGCAAACATCTAATCTTAAATCATAACTAAATGTGGTGGTTTGTTATTTATTTGTTACTGGTTATTTTGTGACTGAAAAATCAATACGTTGATGGAAATCATGCCTTTTTGTTGCTCTTTTTGGTGCTAACCTGACCTTTTATTCAGTCACTTTTAAAGCCTTGCTGCTCAAACAGTTGCATTTAGTGTGGTCTGTTTATTGACTGTTGGTGAGAGCCTCTGTGGAGCAGTGGAACTGTGTTCTGTGGAATTATCTAGCTCCATCCAGTGCTTTTGGGAAAGGTGTGGGGTGGTGTAATCATCCAACATCCAGACCTCACTAACGCTCTTGTCCCTGAATGCAATCAAATACCTTTAATACCTTTGATGATCAGCTGTCCCAATATGTTCATCCATAGAGTGTACTTTTCAAAGTATGGTATCAAAATTCAAAGCTGCAAACTCCAGAGAACACACCTCCACATCAGATCATATACATTCCCAGCACATATCACAGTGTTAAATGCAGAGCTAGAATTGCCCACATTCCTTTTGCATCTCCTCTCAGCCTCCAGTGATCATTGTCTTTGCAGGGTTTGTTTGCTAATATATATACTGACTATAATCAAAGGACCCTCCCCTGGTTTGCACACACTGTCAATTTGGAACGCAGCTGTCACCATGCAAGCAGTAGAAGGTCAGACTGATTATAATTGCATGGTTTTCAGCGGTTGCCATGGCAATGGACAGGCGAAGTTTTCGGTGAGGGTATGCGTGTGTGAGGAGAGTGAGGAATGGAAAGGGAGTGTGTATCCGAGTATGTGCGTTTTGTGGCCAGCCTGCTGCAGTGGCATCTACAGAGAATGTGATTAAGCAGAGTTGTGCTGGCAGTGCCACCGCTGCTATTGCAGACAGTGAGTGCAAGAGATAAAAACACATACAGTCGTGAAAAAATTACTGGAGTAACTGAATCACACATCAGCTGCAGATGAATAGAGCGTGGTTAAAGAGGTTTTTGGAGGAGCCTACTTAGTTAAACATATTTAATTAACAGAAAATTATTAGACATTGCTCTAAACCAAGTCCAGCAAATGATTTAAAATAAGCTCCACTCTCCACAAAAACAATTTCCAAGTGAAACGGCTGCTAACATGGCCAGGTAAGGCCGTCCTAGCAAATCCAGCCCAAGACTAGACAACAAGTTATATATATCGCCAAGCTAAACCTTATATGCACTCTGTACCAGAATGCTGTGTCTAACAAAGATATCATTTCTTTAATGTTTTCGGCCATTTAAACAGTGTGGTCAGCAGTTTGGAGTAGAGACACTGATATACCCACAGGCTTTTCTCATTGCACTGCAGATAAACTCCCAAAATATGAACATTAGACAATGCTCCAGTCTGGAAACTGGTAGAGGGGAAAGCACCTGTAAACACCTTACTCACAAGCAAAGAAGCACATATTTCTTCTGTACTCCGTGGTATTTGTTAGGGCTGGGCAATATGGACAACAAATCTTATTTTCCGATATATTTTATCTGAATGGCGATATATACTGTACAATATATGATGTGAAAAATGCAATGTGAAAAGAATATGACTCTCTGTCATCTGTCTTTTTTATTTACACACATTGAAATCTGATCTTAATCTTTTTCCACTTATGCCTCCTCAATAGTGTGTACAGGAGAGCAGGAATGGGCCGGCCTGGAGTAGAATAGAGTGAGGGAGCAGAACAGTTTTATTGAGATTTCAATACAAACGATATTGCTTCAGCTCATATCCCGCTGTGTTTATATCCCAAAGTCACTCAGACCTAATACGTCTCAGCTGAAAAATGAGTTAATATTTATTTATACTTTAATGAGAATATAATAGTTCACATATCAGTTTTCCCATTACTCCAAACAAGTTTATATTGTTGCATTGTTAATTTGTGCACACAAAAAAAAAATCCAGCACATCCAGCAATAAAAGCAGCCACATGCATTTTATATAGTCATAGAAAAACTGTAGCACTGATTCCACATGCTGATCTATTTTACTATGAATAATATGGACATGCAGCCCAGCCACTACACTGCAGATAAAGAGGCTGTCAGCAAAATCTGTCAGGGGGCTGTCAGAAAAAGAGTTAAATTGGCAATCATTAAGATGTCTTTCAGTAATTTGAAAGCAGTTGTATTCCTGAGTGGGGAAGGAATAACATAATTTAATAGATGGTAACATTGTGTTGGTGTGATCATCCCTGTAACAACTTTTTCAGGGTCTTTCTGAGTTTTCTGGCCATATCATGTCTTCACCTATTTATGTTACATGCATCTACACTGAACGTTGTCCCAGCCCCCCAGTAATGGTGCTGACGTAAATGGAATGGCAATACAAGAGCTACTATGATTATGGAGATATGAGAAAGATCTGCTCATTCACTCACTGCCAAACCAAAGGAACAGAATTACAAAGAAAGACAGTTGCTAAGACAGGGAATGTGTGACAGAGTCTGTCCTAAAACCTTGGTTTCTGAAAGGTTGAGAGAGCCAATGCTGAGCTGGATATTTCTTGCTGAATAGGTAGGATATTTCAGGTTATTACTGCTGCTGATTTTGTTACTTTAATGTAATGTAATGCAGCTGTTTTACCTATTTTATTACCAAAAGCTTGAAGAAATATTTGAAGCATCGGTATGTGGATGAGACGTTCGGAAGGGTGGAAAGTCACGAGAAAGGACAAGAATGAAGAATGCCGAAACTTACGCAGTCGTAGTTATCTGACATGTTGAGAATGACGTAGCCTTTTCCAGCCAGACTGCTCCAGTCCACACAAATTACCTTCGTAGAAACACCAAAGATAAAACCACACAGAAATGAAAAGTGACAAGATCCATAGACCACCACTGTAAGAACTGTCAGGGGAAGTGATATCTTCCTGTTTTAGGCAACTTCAATTACATAAGACAGTAATTAACTGAACCTAATTAGCACCATTCATTACTGGCAGGAGAATCAATCAAAAGATTAAAACGCTGAAGAAGCAGAGCTTTGAGTTAATGTAACCTCATTAAACCCTTTCTGCCACTGAAAAGAGGGGAATCTTCATTTCTTTCTTTGTTTCATTTCTTTGAGATACACTGTATGGCCAAAGACCCCTTCTAATTAAAGCATTCAACTACTTTGAGTTGCACCCATTGCTGACACAGATGTGCAAATGCACAGCTTATCCATTCCTTGTTCAAAAGTGCCAAATTCTATTGGCAATACCTAAAAGGTGTGGCCTAGAGGAGCACCCCCCCCCCAACTGAACTGTGGGCCAGTAGAACTATGCTCCATCAAATACTTTTGGGATGAGTTGGGGAGTTGGGAATAAGGTGGGGTGGTGATCATTCAACATTCAACACTAAATACAATCAAATCCTCACAACAATGCTCCAAAATTTAGTATAAAGTCGTCCCTGGACAGCAGAACAGATACTCCAACAAAAACAAGATCAACTCTATTTAATGCCTGATCCTGCCTGGGTCTCTATACCTGCACTGCTTCTTGGGAATCATGCATGTCCGCCTCTGAAAGGTACTCGGTGCCACCATGACGAAGCTCAGCTTCTTCATCATCTCCAGCTCTGGTGACATCCACATCCTGCCAGGCCATCTGGGTGAAGGCCACTGCAGGAATGTCTGAGGGTGGCGTAGAAGATGGCCCAGCAGTGAGATGCGTCCATTCGTCTTCTTCTTCACCATCTACCTCAGTAGGGAAAGCCACCATTTCATCATCATCATCTTCCTCCTGTTCCTCAGAGCAGGGGAGGGCAATATGTAGGTTAAAGGAATTGTGATAAATGACGTAGTACTGTACACTTTACTGTGTATATTATACAGTCAGAAGTTCTAGAACACTGGATAACTAACTACATTTCATTAAAAAGACTATAAACAACTTGTTTCAAGTTGTGTATGTATATGAAAATGCTAACGAATTAACAAACAACACTATAAACAACAACTGCATAAAATGGAGTTAAATGAATTTCGCTACACAATACCCTGCATGTATCCTTCTACCATGAAAAAACACTTAATATTAAAATGAATATGTTTCAACCAAAACTCTCTAAAACACAGGCATCAGACAGTGCATTCAAAACCAACACTTTAAGGGGCGTGAAGAGCTTCAGACGTCTCATTAAACATTTATTCAGCAGATACTTCAAGAACAATCACCCACCCTTATCTCAGAACTATCTCGGTGGGTGTCATCCGGCTGTAGGGGTGTGTGGCTGGGGAATGGCCCTACTTCAGGAACTGTGGGTGCCTGGGTGAGAAGGTTCTGTCTTTCCTCATCTTCAGGGAGAGATGGAATGTCATGGGCAGCTGTGGCCTCAGGCAGGGGGCCATTCGGCTTTAATTCAGTGCCGGAGGTGTGGATGAGCAGACTGGCAGCTGTGGTGGACAGGCTTGAAGAGGAGTGCAAGGGGAAGCCGCTAGACTCGGAATCGCTCTCCCACCGTTCCGGGTCCAGAGCTTCAGCTGCAGGAGCAAAGAAGGATGAGGAGTTTGCCTCTTTAGGTTCTTTGCGGAGAGAGAGAGACGAGAGGCGGGAGCGTGATGGATTGTAGCCTGAAAGAGCAGGAATGGAAGAGGGGATGTCACCAGAGAGTGTTCTAGCTTGTTGACATCATGAGACAACTGCAGTTAAGGCATAATATATGGCTAAATATCATTCAACATTCATCTAGTAGAATATTGGCTTGGTATTTGAGTCCTCTTGGCAGAATTGTTCAAAAGGTCAGTACAACTTTTTGGTACATACAATAAAAAGGCAAATATAGATCCACTGTGCTGCACACAGGGAAATTTGTCCTCTGCATTTCACCCATCCATGCAGTGAAACACACAGTGAATACACACTAGTGAATTCACTCACTAAGGGGCAGTGAGCATCCCTATCAGCAGCACCCAGGGAGCACTTGCTCAAGGGCACTTCAGCCATGTCCTGCCAGTTCAGGTAATCGAACCCACAAAATTAGGACACCCCATGAAATCCTTCCATTTTTACTATATTTAAACAATGAGATTTGATTGTTTGTTCTTTATACACAATAAATCTTATAGTGTGCATGTGAAAGCACAAATGGGGCTGAATGACATGGCTGAAGACATTTATTTTCAACAGGATCTAAACGTGAGGACTCTCTCGATTCTAGCCTTGTCTACTAGCTAAGGATATTTTCTGAGTGAACAGCAAAGCACTTTTGTAAGTTGATCTGGATAAGGGCATCTACTAAATGCCATAAATGTACATGTAAATGAAAATGAATGGCAGCAGATTAGAGGAGGAGCTGAGATCAGGAGGCAGAGCCTAGCCCTAGCTGTAGTCCGTCATGATCACTAACAGTAAGTTATAGGGACTTGACCTTGGGAGGTTAAAAAAACAATTTGGAACTTTTCGGAAAGCTTGTTTAAACACATCTGAGCATTTTGCAACCCAACCAAAGCCACACACTTACTGTTTATACGTCAAATATACTCAAAAATACTCAATAAATGCATTAAATGCTATGGCACCTTCATGTCATCTTGTGACTACTGACATAAGCTGCGCGTTAGCATTTCACCATTTGGTTATTAATTATTACATTATTAAAGTCCTTAAGCATGCAAGTTCCTAGTGTTCAAGTAAAGTGTAACCAAAACCACAAACCAATCAGAGACCAAATATTCAAGTCTGTTATAGATCACTGAACAGCTCAACACAGGTTTAGTGACTCAAAAACCATGTGATGATTTATTCATGTAGTGTGTATGATACTAACTGGTAGCCTGTGTGAAACGCCATTTGGCTGATTGACTACACTTGGGGTAAGAGGATGAACTGTGTAAATCAGCTTTTTCACTAGAACCCTTTTAGTAAATGGCTCTGTACTGTCCCTTGATGAAGGGAGGTGTCATTTTGTCCACCTGTGGTTCAGACAGGCCTCCACTGGCCCACTTCCCCTCAAACCACTGGCAGCAGATGTCAGTGCGGTGGTCTGCAGCACTCAGCCTTCTGCACCACTGGCAGCAATGCACCAAAAACATGCTCTTGCTGACAGGAGGCTTCCTCATCTTAGTTGTTTATTCATGCAGCCAACACAAACCACGACACCACAGCTGGGGTACCACTGCTTCCTGAGAGCTCAGGAACAAGATGGACAGAGAGAAAGAAAGAGTGAGAGATGGAGGGAGAGAATTATGGAGAGGTTCATTAATTTAACCTTTTGAACTACTGGACTATTTTTGCAGGATATTTTCATATTTTGAGGAGAGAATCAATAAAATATTTGTTTGATTTTGACCATGTTTTGATCAAAAATTTACTTGAGTCTACTATTGTAGGTTATTTTTATTAACCGTTACTACTATTGTAAGGGTTTTTATTAAAAAGACTAAACCACTTAACATCTCAGAAGTCCTGGATTACTCACTGACACTTCATCACACAATGATCAGACCACCATAGTTAGTTGAGAGTGAGGATCTCTGGTTGTAAGAATTAAATTAACATATAAGTTGGAATGGAAAGAAAAAGATTAATTAACTGTGAACAAGAGAAGGAAAAACTGTTGAAATGGGAGAGAGAGGGAGAGGGAGAGCGAGTGAGAGTGAGAATGAGAGAGAGAGAGAGAGAGAGAGAGTTCTGAGCCTCTCTGATCTTTAAACAAATCTTAACACACATCAGCCTCAACAACTTGCCCACTGCCCAGGCTAAACTCCAAACAATTCATCCTACACAGAAAAAAACAAATACTAGGAGAACCAAACTAAAATCAACTAGAATGCAAATGTGCAATACAAAGAGAATACAAACTATTTCCTGACCATGGAGAGGCCTTCTGACATCCACAGCAGAGACAGATCCTGACAAAGTACCGGCTCAGTGACCACAGCCTGGCTACACTGACAGAACCCACTGTACGGTCACTGTGAGAGCATAGAGGTGGAGACAGAGCTGCCCTTCCTCCTTTAAACCTACACGAGAAATTTTCACACACATAGTTACACAGCTGATCCCAAATGACTGCTGTCGCACACACGTCTCACTGCTTCGCCATGTACTGTAATACTTGTTGTTATTCTCTTTTTCATATATGTACACGTATTAAAGTATCCTTGTGTTTCATGTGAAATCATACTATATAGTCACTGGCATTTTGAGGGACCTACTGGGGCCACCTATTTGCTCTATGGCTGGCTGTTGAAGGGTCAACGTTAGTGATGGTGAGACGAAGGTAAGTGGTATTCCACAAAGTGGTTTCCAGCCTAAAGTGTTGTGAAAAGGTTAGTTTCTCGAGGATTCATGTGCAAATAAACCCCCCTGCTGCTCAAAACCTTCATTGTCTTTTTAACTGATGGCCTCTTGGCTGACTTGCAACCACGTCAGTATGAGAATAATCCTTCATTAATTTATCTAATGTGATTTTGAAGGGTAATAGTAGTATCAGTGTATTAATGTCAAAACAGTATGATAACATAAATCCAATATGACAAGTTGCTAATGTTAAAACTGCAGTGTTTTCTAAAGATGGGGCAGTGATTTTGCTTTTCAATACTAGGGTAAAGGTGACTATTTTATTAAGAAAAAATATCCATCAGGCTTCAAGTGTGTTCATAAATTATTACGTTTACATCTGGGTTAGTTATGTAGCTTATGTCTTCTTACCTTTCCTACAATTACAAGGGTTTTTTTTTCCTCTTTATGAAATATCATGTGATCATTAACCCACCTACCCATATTTTTATTCAAAAAGGTAACCTTGTGTTATATTGCTTACATTTTAAATATTTCAAGCCTTATTCGTATGACTTGTAAGAAAAAGGTCAGTCGGAAACTCTTTGCTCATTTTCACACCTTCCGGCGACCCTAAAGGGGCCTAACAGCTCTCTCCCCATGATTCCAGCCAAAAAATAACTCCACCTCCTTGCTGATGTCGCAGTCATGTGAGAACATGATTGCCATCCACCAACCACCCACTACTCCATCCATCTGGACCACCCAGGGCTGCACAGCACTCGTCAATAAACACGATGGTTTGAAAATTAGTCTTCATGTATGCCTGAGCCCACTGCAACCATTTCCACTTCTTTATGCACAACAGGAAGCCTCTGGAAGATCCTACACCTTGAGGTTTGTGGGACTCCAGAGGCACCAGCTGCTGTTAACTGCTCTGTAATGGCATTT
The DNA here is from genome assembly GCA_034509495.1 of Acestrorhynchus altus. Taxonomy (NCBI): domain Eukaryota; kingdom Metazoa; phylum Chordata; class Actinopteri; order Characiformes; family Acestrorhynchidae; genus Acestrorhynchus; species Acestrorhynchus altus. The sequence goes on along the minus strand of CM067521.1, from coordinate 16,348,781 downwards.
TAGCAGCTGTTCTCTTAATCTGATGAATTTGTCTGTCAGAAACCTTCTTCATTATGCATTTATTCTTTGGACAGAGAATTCGTGTCCAGAGAGTCCCTTGAATTCTGTGAGTCTCCACTCTCTCTGTAAACTCTAAGAGCTTTAAAGACTCAATTTCCAAAAGAAATGTACTTCAGAGCACTGAGTAACAGTCCAGTTCTTTTTCTCCTTAGCCCAGGTATGATGCTTCTGATGCTGTGCCTGCTTCAGGAGGGCCTTGATGTTAGAAATGCTGCAGTTGTAGCTGGTTAGTGAACTAGACATGGAATACAGTGGGGAAAATAAGTATTTAGTCAGTCACCAATTGTGCAAGTTCTCCCACTTAAAAAGATGAGAGAGGCCGTTAATTGACATCATAGGTAGACCTCAACTATGAGAGACAAAATGTGAAAAAAAAATTGAGAAAATCATTTTGTCTGACTTTTAAAGAATTTATTTGCAAATAATGGTGGAAAATAAGTATTTGGTCAACAAAAGTTCATCTCAATACTTTGTTGTATATCCTCTGTTGGCAATGACAGAGGCTGCAACGCTTGTAGTCTCGCAAGGTTGGCACACACTGTTGCTGGTATATGTTGGCCCATTCCTCCGGTGCAGATCTCCTCTAGAGCAGTGATGTTTTGGGGTTGTCAGGCAACACGACCTTTAACTCCTCCAAAGGTTTTCATGGGTTGAGATCGGGAGACTCGGGCTAGGCCACCTTGGTGGACTCTGGAAATGTTTACCAAGCCACTCCTTTGCTGCCCTGGCAGTGTGCTTGGGATCATGGTTTCTCATGCTGAAAGACTCCAGCCACGTTTCATCTTCATTGCCCTTGTTGATGGAAGGAGGTTTGCACCCAAAATCTCACAATACATGGCCTCATTCATTCTGTCATGTACACGGACTAGTCGCCCTGGTCCTTGCAGAGGAAATGAGTCTCAAAGCATGATGTTGCCAAACCCATGCTTCACAGGAAGTTGGTATGGTGTCTCTTTGATGCAACTCCGTGATTCACTGTCCTCCAAACACGCAACAGCTGTGTTTTTACCAAATAGTTCTACTTGGTTTCATTCACCATATGACATTCTCCCAATACTTGAACATTCAAATGCTCTCAGCAAACTTCAGACGTGCCTGGATATGGACTGGCTTAAGTGCAGGGGACACGCCTGGCACTGCAAGATCTGAGTCCCTGGCGTCGTAGTGTGTTGCTGATGGTAGCCTTTGTAACATTGGTCCCAGCTTTCTGCAGGTCATTCACTAGATCCCCTTGTGGTTCTGATTTTTCCTCACCGATTCCAGATCATTTTGACCCCACGGGGCTGAGAGATCTTGCTGGAGCCCCAGATCGAGGGAGATTAGTAGTGGTCTTGTAGGTCTTCCATTTTCTAATTATTGCTCCTATTAGGTAGATTTCTTCTCACACTAAGCTGCTTGCCTGCTGCAGATTCAGCTCCTCCCAGCCCGCAGGCTCCACCGTTTCTGGTGTCCTCCGACAGCTCTTTCGTCTTTCACCATAGTGGAGTTGGAGTGACTGTTTGAGGTTGTGCAGGTGTCTTATACTGTTAACAATCAAACAGGCACCATTAATACAGGTAATGAGTGTGGTTATTCTTAAAAAAGTTAGTTACAGGTCTGTGACAGCCAGAAATCTTGCTTGTTTGTGACCAAATACTTATTTTCCACCATTATTTGCAAATAAATTCTTTAAAAGTCAGACAAAATGATTTTCTCAATTTTTTTTTCACATTTTGTCTCTCATAGTTGAGGTCTACCTATGATGTCAATTACAGGCCTCTCTCATCTTTTTAAGTGGGAGAACTTGCACAATTGGTGACTGACTAAATACTTATTTTCCCCACTGTATATGCAGTTTGAATAGCAATTTACTCAACCTCAACATTAAATATTAGAATAATCTGAAATTCTGAATTTTCAGGAGCTATAACCCATGCTTGAGTAAATGAAGAAGAGGTGAGCAGGTGTCTCGATACAGTGTATAAAAGACTGAGTCATTGCTGAAGTTGTGACACATGAATTCGGTCTTACAGAGACAGATTTTTATCACTCAGAGTGAAGCAGAGCCTGCAGGTCTTTGCACGCCTTCTCTGTTCACACTCATGTCCAGGTAAGCATGACATGCGCACGGGTGAGGGGACACACCTGTGAGCACATGTCCACACAAACACACATACACTGACCTCTCCCGCACTGCTCTGCCCACATGGCCAGCCATATGTCTCTCGCAGCAGCTGTGTCTGCTAATGAGCCAAATGTGCTAAAGAAGCCGATAAAGGGGGCAAACCTATTTGCATCACACTTGTCTGGGGCAGCATATTAAAGTGTTGGATATCTAGAATACACTGCACATTCAAAAACATGTGCTTTCTTCTGAAATCAAGAGTAGGAGTTTGTCTCCACATCCCTGCAGTAACAGCCTCTATATTCATTTAGAGGCTTTACAGTAGATTTGGGACATTACTGTCAGGATTTGATTGCGTTCATCCACACAAGAACATCAGTGAGGTCAATGATTGATGTTGGACAATATGTTGTTCCACTCCAATTCATCCCAAAGGTCATGGATGGAGCGTCATCACTCCATAGAAAGCAATTCCACTGTTCCACAGCCCAGGATTTAGGGGCAACTGGTGTCACTACTAGGCTGAGAGTTCACCACCCAAAATTATACCTAGAGTTGCTCTATGGTCATAAACAGAACCCTGGTGAAAGGCTACAGGATGATACAATTGTGCATCAACAGCTGAGATACAGTCTCTACTAAGACCCTCAAGCTAGTTATTTCTAATAAATTGGCCTGTAACTGTATATGGGACTTTCTATATTAACATAATTATTCATTGACTCATCCTGAGTGATGATTAAATATCACACTGCTCCAGAACGTCAACAACAGCATCACAACTCAACGCCGACTACTCAGTCATTAGTCAACAGCAGCTAACAGGGATAAAGACGGGGCTCTGCACTCAGAATAGAAGCTGCTTTTTCACAGTACAGGATCAGATTTCAAAACCCAAATCCTGGCCTTAATCTTAATGGGGGAAAGTATAACACTGCTCTCAGATCAGGCTGTGAGGGCAGGAGCAAAACTAGCGCTTCAGTGCTCGTAGTTTAAGACCCATGGCATCTGATGGGATTATCCTGGGAAATGGGATTGTGGCCTGGTTCAGAGTTTAGCTACAATCAATGAAGGAGAAAATCAGATTGAGAAGCCTTCCATGGTACTTGAAGATGTTCAGCTTGAATGAGAACGTCTAATTATAAACCTGCTACAGAAAAATACTGTTAAATTACTAAACAATGCAAGACCAAGGTCTTAAATCTATTCGCAAATAAGTTCTGTTGACCTGTAAAGGTATAGCCACAGCGAACTACTTTTCTGTCACTTCTGCACCTTTTACGTTGGAATGAAAAATTCCTGTGTTTTAGGGATGCACTGTGTGTTGTGGAAAGACTGATTCTTAGAAAAAAAAAATGAATCAATAGAAATATAGCTGATTGTTGTACCACATTCAAAGCTGAATATTCATATCCCCCTTGGGGAAAGGGTTAAAAGGTCTGTGAGGAATAGTCAGTGACATTAGCATTTAAAATTGAGGTGGGACCCAATCAGTCTCAGGAGCCCATGAGCCTGCCGCTAGTTCACCAGTTGTCCTCCTTTGGAGCACTTTTGTTAGTTACTGACCACTGCAGTAACACCCCACAAGACCTGCCTGATGTTTTCAAGATGTTCTGACCCAGTCGTCTAAACATCATGATGTGATTCATGTCAATTTTTCCTGCTTCAACATATCAGCTTCAAGAACCGACTGCTCAATTGCTGCCATATATATTCACCCCATACTAGGTGCAGTTGGAACCAGAACAATGTTATTCACTTCACCAGTTAGTGGTTTTAATCTTGCAAACTGGCCCTCAGCAAAGTGGCTTATTCTTAACCATTTCTCCTTCTTGTATTTACGGGATGCCAACATTTTTCTCCTAATCGAAGACGGAGCTCTATTGTCTTATAACGAATGCTGCGATCATCATAAATAACTTTATGAGTTCGTTAGTGAAGGTAATAGTGCAATATAGAAACATGACAACTCAAAGCACCATTTGGATTCATTAAATACCAAAAAAAAAAACTCTAAAATAAATAAATGGTTCTATACTGCATGCCTAATACTGAGAAGTCCCTCCTTGTGCCTACAAACCAGTTCTGACCCGTCATGGCATGAATTCCACAAGGCCTCTGAAGATGTGCCTGTGGTACCATGCAAAAATGTTCGGGAAAAAAAAAATCCTTTTGCCAGTATAAACACCACCATGGAAGGCAAAGATGATAAATTATGTTGCAGCATCTTGGTTGGAGCAGGTCATAACTCCACTTACTATAATTATTCATGGGACAATATATTATCCAAAACATTGTTGTCTTCAGGCCCCTTTAACGCTGGGCTTTTAACAACAAAGAAACAATTACTACATTTTGAAAATGAACACGTTGTCAGGGTTGGGGTGCTGGACTGACAAAGACTAGTTAAGTTGAGGTAAACACTGGGGTGGAGGATTTAACGGCAAAAGAAAAACCAAGGACACAAAAAGACAAGGGTTCTATAACACAGGATACACGGACACTGAATCCAGACAAAAGAACAAAGGAAACGCATGGTACCAAACTTACTGACAAACTGCCATGATCTCACACATGACAGAAACAAAAGGACTGACAAAGACAAGCTGAGACAAAGGGTCTTAAATACAAGCACAACATTGACAACACCTGGGACATGATAACAAGGGGGCAGGGTTACAAATGAGACACAGCTTGTAAGGGGCGGAGCAAGGGAGAAGGACAAAACAAACACAACCCATGTGCTTAGGAGCACATGGGTAGAAACAACAACTAGGACAAGACAGGAAGACAGAATCAGTTTTTCAAGACAGAAAGATTTTCTGCATGACCAGTACCACACTGACAAAAATGACAGACATTAAAGGCTGGGGAATGATGGTGATAACTTACTGACCACTGCTTACAAACACCCCTTAAGACCTGCCTAAAAGTTATGAAATTCTTGTCACTTTTTTCTTCATTACCTTAAAGAACTAACTATTCACTTGCTGCTTCAGATATCCACTCCTGACAGGCACTTCAGACAGGTTTGAAAACATTAGAATATTCCTTAAATGCTTGAGTATAACCAGTGTCATGGTCTTGAGCTCATACTGTGAGGACGTCCTACAGTCTATGGAGACAAATACGCAGGCATTATTTGAGCAGCTGTTCTGTAGTTTGTTTTAAGACTTAAGGCTTAGTTATGAAGCAAAAGGCAGAACTAAAACTGTACAAAAAGGAAAAAAAACAACAACTGGCATCACGACGCTCCCTCCACCGAGGAGATTAGCCTGCTGTGCTGTGCCTAAATCTGCAAGCTGACTCCAGAAGATAGAGACCGCATAGAATTCCAATTTGCCACCCCTCATTGGAAAATCTGGTGGACACTTCTTTCACTCTCGCACACACACACTCTCACAAACATTCTCACAAACCTACAGACCATGTTTGGCCCAGGCAAGAAACAGGGCACCGCAATGGAAACCAGCTTCCCTGGACAAGGAGTAAACCTAAAAATAATCTCTATTCTAGAGGACACTTAATTCCCGCACGTCTCGGTTATCCTGGTGAACAAACACAGCCTCATTTGCTTTCTCATCCTCACTCTTGCGCAGAAGACATGACTAACATCAAAGCTCAGAAATACTTTCAATAACAAAGAATGTGTCTCAAAAAAGTTAGTCATCCTAGCAAGGCTAAAAAGGCAAAGAGCAACAGTCATTAGAAATCGTAAAAAAGCATTTAAGCACGTCTTTTCACACATCTAATTGCTGTTTTGACATTTGTGCAGTATTCTGGGGTGTTGGCTGTCAACCTCAAGATAGATCTTTGTCAGCTAAATGACAGATTCAAGATTACTTATGCTAAAATGATGAGTCACGCTACAGAGTGACCCACTTTTACAGCTCAGTTCCAATCAAGGAGAATGTTTTGGCAACTCTTTAGCCAGCTGGACTCAGAATTTAGATATATAAGAAGTGATTTAAAGTATGGAAGATAAAAGAGCTAATAGAAATCAGCCTGTAGCTGACCTATCCACGCTCCCACGTAGCTACAACAAAATATTTTTTTCATAGCAACATGGGATCGATTCAAGACAATGAACTAATTAAGTAAGTACCTAAGTTGCTGTGATTAATCACAATTGAATACTTTCTTCTTAATAATGGATGTTTAAATGACTACAAATAAAAGATTCAATGTAGGACAATGGAAGTGGAATTATACAGTCATTGTCAAGAAATGAGTGTAGCTTCTGAACTCAAAAGTACTTTGTAATACAGAGAATTACAGGACAAATTTTGCACCACATTTGGTAAAATCATTCATTTGCATAAAAAAATACATGTCAAAATCTCTGGCAGCTGTTGCAGGTTGGACAAGCTTTGTATTTGTAACTGTCACATTAAATGCAGTCCATGAGGGACTGATGAATAGCTGAAGCTATGTAGGACTGATTTTTCACAGGCCATAGGTGGCCATTGCTCAGGAAGAATGTAATTTATTTTTTAACGGGTAAAGTGCATGCATGATCAAGCAGCATGATCAGTCCAGATCAGGACTGTCAGTGGACTACTACACTGTGGACAAAGCATTTGTTCCTGTTGGATGCACTATAGTTTTTCTACAGTGAGTCCAGTTCATTCAGAGCCCAGTTTGAACTGATACGAGCTTATTATTGTGTTTTTCAATGATTTCCAATTAGTGACTTGTGACTCACAGTCCTACGAATTTGTTTTCTTGTCCAAATGATTGAGTTTCTGACACTAACAGAATACAAATCCATGGATTTTGGGTTTCATTAGATCACAAACATCAGTGTGATCATTAGAAACATAAGTAAGCCTCACATTATTAACAGAGAGAACTAGATTCAACAGCAGAAATGACATGCTCACCAATCACGTTCCCTAATTTTCAAGCTTGGCCAAACATGTGACTCATTTCATTAAAAAAATAACAAAATGTAGTATAGAACACACTGCACACCTATTAAGGAGTCTGAGGAGTCTGCATCCAGGCTGGTGTTTTGGACTTCTCCTTGGACACCCCACTGACGCGCTGCCCGGTGTACCTTATGTTCCTCACTGTCCTCAGCAAAGAACCCAGAACTCTCCTGGGAATTTTCCATCAGACCCAACTGGGTACTCTCACGCTCCTCAACACCAAGAGGAACATCCAAGAGAGGTCGGGACTCTGTTGGACCAGCACTCAGAACGTCAACAGATATGAAGAGAAGAGACCAGCCTGAAGGAGAAAAAAGAGGAATTATGTTTGTGGTTGGTTTTACTCATCACTTGTGAAATGTTCAATATAACATCAAAAAGCATTTCACATTTTTAGAAGTCTTCAGTTCAGCACAGACTTTTTGGTGTTACACACTGATCAGCCATTCCATTAAAACCACTGAAATTAGTAACAGTGATCATTTGGTTCCAGTGGTACCTGTCAAGGGGTGGATATATTGGGCAGCAAGTGTACAGTGAGTTCTTGAAGTTGATGTGTTCAAGCAGAAAAAATGGACAAGTGTAAGAATCTGAGACATTTTAAAATTGAATTAAACTATGTCTAGAAACTAGGTCAAAACATCTCCCAAACAGTTCCCAGTATGTAGTGATCAATGCCTACTGGAAGTGCTCTGAGCAAGGACAAACAAGCCAGTGAGTTCTTGTGAAGTCCATGGATTGGAGGGTCAGAGCTGATTTGATGGCAAGAGAGGGACCTAGAGGATGGTTTTAATCTTATGGATGATTGGTGTATAACACTAGTTTTCACAGTCATACAGATAAGACTGTACTTAGACATGAAGAACCACTTAGACATTCAAACAGATCTTTAAGCCTTAACTAAACGGCACTTTAAGACCTAGGAAATCTTTCTTCGCTTGACCAACTGACAAACTCATCTGGTTGCATATAGAAATATGTAATCTGCCATTCATAACCGCAATATGACCATGACAGATGGCATTCCAACTAACGTCCTGGACCTAACCTGCCCAGTGACAACTAATGTCTAGGCCGAGCTGGCCACTGACCACAGATGGCCCAGTATCACAGCAGCTTAGCATTCTCTTGCTTATGAGTCCAATCAGATCGCTTCTTAAACCCTGAGGTCAGTCCAGGATTAGAATTAGCATTACCAGAAGCAACAAGTGGTGGAAAGTGGGGTACACACTGCAACTATTGCTGTGCTTCATTCCATCAAAGCTGCCATGGAGGTTTAGCCCACTAAGCACATACAGACAGAGACTTTTGTGCCAAGTAACATCATCAAAGCTGAAGGTTGTCTGAAGGAGATGAGGCTCATTTGTCTGATTATGTCATTAGTAACAGTTTTACTACATGACCTGGATGGATGGCTTATAAAATCCACATGGTTTAATAAAATCTACACCCTTGAGGCTAAGTAGAGAAGCTTGTGACGAAGCCAGAGTTGCTGAGTAACCAGTAAGAAGATAGTCTGCAGAAGTGCTGCAGTGATGAGAGTCATGAGACACTGCATTCCTGTATTTCTGACACAGTTAGCTCTTGGTGAGGATAAAGCCATTCTTTCAAATGTAACAAGCACTAACCTGTTCTTCAAGCATTTCTTCAAAAGGACATTAAAAAGAACATCCAGAGAACACAGTTCTTCTGGTCCACCATTCAATGTTGAGGGGCTTATACCCCTCTTGCTTATGCCTGGCATTGGGCACAGTGACCACATGCTCTATTCTATTGGTCACTGCTATGGAATTCTATGGAGATTATACAGCTGTGTGTGTATCTGAACACCTGAACCAGCAAAGGGTGCACCTGAAGTCCATAAAAAAGGGTTGTCTACAAACCTTTGGACATGTAGTGCATCTAGTAACATTCCTATTCCCAACAATGCACTACACAGAATCTGTTCCCCAGACCTTCAGACTTACTTCAAGGCGTTCTCTTTCATTTCAGAAATGCCTGATTCCAACTGTCAGTTATCAGGCATCCTCCTGCCTTTCTGGAATGACAACCTGCAGACACATTGGGCACATTGGGTCTTTGTGGATAATATTAGGCATCCCTGGTCTGCATTCTTCAAAATTAGTTTTGAAGAACCTTTAAATGAGTGCTAATTTAAATAATATATGAGTGGGTAGAACCTTTGAAAGAGGTCATCAGTTTATTTTTTTGTTTATCTGTGCATTAGAAATACGCAACTGAAATTAGTTAAAATCAGAATGAATCCATTTTTGCTACAGACAAGCAATCAGCATTCAAACAATGGATTATATGTGGATATTAGGAGTCATGTTATTGATACTCATAGTAAAAAAAAATACTTCTACCATCAAATCCTTGTGTGGAGGCACCAAGATCAAGGTGCAATTTTATACAATGCCAGATCAACTTCTTCATTTCAGGCACCTTGACAGCACAATGCAATGAGGTCCTGCAACAAGTCGTCTTAACTTCTCTGCAGAACATTCCAGAGCGCTATTCTAACAGGACGTTTTTCTGCATACTGCAAATGTTAGGATGCTATTCACACGCAATCAACACTCCACAAAATCTGCAATAACTGAGTGAGACTAGACATTTTCTGAGCAAGACTTAGGAAATCTAAAATCAGACTTCAGTTTTTCAGGCTTAGGGGCAAATTACCTCTTTACAATGTGCTCTACATCACACTGGCCTCATTATAAACACAGTTCAGATTGTTCTGAACATTTTGATATCAATATAATATTATATTTTATACATAAGAAAATCAAAAAATCAATGACAACCAAGACAAAGTCCTTAAAACCCCCGTAGGTTACCTATGCACATTTTTGCACATTTGGGTTTACCAGAGTTGGGCAGGACTACATTGGAAAACACTGGTGTCAAGCAATGTTTCCAACCAATCAGAACTTCACCCTTCACTAATGGACAATCACAGTTACCTGTAAAACCTGCCATTCAGTATCCATTTTTAAAAATGCCTACTGGTTGTTATGCCACTGTTGATCTCTAAGCAGTCTTGAACATCCACAATCATAATAAGCCTGAGAAGATAAATATTTCTAGGTTTTTCTTGGTTCAACCCATTAAATATTGTTCAGGGTTATTTTTTCTTCTTCAAAATCATCAACTCACATTTTGGATCATTGTGATTCAATATTTGCAATCAAGTTAAAAGCACCTCGAAAGCTGGTTTGGTGGTTCTGTGTCTTTTCCTAGGACCGCATGTCCATGCTAAGCAGTATTTGCACAAATTTACATTCAAGACTGTGAGATTTTCTCTGACGCATCATGCTGCATCATTTATGATACCATAACTGCTGCATCATGAGGTACCTGCCACCACCCAGTCCTATTTTCCACACAGCTGATCCTGACCTCTCTTTTTTCACTGCAAGTGAAGCTGTTGTGGGTTTGCTGACAAGCTCTCTGTGCTCCATCTTCAAGAGCATGCATTGGACCCAAGCCCAGCAGATGCTCTTGATGTGTAAACACATGGATGGAGCTAGAGCTGTGAACCTCAAAAGCCTCCCAGAGTTCCAGAGGGGAAAGAAAATAAATCATGTTCATAGTCAAGTTTTTCAAGGTCAGTCTCTGAGAACATCAGAAGACAAAGGGAGGAGGTCTTGCAATGAATTTATTAGGATTAACATCTCAGGGGAGTTAAAAAATTCATAGCTTGTGCAGAAACTATGCTTTAAAATGTCCATCTACTGTCATGCATTCAGTTTCACCTTCTCGTCATCTCTCAGCACACAGAAAGCCTGTAATTATCGTTTGAGCTTCACTTAAATGATGCACTTAATAAACTGGCATATTGTCTAATGAATAAAAAAATGAAGACAAAAATGTCAAGATTACAGTTCATCTGGATTTGATGAAACCAGTTTCTCGCACTCAGATTAACCGTCGTCCTAGATGACAAAGCCTTTGAACAGTTATTTTCCACTGAAAGTTTAGTCCGGGATTAAGCTTAATCTGGGGGTTAAAGAAAACTAGCTTGACGGATTTGCTATCTACAAGCCCAGACAGTCTCCTTTTCTTTTCAGTGCTGTAATCTGTAATCCGTGGCTACGAGAACAGCAGAGCATGAATGAAAACAACACATGAATGAGCAGCTCACTGCCCGCTTCCCAAACAGTAGAGCTTTTCTGCAGTGCTGCTCAAAAACCAGCTTTCATTTCACCAGACAAAATATGTCTGCTCTGCACCTGTTCCTTGAGACTGGGCAGGACTGACAGCTAGTAGAAACATCTTTATATAGTCCATGGTGGGCAGCTATGGACTGGTGTTTAGGAAATCATCCTTGTGACTGAAAGGTTGCCAGTTTGATTCCCTGAACAGGCAGGAAATGACTGAAGTGCCCTTGAGCAAGGCGCACAACCGCATACTGCACTGGGTACATGTGCTCACTGCTCACTAGTGTGTGAATTCCCTAGAGTGTGTTTCACTGTGTGGACGGGGTAAATGAGGGGCACATACTTCCCTGTGTGCAAACACAGTGAATCTATATTTATGTGAAGATTTGTCTAGACATTATATACACAAATTAGGCAAAATATGAGGTAAAAAAATACAACTTTACTCTTTATATCCCTTATTCTAAACATTTAGTTCTTCACTGAAGCTACGAGTGGTTAAATTGTCTCAAAACAACTTGTTGTGTGGTTTCTGACACTGTAGGACACTTATCTTTTAGCCCCCAATGTTTTCTGCTAGCTATACAATGTAGCCACCCTTGAAGGTATTAGCTACAGTAGCCTTCCAGTTAACCTTCAAACACCAATTTACATCTTTTTGCCACTGTCCATGCAGGGTGGTGGCTTTGAGGTTACCCCAGCACTGGGGTTGTGGGTTCAAGGCCCTATCTGGGTGGAGTTTCCCCACATCAGGTGCGTTGGTGAACTGTATGTGCAGATGAGTGCTTGAATCAGTACTCCAGGTGGACGGCCATTTCCAGTGGAGAGTACGCTGTGTCCATTTGGTTCATCGGTATGTTTTGGCTGAGCGTGTTTGTGTAGAGTGCTAACTGTGAAGTGTACTTAGGTATCTAGAAAGACATTAAACAAGGGTAACTAACGAAGTACTGAATTAACATTACATAGAATTTGTCTTAACTGGACTGCAAAATGTGTTTCTCTTCTCTGTGGTTTTTAGGTAACTAGACACCCTACTCAATCTAGCTGATGTTAGCTGGTTCAGAAACAAGCAAATGTGCACGTCCTCTACTGAGGAGGAAAGATGTGTAATAAATCTTCAGTATAATGGTGCATTATATTCAGCATAGGGTTCAGCCAGGCAAGTCCACAGTGCTGCCATGTTAGAGCAATCAGCATCTTTGCCAGACTGCATTCAGTACCATTATCGAGCAGTAGATCATTGTAGTGCATCTCAAAACCTCAAAAAACCTCAACAATTTCATTCAAAAAGGCATGTCATGTATTATATTCATTACACATAAAGTGACATTTCAAGCCTTTTTTGTTTTACTGTTGATCAATATGGCTTATAGCTCATGAAAACCATCAACTTTAAAACAAAAATGCTTGAAATTAATAATAACTTTAAATGAAATGAATATATAATATATGACCGTTTCATTGTTACTATCAAAAACCTTTTTCACAGTCTTCAAATATTTTGAGTACTATATAAGAATGCAGACAACACTGATCAAAACTCATGGATCATGTAATAAAATGTATAGATATGACCATGTGCTTAGTACATTAGTACAGAACTTGCATTTCTTTTAATTTAAGCCTATACAGGAGATCTTAACTTGGTGTAGTATGGAGTTCTTTTTCTGCCAAAAGTCAAGAGTATTTTTTATTAATGTGAGAGCAGAATTCATGCCGCACTCACAGAGCTAATTTGTATAAATATAAATGTGCTCTCTCAAATTTACCATGCTCTTGCTCAGACTAGCTTTGGTCTACATGAATTTTCTTTTCTCGCTCACGGACCATTCCATCCCTCACACTCAGATTTTCAGTGCAACAAACCTGCCAAAAAACATTTCAGCCAATCAGAAGCTGGTACTGCTTTTGACCAATGAAAATTGGTCTGTGAGCAAGCAGGAATAATTTATCTGTGTGCACGCTTACAAAATGTACTTGAGCAGGTTATATCCGAAGGCATGTGCACAGTTTCTTAAAAAGAGCAATCCCAGTCTGAGCAAGAGCATGATGAATTTCAGAGAGCACATTCATATTTTGCATGTGAACCTGTGAGTGCAGCATGAATTGTGCTCTCATTTTAAAAAAAATAATGTAGTAGTTATATTAATTTATTTACAATAATAATAAGCATCGTAGGGATGTTTCAGCATTTCTTAAGCTATACATTCAGAATATTTTAACACCTTACACAAAACTAAAGTCAGCTTCTTATTCACCAGCATTTTGTAAGAATTGTCCTGTACAGCCTCAGGCATCAGAATGTACGTGCTGCACCTGTTTGAATTTTCTTGTTCCGTACTAAATTATGCAGCAACTATATTCTGCCATTTGATGCTTCAACATTTAAGGTAGAATTTCCAACAAGAAGCTGGTGAATATAAGTTGACTTCAGGCTAGTCCTTCTTACAGTGTTCTGGGGTTTATTGCATTTTGTGTGCATGCGATTCACACACTGATGTACATGCTGATGTGTGTTGAATTTATCTGATGGATCTTGTGCTGAACTCACAGATGTATCACCTTACAGAATAAGAGATAACACCACATCTAGGCATGTATATCTATGTACAAATTACCATTGTAGTCATTGTAGGCATTCAGATTTGTAGCTCTATTAGGGCTAGGAGATATATCAATATCTATATCGGGATAAAAAGAGAGCACAATATGGCTGAGGCAATATTGCTTATATCAAGTATTATAGTTTTTGAAAAATATTTAATAACTGTTTAGCTTCCACGTTCTTCTCCGGCCAACTTCTCTCAGCTCCTTCTCTACCCTGCCACCCCCCCCATTGAGTTATTATTATAAATTATAAAACCCCCCATTATAGTATTGTATATATCTTGCCATTCAGATAAAAGCCTGCATTCATTATCCCAGCATTAATCAAATATCTGCTCATTATCTCTTGCAAATACTCAAACGCCACAGTAAGTTTGCAATCATATCCCTAATGCTAATCTTATGCTTATTACACTCAACAACTCTAACATGCTGATAGAACTGTATAACTCAGTGTTTTCTTTAAAAGGGAATTTCACCCATTTTTCAAATGTTCTGCATCATTCTGTCTGTGGAATGTTATCAGCCATTCATAGTGGGCTTTGCCTAAAATGGTTCATTCCAGAATAACTTACTGATATTTCTTTACAGCAGTGGTTATGGAAACCAAGTGACTCAACGTATATAATACTTCAATTAATTTGTTAATCAAAGACAACAGTGAACCTTCATGCTTGTGAGCTTTTATAACCAATTTTTATAAAAACTGCATAGTACATATTCATATGCAGTATGCATACTTTACTATAATGGTCTGCATGTTCATTGATTTGGAAACAAAGGCCAAATGGATCCTATTCCGTCATTATTATTACACTATATAGGGACAGACACAGATATTTAGTTTAATAAGTAGTGTATAAAACACAGATGAATTTGGACCCTTCATCATCAGCAATTTGCATCTGAATTCAGAAGTCAAGTAAAGCCCTGCGCTGTTTGTGGAACAATCATTGATTATGTTTCTTACAAAATTAAACCTCCCCTTAATGAACAAACATTACATGGGAAAATATCTGAACTTCACAGCATGCAGTGGCTCGTACCTATCACTGGTTCAGCTAGCAACTATATGAGCATCATCTGCTCCATTCATTCCACTATGCTGCTTAGTAATGAGACTCATAGTTGCATTGTGGTCCAAATTTAACTATAAATTACCAGTGAATTGTGGGAGATACTGCCCTCAAATGATTACGAATCAGAAAATCAGAGGAACATTGCTGCCACAAAACTTAAATAGGGGTCCATTTCAGCCACAGCCGTCTCTTGAAACTGTCTTAAAATTGTGTCTCAGGCATCAGAGAACATATTTTTTGCAAGAGCTTGATTACGTAGCTTTTAGAGACATTAAACTTTTCTCTAAATGATTTTGTTGACATCCTAACCAATTAATTATACAGAAAATCTATGATATTTCCTTTCAGGAACCAAACTATCACTTAAGAGCTGAATACGTCAGAGTTTAAACAAACATTAGGGAGTAGCTCTCCTCCTTGTGGTAGGCAAATCCACCATTTGGTGATTTAAAAAATATGCTTTCCACCTGAGACCTGGTTAACCACCTATTCATTCTCACTTCCAGCTTCACAGCACCGTTTCATTGTCTGTGGTTCTCTTCCCATTTGGAGCTAAATCACCTCTCAATGGGGCAGCACACCGGGGCCCTACAGAGAGATAGATGCTGATTCTACCTGACCTGAATAGGTTCTCCGTCTGGCTGACTTTGCAGCAGTGTGTAGGTGGGACGTTAGCATGAGGTAGGAGATTTATAGTCTCCGGTTCAGCCTGGAGGTTCTGCAGTGGTTGTAATCATAAGAATGAGAAAGCAGACAAAGAGAGAAAGACAGAGGCTACTGCATGGGCATCTTGGTAGAGATCCAAAGATGCTGTTAATGGAGCTTAGGTTGGACAGAAGAGAAAGACCTCTGGGGAAATACATGAGTCAACAAATACAGGGCTGCAATTATATTACAAGGCCTGGGTGTATTTTTAAACCATATTAATGCTGTAGACACTTTATTTCAATCCTTCAATTATAACAAATGGTAAATGATTAGACACACAACACAAATAACACACTCCCCACCAGACATGGAGAGAATAAAGATAACTCAAGCGGCTCAGAGGAAGGTAGACAACAGCATGCAGTATAACAGCTCTGCCACTTTGCCATTCTGACAGTTTGCAGTTCACAGCCTGTCTACTGTCTGACCAGAGCAGCCAAAACAAGAGGATGGCTTTTGACCACCCAATCTGGGCTTGATGGCCTCTGGAGCAAGTCACTGGCAACATAGTTTGACCATGCTGGAGCAATATTATGGAGTTGATTCACATCTCATATGTATGTTTGAGTGTGTGTGTGTGTGTGTGTGTGTGTGTGTGTGTTTATTATATATATATATATATATATATATATATCCACAGCTTGTAAGCTGGCAAAGCTTAAAGTAAAATAATAAATAAATAAATAAATAAAGTGAGTGAGTGAGTGAGTGAGTGAGTGAGTGAGTGAGTGAGTGAGTGAATAGCCCCAGACTGCTTTTTCCTCCCATAATCAGATGTGTTACACATGTTTGCATGTTTATTTAAATCAATCACCTACCTAAATGTACTCCAACCCACCAGTCTTCAGTTGCCTTTTCATTTGCCAGCTCATTTTTCCGAATTGTCCGGTCCACCTTAAATAGCGCTGCTGCTCCAGTCTAACGCCCGAGGTGTCCGAGACGTCAGAATGGAACAGCAGCGCTATTTAAGGTG
Source organism: Acestrorhynchus altus (assembly GCA_034509495.1). NCBI lineage: Eukaryota > Metazoa > Chordata > Actinopteri > Characiformes > Acestrorhynchidae > Acestrorhynchus > Acestrorhynchus altus. Next base: position 16,332,156 of record CM067521.1, on the reverse strand, counting down.
GACCGGACAATTGGAAAAAATGAGCTGGCAAATGAGCATGTGGCGAGCCGGCAGCCTATTAGTGATGCCTTACACCAAACACATCACCCTGAAAACCCTGCATGACCATCGATTTCCACATCAAAGACTGCACTTACCCAGTATAAGGCAGGGGCAGTAAGAAAGAGGCATTGCTGCTGCTCCAATACGACACAGTCAGGTTAAAGGTCCACCGTCAGGTTCATCTGCATCCCCCAGCTGGTCAGTGTGTTTCTGACTTAGTGACCTCGATCTGCAACGTGCCACTGCATGACGGAGCAGACAGGCAGACAGAGAGACAGCCCCCCTAGATGCTCTGGAGGGATGCTGATGACAAGGCAGGCATGAGGGGCTGAGAGTCTCCAGTCAATGAACAGCCCGCCCTTGCTGCCAGGCTGCGTCCAGAGCTGAGCGGTGCGGGTCAGCCTGCAGTGTCTGCAGGAGGCAGTGGGTCCACTCAGGGTCCTAAAGGGAGTCTAATTCAGATGGTGCACTATTCTACTGTGCAGCGGGCTGTGTTCCAATTTCACCATTCATTCCAATACTATAAGGTTCTATAGAAAGCAAAATAAGTCAGTAATAATAAAATGCATTCAAAATAATGCATGCATAAGGTGTGTAGTACTTTCAGGCTCCTGCAGATGGCATTGCACAAGGATGATTGAGATTTAAACCTGTAGGGTGTGCAGCAGGACTCCTAGAGTTAGAAGAGGTGGTACAGTGCAGGGAACGGCTTGTTCGATGTGTGATAAATGGGCATTTGGGCAGGCCAGTGGCCATAGAGTGACAAGTAGCCAGTGATGGCTGGTTATTTTTATATGTATATGGTGTACAAACATTGTACCCCATCGCACATGAAGACCCATATTCCATCCGCTTGCTTGGTTTGACGATTCACGCATAGCTGTAGAGGAACACTGATGATCATACTGTTAACCCTTGGAGCTCACACACTTAATGAGGTGTCTAAAACTGCTCCCGATCTTGATCATTCTGTGTCCTAATGTAGTGCCGGGATAGTCATATCTGGATGTTCACAAGTAATGGATGATGAATAGAGAATTGTGGTCTGCTGGAGGTGGTACAGTTGCTCTGGGTTCCAAGGTGATGCAAATTTCAAAGCTTTAGGGCCTTCTCACACCTGTAGTTCATTTGCTTTGGTCCAATCACTTAATGATTTTGTGAACTTGGGACATTGGCAGGGTAATTTGGAGTAGCCAATTCACCCCATAACCATGTTTTTGGAATGGGGGAAGAAACCGGAGCTCCCAGAGGAAACCAACAGTCACAGGGAGACCATGGAAACTCCACCCAGATAGGGCCTTCAACACAAGAGCAGTTTAACAAGTGTAGTTTAACATGGAGCAGCAGATATGGACAACAAATCAGACCTCAATATATTTTAGCTAAATGGAAAGAAGAGATTTTATGCATTTGCTCCTGGTTTCCCCTTACAGTTCATTTTCACCACTGTTGTAAAAACAAATGACGCTTTGTGCCTCCCCTCTTGGACAGCTGTACACATGCATTTGCAGACAAGCTAAAAAAGTTAGATTCAGCATCTGAAGTGAAAGAAGCATGCGGACTGAGGCAAGGACGTTACATGGATGTGGAGAGAGGTTCCTATGCAATTCCTATGCAGTAGCATGCCGGCCAGGAGTAGGAATTATGGAGACAATATTCTTGCTGTTAAATTCAGTGCACCATCAACATGATCCTGAAGCTGATTTTACAGTACAAAGGGATATTTACTTCATGGTGTTTGAAAGGTGTTATAAAGGAATGTTATAAATGCTGTAAACAGTTCAAGAGTAACAGAAAACACCATTCTTACAATGAATAAGTTTATTTAACATGTCTTCTTTTCTTAACACCACATACTACACCTGCAGAGCATTTCTGCAGCGAAGAACAGACAAAGTACAAAAGCATATTTATATCATCTTTCTTGCAACAAAAATCTAGAAGTGACCACAACAAATGTGGCAACAATGTTCAATCAATTCTGTCCATATCAGAACTTCCAGTCCCACAGTGTGAGATGAAAAAGGAAATATATATACATATCCAGGGTCACAGACAGTGCCAGCCAGTGCAGCAAAACATCTAGAACTGCTGCATTATGAGCTTCTTCTTCAGGTCGTGGGAAAACTTATTAGAGCGGAACAGGTCGCTGTCGTAAAACGCAGACAAGCTGTGGATGTTGATCTGTCGGGCCTGTAGAGAAAAGGGGGAACGTTAGCTAAACTTAAATACCACAACACTGAGTAAATTAAAATTTACACTTTATTACAATGTAAATGAAGATTTACAATTAAATCAAAGCAACAACATCCTACACCTGAAACAGTGTTGAACTATTAAGCAGCAGTCAGTCATATAAGGATGAGTTCTGGTATTATGGTATTAAAATAAGCTGCAAATAATTTTTCATTGTGTTCATAGAGCAATTTACAGCCTTCATCAATTAAACAGTAAAACAAAAGAAAAGGTAGATTATATTCTTGCAATAGTATTAGTGCATTTCAAGGTTAAAGTGACATTTGAAGCCTATTTTGTTCTATACGTCATACTGTGACAGGGCTGCACAACAATATAGTGTGTCAGCAATGTTATCCCAACGTTATCCCAATGTGTGCATATGTGTCATCATAAGTGTCATGTCGCAGGATGTGTATGAGGTAAAATGTTAAAACATTTCTGCTGCTTGATACAAAATGATTCTTCACATCATCCTCATTTTTGTGACATTTACCAGAAGCAGTTTCTGTTTGCTGAAACCTATTGGGCCCTTTGACATCTTCATTTTTCTTCCCCAAATGTCATCTCATTTTTGTTATTTTTCTCTTTTCCCATTTGGATTTTTAGGGAATTCTATTTTTGTCAATATCATTTTTTTTAATATTGTGCAGGCCCTGTCTGATTTATGGAATCATTTCTGAAAATCATTATGATCAACAGTATACAAAAAATGCTAAGTCACCTTATCCACCAATTCCTTCTCTGGAATTTCAATCACATCCTGCTGGACTCCGTATCTGTTGCGCTGGTAAGACACCTGCTCAGCCACCAGCTGCTTCAGGATGAAGAGCAAAAGCTCGTTGTTGTCTCGCCTGAAAGCCAGGTACCGTGCAAATGTCTGGAACAAAACAGGCATGCATCAGTCAAACCAAAAACAACCACTGTGCAAGACGCTCCTCGCTCAGGGGAGTCGGGTGCCAAGAATTCATGTAAATGTGCAGCAAGGACAGAATATTGACGAGCTTAATCCATCACCTCGGACAGCATCTACAGCAAGCATCTTAATACCTTAATCTCAATATAAAACTCACTGGAGCTAATGAATTACAAAGACCTGGCACAATCAGATGATCAGTGCAGGTATGATGGCTCAGTGCATCTTAATGTTTAATTTAGTATGAGGTTTTGTGCTTTTGGGCCTCAGTTCTTGATCAAGATAACCTGTAAAGCTAAATGCAATCCAAGTATAAGTGCTTGGATTGAAATCACATCATAATCAGTGCTGAAGTGATGAAAACTGTCCCTGGGCCATTAATTGATATTCATCTAAAAGGAACAACACTGGACCAACTACCATCTTTAAAAAGGTGTACTTTTAAGATTCTGGGCTGGTAGTCGGTAATATTTACGGAGACGTATGCAGAAGTACAATCCTCACCTTCCTCATGCTCTTCATCACGCTGAACTTCTGAGTGTCAATGAAGCTCTCCAGCATCACACGGATAGCCATATTCACATCATCCTCCTGTACGTAATCCCGCAGATGCATTCGTGCGTGAGCCTCGGCCATGCGGATCATCGACTCGATATGACGCACTGTGATTGGAATGCTGCCCGTAGCCTGTTGGAGAAACAAAGGAACCATAAGGAATAATGGCCACAGTCAATTACTTAGAGCAGAACAGTTTGACAAATTTGTTGATCACTGACTCAAACAGCCAGTTAGAGTTAGTTGGAATTTGACTTGCGCTTCTTTAGTTTAGAACAAGAGATGCTAAGCCAACCTTGCTGGTTTAGACAGTCACCAAGCTCATCTCAGTAAATACAAGACTCAAGTGTCTCAACTTCCCCAAAAACAGATCCGTTGGGTAACTTTTTGAAGTACCTGCGTGTTTGTATCATATATATTTCTTAGTGTTTACCACAAAACCAAAAGTGCATGTTCCAGACTGTATGTATACATGAACTATGTAGTTACATTCCTACATAATTACCTCCAGATAGACACATTATGTATTCATAACTCAAAACTACGACCAACATCACTGCTCTCACCATGGACTCCTTACGGAGGTCGCTGTAAATGCGGGCCACCTTGTCCTGGTCCATCTGATTGAGTTTAGGCCGCACCCGCTCTTTGGCATAGATGATGTACTTCCTGAGCAGCTCCTGGGGGATGGGTGGCACGTCGGAGGAGTTTGGCAGCACCATTTCTTCCAGCCCAGCTATGCCCCCTTCCTTGTTGCTGGGATGATGCTTGATGTGGCTGCCAACCACAAAGCGAGCGAGCATCTCGTCCTTCACAGAACAAATATCAGACCGTCAATCCGAGAACTCATTCAAGGGAACCATATGAGGAAGAGATACAGATGTTAACGTACCTGCACAGGATCTACGGTGTCCCTTACAACACACAAGATGTCAAAACGAGACACAATGGGCTCGGTTAAGTCCACGTTCTCAGAGAACGTGAGGGACGGGTCATAGCGGCCACCTTCAACGAAAGAGTGAAACACATATCAATGGCAAAGTTGATACAGTGACATATTTTACAACTAGAATAAATACACTGTTTTCGGAAAGGATACTCGATCCCATATGCTGGAAAGAATTTGGGTGATAATCACCCAATATCTGGACCTCCTCACTGTAATTTTCCAAAATCTAGTACATAAGCCTTCCCTGGACAGTAGAAACAGCTACTCCAATTAAAGCACTTGATTTCATATGACAGAAAAGGTGTCATGAATACTTTTACCCATAAAGTGCATTTGTATCTGCATCCATTTTCATGTGAACTGGAGTTTTCACAAAGAAAATGGATACATGGGTTGAGGAATGTGCTCAGTCACATAAAAACCAAGATTTAAATTGGCAATATAAAAAGGTTAAAGAACGTTCAGATAGAACCTGAATGTTTTAAAACCTTCACAGGATTCAGAAATGCACAATCTATCTTAATCTAGCCTAAAGCAGAATTAATGCCAGGACCCTCATTTCCTGAACGTAATCCCAGTACATACCAATTGGGTTGGCAGCAGCAATGACAGTACAGCGAGCCTGCAGCGAAGTAACTATGCCTGCTTTGGAGATGGAGATACTCTGCTGCTCCATAGCTTCATGGATACTAGTACGGTCCTGGTCATTCATCTAGACAAAAGGTCAACATGGCGGTCAATTTACAGCAGAGGAGCAAATTTTAGAGGTTTACACTCAGACTTCATAAACTCTCACCTTATCAAACTCATCGATGAGGCAGACCCCTCTATCAGCCAGCACCAGTGCTCCAGCCTCCAGCGTCCACTCACGGGTGACTGGGTGCCTCTGTACGTAGGCCGTCAGACCCACAGCTGAAGCACCCTGTCCTGTGGTAAACACCGCCCGGCTTGCTACCTTCTCCACATACTTCAAGAACTGGGACTTGGCTGTCCCAGGATCGCCACACATCAGCACATTGATGTCACCACGCACTTTGTGCTTCCCTCCTACAAAGGCAGAAGCAATTCAGCATTCTTCATTTACATGGTCACCTAACCATGCTTCATGCAGCAAAGTGTAGCATCAGCTAAAACACAAAAAGTGATCTCTAGAACCACCAACCTGGATTCTTTGACTCTCCACCAAACAGCGCCAGAGCCAGACCCCTCTTAATATCTTCATGGCCATAGATGGAAGGACCGATGCTGGCAAATATCTGCAAAAAAGCAGCAACACAAACCAGTCCAGTGAAGATAGAAGAAAGCCAAGTTTTCCAAAAGCATCCCAGTGTGAAGATCATCTGATATCTGGTATAGAATGTGTTGAGAACCATGCTCTCCTATAAAAGAACCTGAACAAGCCTAAAGCAGTTTAATCACAGAATGCACGCTCACCCTCTCCCCAATACGCTCATCCTTGGACAACGACACGATGGCCTTCACATCTTCATCAGTCAGCTCTGCCACAGCCACACGCTCATCCTTACAAGCAATGTGATTGGCCAGGATTACTGTAGCAAATACAGGGAAGCCATTGGCCATGTTCAGAGAGCCATCATAGTTGTTGTGGTAGATGCCGGTTAGCTCCTGATATGGAACAAGAACAAATTTAAGAGCGCTCATAGTGCCACTGTGAAGTCCACTTACTGGTCAAACTGGAGTTGGACGCAAAGGTCACACTGTGATGAATGGCACACTCACAATTTCATCTCCAGGCTTGCAGCTGTCCACCAGATCAGCCAGCAGGATGGCATCTTTGGACCTCGGCAGACGGCCAGCAGCTACTTTTCCAGGGCTCTCCTGGATGGTGATGCGCTGATAGTTCTGATACACCGTCTGTGGCAAGAAAAGTTTGTTAACAAACAGCTCAACAGGAAAGCTGAATATGGCCAACTTTGAAGATGAGATCATGTTCTTATTTGCAGTAAACAATGAAGACTACCACTAAAGCTGGCTTGTATTGGTTCCACCATTCTCCATGCAAACCATAGCGCACAAACAGTAGGTCATCTCAAACCCAAAAGTAAACACTGGCAAATGGTTTTTCCAACAGTACTGGCCAACTGTGGTCTAACATTGTAATCTGTAAAAACCACTAAACTTCAAAAGCTGTTAATAGAAGCTCTTCTCCAATCCAGCATTATGTACTGATAATGGACTGATACCATTGCCAAACGAGTTGACTATTAGTGCAACTTTTTCAAATCTTGTACATATCGAGCTGTCTAGTTCCATAGTTTTGGCAGCTCTATGATGCCAAACCATCCAGTTAAGCCTAGTGTAACAAGTAATTAGCTTCCAGCTCAAGCCATCAGGAGAAACACATACCTGCTCCATGTTGATTTCAAACGGCCCAAGCGACTGACATTCTGGACAGGAGCCTGGTTTCACCTCCTGATTCTGTGATTGGAAGAAGGGGCCCAGGATAAAGTTACATTTGTTACAGTTGTACTTGACCATCCCCAGCTGTGGTAGAACCCCTGTGCAGCTGGTTACCACACCACTGGTACGGATCAGCTGGTTCAGATGCAGCTGCCTAAAGAGAAAAATAAAACAAGGATTACTACACAACCCACTGGATCGTGGGCTAAAGTGTTTAAAGATCAAGTTAATGACCTTAAAAATGCTTTGTAGGGACAAATCTTCAAGTGGGAAACATCTTTAAATAAGACTGAATAATGAGAACATCAATGCTATCAACTTGCCCATCAGCCTGAATGCATACCTGAGTGATCGCAGCTCCTCTACTAGTGGCAGGTTACCGATACGGACATGGATTTCATGGGCAATGCGGTCGTATTTGGGGTACATAGCCAACACCACCTCTTTCGCTGCCTCATCAAAGATCTTCAACATCTCAGCAGGAGCCTCAGGGAGAAAGTAAGCCAGCACGTGCTCTCTGGAGGCCAGCTCCTCATAGTTCACCAGCAAACTCTCCTTGTTTTCTACAAAGTTTCCAAAATCAAACTGAGTTTGAGTGTGTAGCTCATTCAAGATTTTCAAATCATCACTTTCAACATGAATCAGTTCCTCATCTCCACATTACTCGTTCATACCACACACAAGAACATTACCTTTACACATGTCGCTGATCCTCTCCTTAAACACGTTGTGCCCATGCTCATCCACATGTGTGCGCAGGAAGTTCTTAAAGCGATGGTAGATCTCCAAACGTGGAGCAGCCATGGACACCCATTCTCGCACTGTGTGTCCCTTCATGTCCTCCAGGTTCTCAATGCTCTCGATCATCTCTTCGTCTTCACCTTCAGCCCCGGCTCCCTCAGCTGCTCTCTCCGCCAGACGCCTACGCCTCTTGGACGGCCTCTCGTCATCCTCATCTTCACTGTCTGTAAGAGGACACAACACATTCTTAGGCTATGTGGCTGGAATTGCACTGTTTGGAGCAGCAATGCCAGGTGCAGCAGCAGTGCAGTACAAATCTTGCTGATATAAATTTAAATTTAATGGTTTATTAAGACAGTTGAGAATTTGAATACATAACCTGATGTGGTAATAATGAGATTTATACAATAAGTTTAATATTTCTATAACATAATTAAACTCACCATAGAGAAGCCCCCTTCCCATGCGCCCCATGCCTTGCTCTCTGTCTCTACGTCTCATGGCCTCCTCTGCAGCAGCACGAGCTCCAGGAGAGAGCTCACTCAGGTCCTCATCATCATCCAGACCCTCCTCTTCATAACGATCGAGCTCTGGGATGGCACGGTAGTCCCTGAAAATGGCAAAGGACAACACCAATGTTGCGAGCATATATAGTGCTGCTGGACTAATATTGCAATATAGAGCAAAACCAAAAAGGTTCTGAAACATGCAAAAGAACCCTAGACATCCAATGTAAGCTATCCATAACATCCAACAAATTGGAGTTCGTATGTTGCTTGAAGCAGGCTGAATAGTGAGGTTTGGAGAACATCAGAAATCTTGTGTGTTCACATCTTTGCCAAAAATCCCTCAAACATGAAATGTTGCTAATGTCAGAGGAGACTTCTAGTTACAAAATGTGGATTTCTTTCATTTTGTCTGAAAGCTGCCTCATATCGACTACTGACTATCATTAGTCAACTGACCATCATCATATCTGATATCTCTGGCGCACTAATTCCAACAGTCTTTTGCATCTGTATCTCAAACTAAATGTTTAATTTCCCTTGCATTACTATTATTTGAGCATTTCTATTATAATCATTTTAAAAAGCATTTTATAAAGCATTCTTTCTGTAAAGGCAGAAGATCAGTCATTTGCATTAACATAAACCCCCAAAAAACTCAAAGATATGAAACAAAAGGTCCATTACGTCTCCATCCCATTGCCAATGAGCTCTTCTCCATCTCCCTCCTCTTCATCAGGTACATTGTCCCCCAGCAGGCCCTCAGACTCGTCCTCGAAAGGAGGGAGGTCTCTCCCTGGGCTGGACGTCAGGTCCCCCCTCCGCGAGCCACGACTGGGGCTGGTCGCCATGTGGAAAGACTCGGATGAATCCTGAGGGACCAGGAGAAAAGATTAAAGATTCACAAACACAGATTCAGAAGACAGGATGATTTGATCTGGTGATTTGTCATCAGTCCAATCTAAATACTGGTTCCTTAATGTTCATCAGCAGGTCATTTCCAAAGATGACTGGTTTTGATAAACCCTATTTTAATGCATCATTAGACATTTAGTCTTAAACTAAGAACTGGCTTCATTGATTGGACCTTATTAAGCATATTAATGTATGTACCTACAGCAGATTCAACAATGCTGGATTAATCCTAAAGAAAACGACACTTCATCGTGCATTTGGGCAAACATTTGAGATAGAGAAACAAGAGTAACAATGACTACTTCTGTCCAATTAGCCAGTCCACCTTAAATGCTGCACTAGCTACAGTGTAAGCGCCGCTCTATTTAAGGTGGACTGGGGAGATTCACACAGAAAGCAGGGAAATGAGGCTTTATTTCAGCCCAGCAGTGACATGATGACTCATTAAATCACATTAAGGGTTTCAGCCACATGTTCAGCATCTCTTCTGTTAAATAAACCAGTAATGTTGAGAAGTGACCCGCAGGTCTGTGGCTTTAACGCGAAGTCAGAGAAAACACCACATTATACCCAGTAAAGGCGAGTGAGTCTCCTGAGGTACTAAGAGGCTGTTGAGGCAGATACCTCGAGTTAAAGGAGGCCGACATCACTTAATAAACATTAGCTTTAGCCAACGTGCTAACAGCAGAACTCTTCATAAACAGAGATACTTTATCACCTTCGCATTAAAGTAGATTTAATTTATACTGAAAAACAATGAATGACATTCTGAGCTGTGAAGGAGGGAGATGGAAATGGGGTAAAATTAATATTTTAATGAAGATTAATATTTTGAAACTACAGCAGGGTGACCTTTATTAATAAGAAATATAAATATATAACAATAAAATTCTTGTTTATAATGTATTACAATTCCAAGGGAAGCCTTACAAAGTGATCAACAAATATTTAATAATAATAATAATAATAATAATAATAATAATAATAATAATAATAATAATAATAATTTAAAACTGCACATTCAAAACGTGACTAAGACGTGGCTTTGTGTTCAGCTTCCCGGCTAGACTTTAACTAAACCTGCAGAATTACTGTAATTATCCACAAGCAGATCTCTGTACTAAACACAGTGCTGCTCAGCCCAAAGCCCTCCTCCTGTACCTCTTTTACCTCTGATCACTTTATTAAATAAGTAATCGTTCACTCACCGCCATAGTGCCGCACTTCTACACGCCTGTCCTGCTACTTTCCCGGCAAGACAAAGTTTTCGCGCGAAATTTCCCACGTGACCACAAAGCGCGGGAAAACTCCTGAATATGCATAGATGGCCGGTCTTCACGAGTTTCAATTGGTCCGTTAGCTAAAACGCCCCGCCCCCATGCGCTGTAACTGATATGGTTCCAATATGTATGGTCGGAGCTGCCACAAAGCGCGGGAAGGTTCATGAATATGTATAGGTGGCGAGTCTCCGCGAGATCCAATTGGTCCCTTTGCTACAGCGTCCCGGCCGATGCGCTGTAATTTTACTAGGGGTCGCTGTAGGACCATTCAGTAAACTAAAGCAAGTATTTTTTAGTTCCTCAGCTCTTAATCACCACTTCACACAGATTAGTCATGTTTATCACGTTGTTCACGATCAAAGTAAAATGCTTCCCACGTGTTTGCTGTATCATAAATAAATGAACACGCCCACTGAGCCAGCTCAGAATGGTTTGGTGTGAAATGTTCCTGCCAGAAGTGATGGTGAATTGAACCAGATGTGATGAATTAAAAGCTTCAAACATCTACCTCATGTAAGGATGAAATGAAATTGTTATAAACTGTTGAATGCATGGTTTAAAAACACAGTGGAGGGATACATGCAGGATGTTTTAAGGTAACAGTCTCTGGGTGAGAAGTATTTCATCACAAGTGTAGGTTCACTAGTGATTGTGAATACAATGGCTATATTAATGTTGTGGTCACATTCTCACTCCTTCTCCTCTCAACCTGCTCTATTGTACATCAGCCATTTTTAGGTATTTCTCTACCAAAAAGAAATATTTATATTACAGCATATAAAAAGAGCACGATATGGGCTGAGGCATTATTGTTTATATTGGGTTTTAAAGTTTTTATATAATGTTGTCTTGTGAAAACCTTTTTCTGCTCCTTCATTCAATCGCCCACTGCTCACCCCCGCCTTTCTTGCTCTCATGTACACACTATGGAGGGGCATAAAAGTTAACATGGGTAAATTTCAATATGTTTAAATATAGTTAAGAAAGAAAAAAGATTTTTTTTCCATTCTATTTTTCACATCATATATATCATATTGCACATCATATATTGGCATTTAGATCATTTATATCGGGATATAATTTTTTTTGCCCATATAGCTCAGCCCTACTACCAAGCTCTGAGCTGTGGAGCAGTGAGACTGTGTTCGCTGGAATGATGGAACTCCATCCAATAACTGGGATGATCTGGAGCACCAAAACTGATCTTCCAACATCAGTACCTGTACTCACTGAAGATCTTCTGGCCAAATGCAATCAAATTCACACAGAAATGTTCCAACAACAAACCTTCTCAGAAGATCAGAAGCTGTTGCTGCACCAAATGGGAAGAAACTCCATGTTACTACACTTGATCATAGAAGAGCCACTCTCTTGAGCACAAAACTGGACAACTGTCAACAGACAAAGGTTTATGATGAACATTTTAATCAGTGCTTAACTATCAGTGCATTGATCCATGATACAATTTCAACTGTATCTTTTATAAAATCTGAGGTTACTTCTGTTGAAAACAATGGCCCCTCAAGTGCACACTACCTGCCTGTACTACTGCACTATGTACCTTTAAAGATGATGTACAACACTGGCATAGTTAAAGCAAAAGCAGTGTAAGTCAGAACTGTGGTGTACAGAGTAGTCTTATTAATCTGAGCCTCAAGTCTTTTCTCTGTCTTGTCCAGGCCTTGGATGATGCTCTCGGTATCACACACTAAGAGCTGAGCATCTTTAGTCTGAATGACTGGCTTCTCAACATGACGAGTCACGACAGATTTCCTCACAGCCTGAAGCTCCGCTGCCACCTTCCCCATGCTCTGTTCCAGATGATCCAGCTGTGGCTTGAGGTTTACCATGAGATCCTGAGCTTTTTGGCTGTGGAGAAGGATCTCTCTGACGGTTTCTTCTGAGGCACTAGGTGTAGATGATGGGGTATCTACAGGCACTGCTGCTGGCACTGAGACAGATCTTGGCTTGACAGTTTGCACCTTCTCACCTCCATCTTCAACAGCTGCCCTAAGCGTATCTATGAGGCCCCGGAGTTCCTCTTGCTGGTTCTTGTGCAAACTGGCCTGGATTTTGATAGCTTCTTGTAGGCTTGCTGGTCCTTTCTGTGCCTCTAGCAGCAGGCCTTTCAGTTCCTGTAGGCGTACTCTATTAACGTATGTGGACCCCATTACCCCAATAATGGCACCTAGCACTGAACCAATGATAGACCAGTTTTTGGTCCTCTCAGCCCGAGACCGCTCCTTCTCATGGCTCTCTCGCACTCCAGCAGAGAAGAGAGCAAATTTCTCCCGTTCTCCCTCCTCTGCATTTTCATAGGCTGTTTTCAGACGCCTCTCTTCCTGCACACATAAAGGAGTTAATGAGTGGATAAGTAAAGAACCTGTATCATGTTATCAAGCTGATAGAGCCATTAGCACCAAGTTGTCTCCCCAATCAGATTAAAACTGCAATCTAACCAACCACTAGTGTACGACTAGTAATTTACTGTATTACATTGTTCAGTTGAAGATATACTGAATAAGAGTCTACCTCACCTGCAGTAGCTTGTGTTCCAATGTTGCCAGTTCTAGATAATGTGCCTCCTCTCGTGACACCCGGTCCAAGCGGTCTCGCACTTCCTTCAATCTAATCTGAAGAGCCTCCAAGCTGACATGGGCCTCCCGGACCATTCCTCTGGCCACCATGAACGCTTTCTCAGCCTTAAAACAGGATGAGACATGCTGTTAGGACATGAACAATAAATGCACACACAAAATCCAAAATACATCTAAACCAATAGAATTGGGCATAGCAGCTAAGCATGAGCCAACAGTGTGTTCCTGGAGAGCTTTCTATCTTCCTGTACACTACGCAACCTATGCAAGTCCTCATAGTTATATTCCAACATGTAGTGTAAATAATTCCCCAGAGACTAAAGGCTGTCACTGCAGTATAAGGAGAACAAACTTTCAATTAATTCAAATGGGGATGAGATGTCTACAACCTTTTGGCTACACAATGTATTAATATCACAGTTTACCTCTGTAACCTTGCTCTGAGCATCCCGAACTTCATTGAGGCCAACAAATTCCTCATACTGTGCCCACCAGTAATTGACAGTACTGGTCAAGGTTTTTACAGAATTCTGTCCCCACTGTTTTCCAAGCTCTGCCATATTCGTCAGGGTGGCCGAGGCACGTTCTTGAGTGGACAAGGCTTTATCAGCCTTGTCCTGTGGGCCCTGCTTTGGGGAACAGTAGGTTCTATTGATAGAGATGTTCCACTGGACTCTACCAGGGACTTTGAGAAGGTAGAAGCAAGTGCCATAGCTCCTTGGTAGGATGCAGCTCCCTCTGTAGCTCATTGACTTGATTTCATTTGGGCAGGAAACACACCTTAAACCAGCAACCTGTGATTAACAAAAAAAAAAAGAACATGTTCTGAGATGAGAACACAACAACTTTAAAAAAAAGTGTGGTGTATCCTCCCCTAGGCTCTTTAGTAAAAGCAATAGTTTCATTTTGGACCATAAAACCCAAATAACCTCTCGAATGTTACTATCTATGATGCTGCATGTGCGGTTCTTTTTCAAATAGTTTCTGAAGCACCAAAAGATGTTACACCTTTTTGGTACTATACTGTATAAAACCACCATTAACAGACATAGTTTGATTAAAAGTCAGTGCACACCAATATGGGAATCATAAACAAATCCCTGATGTTTCTATTGTGGTCTCAAACATTTGTCTTTCATTTTGTGCATTTCTATTCACATTCATAATGATCTCTCACTCTCTTTTATTTAATTTACATCTGCTATATAATTTTCCACATAGGGACCACTAGAGAGTGCTTCATGGCCCACAGATTGAGATACCCTGGTCTAGACATTATAAAGTGTCTCATATTCTTCTGCTTGCCCATTTCTCCTTGATGCCTGATATTGTGAAACTGGAATCAGATCATGCTGACTATGAATCACTGTTTTAATAGTTATGGTTCATCAGTAAATGTTCTGCTTTTACAGGGTACAAAAAACAGCTAATAGCCCAAATTAAGATCTTGTCAGTGTCCAATGAAAACCTCCAAATGCAACTTTACAGGAGGAGGCAAAATGCTCTTAATTTTTATATGGAGGTGAAGGTGAAAGCAGGGCTTGTTTTGCTAATGTTAGAGCATTTCTATTGGTCTTTTCATACAGAGGTATTCACACAGTTTAGGGAGCAGCCACAAGGTTCAAGGCATGGAGGAGGCTAAAAATGAGGAAAAATGGAGATGGATGAATTTCAGTGGCAAGCTGATGCCAAAATAAGCCCTATTATATTACAGAACCATTAACCTTCACTTTAAGCCCCCAAAAGCCATCTAATTTTAGATGTAACAGTTCTAATAACAGTTAGGCCCAAATATCAGGATATTTCGAGCTAAAACACTGAACTGAAGATCAACATTTCACCAGGCAGCTCATCAGTTACCTTTACTCTCATTTACACAACAACAGTAAACACTGCACCAAACGCACCTACCAGATACCCCCTTTCTTAGTTATCCGTGTCTGGTTTCGAGAGACAACGCGCGCATTATCAATAAAATAAGTCTTTATGAAGAGCATCGAGGGAGAGCCGAGGTTATCTACATGAAAGTCATGCTAAGCTAACATTTCTTTCAGGCACTTATCCGGGCACCCCTGTCTGCTACCGCTGGGGTCCTGAGAGAAGAAGCTTTAATCCACGCGTTGGTACATTTGACTACAGCAAACAGCAACATGTCTGGAAGAGAAGGTAAGATCTGTCTGTTTGGAAAAGACGAGTGGGAGCGGAGAGAGGGGTCCTTCAATCCACAGCTCGTAGGAACGAGACCCGAGCAGATCAAACTCGATCAGACCAGACCAGATCAGACCTTCTTAGACTCGACCAGCCCACCATAGACTTGACCAGACTCGACCAGACTACCTTAGACTCGACCAGACCAGATCAGACTCGATCAGACCAGAATAGAATAGTTAACCTGCTGTGTGTGTTTGGGCCTGGTTCTGATATTCTGCCGCAGTAGTGCGGAGTGATATTGATCCCAGTATTTCCCTGATCTATCACTGTGATGCGGCATTAAGTATTTCCTTTAATATTAAATGAAGTCATTGAAATCATGCTCCTCAAATTGTCTTACTGAACTGCCCCAGTTCCCCATATTCTCATTTCTCCTATTAAAAACACACCACCGAGTATTTTCCAGTTCATAATCATGTTTTCATACAGAAAAGACCAGACTATGGGTCAGACCACCATAGACTCGACCACACCACCTTAGACTAGACTAGGCCACCGTAGACTCAACCAGACCAGATCAGAACACCTTAGACTCGACCATAACATTTTGGACTCGACCAGACCTAATCAGACCACCTTGGACTCAGCCAGACCAGATCAGACTCTATCAGACCAGAATAGAATAGTTAACCTGCTGTGTGTGTTTGGGCCTGGTTCTGATATTCTGTCGCAGTAGTGCAGAGTGATATTGATCCCAGTGTTTCCCTGATCTATCACTGTGATGCGGCATTAAGTATTTCCTTTAATATTAAATGAAGTCATTGAAATCATGCTCCTCAAATTGTCTTACTGAACTGCCCCAGTTCCCCATATTCTCATTTCTCCTATTAAAAACACACCACCGAGTATTTTCCAGTTCATAATCATGTTTTCATACAGAAAACTTTTTCTTAGTGATTTAAAACCTTCACGTCAATATGAAGTGATTAGTAATTGGGGTGAATTGCATTTAATTCCATGGTCCCCATGTTTATTACATGCAGCTCTGCAAAAAAACCTTTCTTTCGTCGCAGGGATTTTGGACCTTATTAATGATGCATTGGATATAGTGGGATAAAAACAGGAAATCCAGAATTGTGTTCAGTGGTGTGATCATCACTCTCACTTTTAATACTAAGATAATGGAGTTTGACCCTAAATCTATGGGAGATCACTCTACAGTGATGATCTGTAATCAGGGCAGTTGTGGCCTGGTGGTTATGGAAGGTTGCTGGTTCGAATCCCTGAACTGGCAGGGCATGACACACTGCAAGGAACTTAACTCCCCAGCAGCTTCCCCGGCACCGTGGATAGGTGCTTGTGAATTCACTACTGTGTGTTTCACTGTGTGGATGGGTTAAATGCAAAGGATTGAGGCCTACAGATATCTGGGAAAACATATTGATGATAAACTGTCATTGAGATTCCAAGTAGAGGGTGTCTGCTCCAGGGTACAGCAGTGATTACACCTTCTTCATAGGCTGAGGAGTTTGTGTGAGACAAAAAGGGTTGCGTCCCCTTTATCAAGCTGTAATTGAGAGTATCCTACGGTTTGGTATCTCAACCTGGTTTGGCAATTTCAGCGTACATCTGAGAGCCCAGATTACCCAGCTCACACAGAACAAAAGCACCCCACACTTCAGGCTGTCTTTGATGAAACAGTCATAAGAAAAGCTCAAAATATTGTTTCAGACCCTGCACATGTCCTTCTCTCTGAGGACCAGCTCCTGCTATCGGGTTGCTGCTTTTAAATCTGCGTAAATCTTTTGCGTAAATCTTTTAAATCTGAGATTTAAATCTTTAAACATCAAGCTTGTAGGAGATAAACTCGTGTAATGCTGTTATGAAAGTGTGTGTGTGTGTGTGTGTGTGTGTGTGTGTGTGTGTGTGTGAACACTAAAAGTGTTCTTGTTAATTGTCTCTTAACAGCAGCATGTGTCCAAAACAAGTTTCCCTCAGGACAATAAAGTCTCATCTAGAATGCATTATGGACTATTTGCTAACACAGGGTTCTGTTTTATGGTGTGTGAAACTGATTCTAATTGTGATATTAATCCTGTTATGAGAGTGAAGAGGGGTTTGGGGTAACTGTCATATCTTGGAGTTGAAAACTCAGAAAAGAAGTCTTTCCATAACCAGGCCACTTCGTTTCTAGTTATTTCAATAATGCTTATGTGGGCTATTTGCAGAAAACTTTATGATGCATGATTTGCAAACGGAAAACCCCTTTACCCTGCATGGTAAGGATGAACTGTCTGTTTTGTAAATAGAAAGACCAGGCAGGTTTGTCCACCTGCATTTTCAACCCCACCTTTATGTAAATGTAAACTTGCACATAGATCCACTGTGCTTGTATGCAGGGGAATTGGTCCTGCATTTTACCCATCTATGCAGTGAAACACACACACACATACTCTAGTGAATTCACACACTAGGGAGCAGTGAGCACACTGCCTGAAGCGTTGGGCACAGAACCCAGTTTAGGGAATCAAATCAGCATCCTTATAGTCACATGGCTGGTTCTCTAACAGCCAGGCCCTTTGGTGTTTTATAACAGTAACAAATTTCACCCGCACAACTTAAGACCTCAGATCTATACGTATGATATTTTCTGTTGACTGGGCTTGTGTGAGCGTGTTTCAAAATATCACACTGTAGAAACTGGGTCACTGTAATGAAACATGAAGAGCTTAACACTGATCATATACATGATCTCACACAATTTGAATATGGCGATTTTAATATATAAAGTGATATTTCAAGCTTTTTGTTTTAATGTTAATGTTGATTTGGTTTAATTTTCAAATAAAATTCAGTTTCTAATTTACTCATAATTTAGATTCTGGATTTTTGTTTATAATGAGTTATAAATTGTACTGATCAACAATAAAAACACTTGAAATATTTCACTTTACAAAAATGAATGTAAAATTAATGCGTGAATTAACTTTTTGAATGGAGTTTTGAACACATGAACTTTTTCACAATGTTCTAATTTTGAGGTGTGTGTGAGAGAGAGATTAACCTTTTGGTTGTTTAAAGAAGTAAATGTAAGTTTCTTTACTAGTTTAAAGGCTATGTAGACTCTCGGCACTTTTTACAGAATTGTTTTGTTTATGGCATCACTCAAAGAACCCTTTACAGCATTTTTATTTTGGGAATACAGCTCCATTGTTCTCTATAGTGCATCTAATTTTGACTCTAGAACTTGTACCTTCACATTTTAACATTACCCATATTTCTATGTTGTTTTCACCAAAGTTGTAAAGCGCAACAGTAACAGGACTCGGACTCAAATTCATGGCTCTCAGTAGATTAACATGAGTCTCTACAACTGGGTCAGTTCAGTCCCCCTTTTGATGTGTCGCTGAGTGTGATGTGTGTATTTTTATGTGCAGGAGGGAAGAAGAAGCCCCTTAAAACTGCCAAGAAGCAAACAAAGGAAATGGATGATGTGAGTTTAATATGAGCCACAGAAGATCTATAGAAAAGTCATAGGTCATTGTTTTGGGAAAACATTTTCAAGCATCACATCTATCCAGTGTTGTAACATTAAAACAAAGCACATTTGAAAATTCACAATTATTTTTCTCTCCCCATGAACACAATCTACAGGACGACATGGCCTTCAAACAGAAGCAGAAGGAGGAGCAGAAAGCTATGGAGGCACTGAAAGCCAAAGCTGCAGGAAAAGGACCTTTAAGTATGAATCTGTCTTGGTTTCTAGGAAAAGTGTGAATTACTGGCAAAAGTGGCACTCTAGGTGGCAGTATAGAGGTTGTGTGGAAGCGCTGCTGTCAGCTGTCCATACCCTTGGTGTTGAGAATGAATTTCTTTTCGTTTGTTAAAGGGTTTTTTTGAGATCACAGTTCAAGTTGGACATTTGTCATGGCAGTTGTTTGCATTTGTTTGGTCTTTGGTAACTGGTAAATTTATCACATGAAATATTCAGCTGAGACAGACCAGTAACATCCCTTATTGCATATACATGTTTAAATGGTTAATTTATTTAAAAAAAAAAAGTTAATAGTCTTTATATTCTCTTATCTATCTATTCTCATGTCATGTGGATCTACCTACAAGCCATGAATGCCAAAGTAATTAGCAAGAAGGACCTTTACATCAAGTGATGGTTCTTCTCAGTCATATCTATCTTACAAAAGACAGATCTTTTTCTTCTGTGGCATCAGTCGAACCCTTCATTTCAGTGAGGGTAAATCCAACTTCAGTTTCAGAATGTATTACAATGTGATCTGTGTATCATCTGAATTGAGATAGCAAGACTAGCTAGACTAGCAAGACCTGCTGTATTTAGCCTCATTTAAAAGTTTAAGCACCTTTTATTGCCTATTTTAATGCACACTCTTGTCTTGTCGTAGGTGGTGGTGGAATCAAAAAGTCTGGGAAGAAGTGAACCGGAGGTATAAGCACCTAACAAACCACCGTTCTGTCCTCATCTGGGTCCACGGACACAAATATATGTACATGAAAATAGCATTTTTAATTATTTTGCCCTCGTGTTGAAAGTTGAAATACCTGAAATAAAGTTTTGTAAATTACTACTACCGTGTTTACATTTTGTAGACAGAATGTCTGGAATAGAACACACCATCAAAACAACAGTACAGTTATAAAAATGCAATTCTGCAATTTTGCATTTAAAGCTCCACTTTTCATTCGCACTTGATTCACAAACTGGCTCTGTTTTCCCCATGACGTTGATCTTTCCTCTTTCTCTTTTTATTTTCCACGTTTTCCAGAGCCTAAAACAAAACAGAGGGTTTACTTTTATTTTTATTTTGTAGTTTAAGCAACTCTGATATATCGCTTGATAAATTGAGTTGTGTGTGTTTTTGTTTTTGTTTGTAACACAGAGGATGTACAAAATAAAGAGCTACTCTGCTTACTTTGACCGGAGCTCTGGTTTTCTTTCAGTTCCACCTCCACAGGGTAGTGGTCACTCACTTTAAGTGCCTGTAAAAAAAATAATTTTTTTGGCATGACATAAAATACAAAATCAGAATCGGAAATCAGCTCCTGGTTCAAATTAAAAAGTGCCAAAACATAAAGTTCATTTTTCGATTTGAATCAAAGTTATCTGTGGCTTAAGCAACCAATACTGCACATAATTTGTTTTCTAAGGTCCAGGTTGGGGGACTGTGAAGGCCATTTAAAATATAAAGCTTCATGTCATCCATGATTGATTTTGCACATCATTATGTGTGTGATGTGTAATGATGCGTACCATCCTCATTTCAGATTCTGTGTTTTCAGAGATGGTTTGATCTTTTTATTCAGGATTTGCTGGTATTTTGTGGAGTGCGTTTTTCGAATGCCCCTGGCAGCAACACAAACCTAATCCATGGCTCACAGTTGTTAAGGTGTTTTCTGATTGTGGCTTAAGAATTCCATTTCGACATTCTCAAACCACAGAACTCATCTCTGGATGTTCTGCAGCATGTCAAATGTAGTGTTTTTGTGATAAGGCCAAAGTATGGTTTACTTCTTACGAGTATTTCATGAAGATTATATATTTTGAAAACAAGTAGTTCTCTTGAACAGATTTCTTGGTCTTCCAGATCTCATTCTGACCTCCACAGTTCCCCTGAATTATCCCACTCTTAATACATCCCACATAGTAGATATCACATGCTGAAATGATTAGCCTTGAATACACCCTTCCTGTCTGTGGGTATCCAGTACTACAGCAGTCAGGTAGTTGGTTAATGGAGCCTGTGGTTGCCCCAGAAGGAATCAACCAAATCTAATGCAGAACTGTCATGTTCTCTACAACTGCATGCTGATACGTCTGACATGTTGCTTTATACCCTGCACCATATTGAGAAACACTACTTCTGTATGTAGCTCCAAAAATATTGCCCATATCAGTCTAAATTTTCCAAAGGTTCCTTGTAAACCTTATCCTTCTGAATAGCATCACAACCCAACACTTTCTTCTAGGTGCAGCTGTGTTTTGATGAGCGCATAAAGCTTGTAAGTGTGAATCAGCTGACAGTTCGATATTACAATTGCTGAATCCAGCCTGATTAGCTAATCAAGGTTTTTTTATACAAAGGGCCCTAAATGTTTACATACATAACATGAGGCTACTATATGAGGCTTTGCTATAACAGCTATGACACACATTAAGTTACATAAACAAATGGCTGTAAAGTAACAACACTTACTTCCTCCTCAGTCAGGCCATATTCCTTTTGGAAGTTGAATGCTTTGGCAGATTTTGGCACAACACCGTTGTTCATTGCGTTTCCATACACCACAATCCTAACCATAGATACAGAAGAGATCCGATAGTTCTGTATTAGTCCCACAGTGGGGAAATTCACATTATTACAGCAGCAAATGGATAGTAAGGCACTCAATACAGAAAACAGATAATAGATAAATACAGTGCAGTATGTACAATGTACAGTATAAACATTGTAATTAGTATATATATATATATATATATATATATATATATATATATATATATATATAAATATAAATAATGTGTGTTTACAAGTTACTCCTAAATATTAATCAGATTTCTCTTGCTTTAACAATTCCTTGCTCTTCTGGTTTCACCTTCTTTGGATCTTAAATGTGGACAAACGTATTGGGACACCTGCTCATTCTTTGCCTTTGTTGGAGTAATCGATCTGTCCAGGGAAGACTTTGAACTAGATTTTTGGACCATTGCTGTGAGGATTTGATTGTATTCAGCAACAAGAACATTAATGAGGTCAAGATGTTGGATGATCCCCAACCCAACTCCC
Organism: Acestrorhynchus altus; assembly: GCA_034509495.1. Taxonomy (NCBI): domain Eukaryota; kingdom Metazoa; phylum Chordata; class Actinopteri; order Characiformes; family Acestrorhynchidae; genus Acestrorhynchus; species Acestrorhynchus altus. The sequence goes on along the minus strand of CM067521.1, from coordinate 16,310,030 downwards.
AAAGTTATCCTAACACAGTTCCACTGCCCCATGGCTCAATTCTGAGGGGCTTTATACCTCAGTACTCCACAGCTGACATTTGGTATGATGTTGATAGGTTCATGTGTATCTACACCAGAGAGTCCTATTTAATTGGCAGTACTTCTCTATGGGAATTAGATATACTGTGTGTACATTTGCATGTCAACCAACAATGGATAAAATTAATGCATTCTTTAAAGGGGGTGTTCACAGATATTTGACATGTGGACACAAAGTGTATGTCTTGTAAAATATATGCATATACTGTCACACCACTGTTATACAAAAAATATGACTGGACCAATAAAAATGTGTTTTGCATACCAGCAACAACACGGTTAACTGTGAGTGATTCAGTCTCAGCCTAGGCTCAGTGTGTCTTACAGTCTAATGCAGAGTCTATTTTATCAATCCCTAATGGATTATGATTGACAGACCTGTCGTAGGTGTTGTCATTCTTCAGGCGTGTGGTGGTGTCCTCATCTTCATCAATCAGCCAGTGGAAGTTTTTGTCAGTAGTGATGCGAAGATTCTTCATTGCTTTTTTGGACATGTAATTGCCATCTGCGTTGAAGTCTCCCAAGATCATGATGTTCTGAGAGGAGCAATGACAAGACAGTTTTCACTGCATAGAATTGTGACCTGAATAAGATCTAACTGTGCCAGAGATGTTCAGAAGTCAAGTCCTAGTCAATTCACGAGTCTTTACACAAGAGTCCAAGAAAAGTGGCTGTGCCCCAAATAAACAAAATACATTTACCGTATTTTCTGGACTATAAGCCGATACTTTTTTCCCTCACTTTAAACCACGCAGCTTATAATGAACTGCAGCTTTGTCTTCTTATATATGTTATTTTCCAGGGTGCGGCTTATAGTCCGGTGCGGCTTATAGTCTGGAAAATATGGTACTTTCAGTAACTTTCACACACTATACCTGGAAAACTATTACTATTATTGTTCACGAGTTATTATTTCCAAGTCCAAGTCACAGGAATGCTTTTTGGCAAACTCCAGATTTTTTTCACACAGGCTTTTAGTTAACCCCTCCTTTACAGACTTTTTGATGTTGCTCTGTGCTGCACTGAATACAGGTTGCAGTTCATTAATGCAGTTCTTTATCTATGATTACCTATTTCTCTCTTTATCTCTCCCCCATGTCCTGAGCTGCACCCCCCCCCACACACACACACACACACTTTTTTCTTCCCTCTGTTTTCTTTCTATCTCTTTCCCATATACTGATCCTGATGGATCTACCTAGATGTCACCCAACCAAGCTCCCCATTACCCTCTAATGCTGTCCTCATTTGGGATTCATTGGATTGCACTACCTCATTCATCCCACATTAGAAACTCCACTGCCAGCGGGTGACTATTTATCCAGCATGGACTTCCATATTAACAATGAACTTGTATCTTATATCCACTCACATTCTCTCACACAGCCTGCTCACACTATTAGCTCTATTAGCTGTAGTTCTTTGTTATTTTACTCGTTTTATGTGTGTGCTATTTGGTGTCGACCAGAGGAGGATGGGTTCTCCTTTTGAGCCTTGGTTGTCTAATATCTAGAGTTTTTTTTTTCTTGCCACTGTCGCACACTGGCTTCCTCAATTGAGGTTTGGACCCAGATTTCTGTAAATCTGCTTCGTAAAAATGTTTTTGTTGTAAAAAGCTCTATATAAATAAACTTTGATTGATTGCTTGATTAATTGGATATTGGTGGATATTCTACCAGGTTGCCTTAAACACAGCTGTCCAATTAAGCTGTAGAAGCATCTGATGGATGATCAGTGGAAACAAGATGCAGCTGATCTCAAATTTGATTGTCATAGCAAAGGCCATGAACACTTTATCATGGGATATTGTGTGTAGAAGTTTAATTTAATCCATTTTGGAATATGGTTGTAACATAACAATATGTGAAAAAAATGAAATGCTTTAAATGCTTTCCGGATGCTCTGTAGGTAAGTACCCAGTACTAAGTAGGCACTCTAAAGTAGGTTGAATTATCTGAATAGTTATCATAGTTACAGAGCAATTAAGGGATCCAATAATGTCATTGTCAGGACTCAATTATCTCCTAAATATATGATTTAAACTGTGTTTTTGTCAGAAGCTATGAATTCTCTACTTTGAATTTGACTTACATCACTTTTCCATTTATCTTTCACAGCCTGAACCACGTCAAACAGCTCATCCAGCTCTTTCCCTGAGTCCTCAGGCTTGGTGTGGACAGGGATCAGTATCAGATCTTTCACCACTGGAAAGACACAAGCACACCAACATCATACACCATATGGACAAAAGTATTAGGACACCTGATTATACATTGTTTCTTTCAAAATAAAGGATATTCAAATGAGTATATTCTGCTTTTTTTGAAGTTATTGTCTCTGATGTCCAGCATTGCTGTGACAATTTAATTGCATTCAGTGACAAATGTGTTCCACAGCTGGAACACCTGGCATTAGACATAATACCAATAGGTCATGTTGTTGGACACATTGTGTAATTCGAGTTATTTTTGTGCTCAAATTAGGACTAGACATCATAGTTCTGAGCATTAGTTCAGGCCTTGGAGATGTTTTATAGAATGGCGTTTATGTGTTATCAGGGAATGAGATGTCCTGCTGATGGCTCTTATTAGGACAGTTTCCAACAGGGTATGAGGTGGACCCCCTACATATGTCTGTTGTTCATGTCTCTTTATGTCTGAGCATTAAGTTGCATAAAGGTCCATATCTGTTCCTTCTCAGTCACCCTTTCAGACACTTTAAGAGCAGTTAAAGATGCTATGACATGTGGAGACTGATTGTTTAATGAGAAGGACACAGTGGCATGAGATAAGAACATGCTAGTGCTCATCTTCAAGCTGCTGGAGCAACCAGAGTGGAGTGCTTCTGAAGAAGGTGGTTACAGACATCTATTCCCCCTCTCTTTTACACTGGTCTGACTTTGATTAAGAACCCATCTCACTGCACTGATTGAGACAAAGAAGGTCAGATTTTCATGGTGTAGACCAGCGTTTCTCAACCCTCATCCTGGAGGCAGTGTGGTTTACATTAGCCTCAATGGAGCCAATAGTTCAACAACACCTTTTGTATCTTTGTGGACATTTTCTCAAGTTTGTGCCCTCTTTTGTTGGCCTTCTATCTTTCTGGGTTAACTTTACTACTTTTGATAATGGAACACTGCTGTGACTATTTGATTGCAGCCACAAGAATATCCGTGAGGTTTACACTTATGTTTTCAGCTAGTTCCTTATTCACCCCTTCTAATGTCAGTCACTGATTCATTAACCCAATGTTTGCTGGTTTTTGTTTGCTTACCTGTGTTAAGGCAGGAAAAACGGAGAATGTAGGGCTCTCTATCAAAGGCGTCTTCATCTCCAGGCTGGTTGTCCTCATATTGGTACATGTCTATCACTTTCACCACATCTTCCCTGCCAATGATAACACAAGCCTATAATAACTCTAGCATATTGATTACATGAGATGGAGACTTTCTAAAAGCTAAGGTTCTCAAATGGGTCTTTACTTGGATGTATGGTTCTAAAAGAACCTATATATGGTGTGGTAGAACATTTATACTGCTTAAAAAGGGTTTTGCCACTTGCTATCTTATTTCTTTAAGGAATCATTCAGAAAAAAAGCTCTTCATCTGTACATCATCTTGTGGAGAGTACCCAGTGTGATGTTCACTTCACCATGCTTTCAGAAATTCTAGCCTAGTTATCTGAAGACTGAGAGCAACTAGATTAGGTAAATACAACCAGGGGAGCTTTTTCCTGATTGGAATCATGATCGTTGGTAATTTTAATGAAAAATGGGCTACAGGATCAAGGTGTTTCTAAAAAAAGCAGTCAATGAGTGTTGTTTTCTTCATACAGTTCTTACCTGTAAAGGAACAGATACTGCTCCTTGTAGACAGTCCTCCCCAGGCGCTTGCTGAGCTTCATGCTGTAAGGTCGCTTTTGGCTAAACCTGTCAGAAACAAAGGTTGTTCGAGTTCCATTTGACCATTCAAAAACCATCTCAGGTGACTTTGAAAAGTCCACATGCTTTTCCTACTTGTTTAGCTCCTTCAGAAAGGTGTCAGCAGTTTTCCCACTTTCATCCACCACCTCCAAAATGAGAACGATGTCATAACGTGACACTATCTGAAAGAAGAAAGAACGACAACTTCTAATTATCATTTCCAATGAGGTTCTGACAAATGTGTGTGATCTGTGGGAATGTCTTTACCTGGAAAACCGTTGATTGAACTTTTGGGTCGGTAAATTTCCTCTTCCCAAATTTCTGAATGTTGAAAGAGGCGATCTTCATGATGGCTGCAAGACAAAAAAACTAAATATATAGAAACATCTGGCCACTCTGCATGTCTGTACTTACTAACACACCTCTTTGGCAAGTATCACAGCTAGTTTTGTAAGATTTGTGGCCAGTTCCAACAAGCAGTTCTCCCTGAAAGTTTAATTGGTCTTGAAACCCTCAAACTGGCCATTTCTGTTCCTGTTAACCAAAGGTTTTGTTCTGAAAATTCTTCTATGAAGGTAACAAATTGTGCAGGTGTCACTCCAGAGTCTGATAAATCTACCTCAAGGTATTTTGCAGAAATGCTTCCAGCAGATCTCTCATAGCATAGTCAACCAGACCTCAACTTGAAATTTAGAAATTTTAACTTTTAAATGATTAAATATTTAAATTAATAATTAGACAGTTTCAACCTTAAAACAACGAAAGGCTTCAAAACAACGTGTAATGAATATAAAATATGACAGTAAACTTTGAATTAAATTATGAACAAAAGCCTTTTTACAATGTGCTGTTTTTAACATACACTAGTTCTTGAAAGTGAATTTTCTATATGTCTGCTAAAATTCAACATACAACTTCATCAGAGTTTCACACAAGTCCTACAGGTAGATTTAGATTTAGGTGTTTTCAATCAATGGAGACAATCAGGTGTGAGTGGCCTCCCTGTTTTATTTAAAGAACAGGGCTTTGATCACATTGTGATCATCACAGCACACGTTTGTGGAAGTGAGTTATTGCACAAAAAAGAGATTTCTGAGGAACTCAGTGTTGAAGCTCTTGAGGCTGAGAAAGGTTACAAAACTACCGCTAAAGAGTTGAGGCTCAATAAATGTACAGTCAGACAGATTGTGTACAAATAGAGGAAATTCAAGACCATGATTACCCTGGACAGGTTTGGTTGACCAACAAAGATCACATCATTAAGATCTCAAAGAGCAAGATGTGTGATAGTCCATGAGGTCACAAAGGAATCAAAAGTAACCTATAAGCAACGTAAGTCCTTTTCTCTTATCAACAGTTAATGGAAACATTTAGTTGCTGCACATAAGGGCCACACTAGATACTGAAATAATAGGTTCATTTACTTTTGCCACTCACAGATATATAATATTGGATCTTTTTTTTTTTCAACAAATAAAAGATGAAGTGTAATATTTTTGTCTCAGCTGTTTGATTATATATTTACTTTTAGAACATTTAGAATTTTTTAGGTCAAATTTATGCAGAAATATAGAAATCACAAACTTTCAATTAAAGCACCACTGTTAATTACAAATTGAAAACACTGCTGGTCGTTATTTTAATTATTTTAATTTTCAGCGTACTAAGTAGCATGAAATACTATGGCAGCTGATTGTTGGGATGTGGTTTAAAGAAGGAACAAGTTATGACACCATGGTAAAAGTTATCTAAGACCTCAGATCTCGCCCTAATGCGGGGTGAATGTGCACGTGTTTTCTCACCAGTCAAAATATCTCACCCTTGAACAGAGCTGTTAGGCATATCCTAACATATCCTAACGTATGTAAAATCTTAATCAGAGCTCATCAGTAACTTCTCTTAACAGCTGGAACAGGCTGAGACTAGAGGTGGAAAAACATGCCAGATAAGCATTCTATGTCAGCCATTGTAAAAGTAACAATATTTATAGATTTGCCAGTTCATTCAGAAAAATAAGGGATAAAGGTCCTTTTTCATTTATTTATTATTTAGTTCTTTCAAACTAAAGCCTCTTCTTGGAACCAGATGTGTTTTTCTATACCTTTACACCGAACCACCCTTATGGGACCTGCAGTGTTTTTCTGACTGTGTAAGATGATCCTATGCAGGTTTCTTGTTTCATCACGAGAACACTGTGGTTAAAATGATACTGATAGAATAAATAATATAATGGTTTGGGAGACACCGTTTTTGTATATGTGTATATGTGTTCGTCACCATGGAATTTTAAAAGAAAAACATTACAGGGTTATGTTCAACATATAACCAATTGTTTAACATACAGCCAATCCCCACAAGGGATTCAAATTAGTAACTGAAACTTGTGTGCTTTGTACTTCTGAACTGGAAAAACTGGATTGTTTGTTCAGTGTTGTTTTTCCTGCATTGTAGTGCTGTACACAGTAACTTTAGACATTCTTTAAACAGTGTTTAAATATTAAAAATCCTTTTGATTGTAATAATATCATTTTTGTAAGTGTTTTTAGTTTCCTTCACAGTTTGAAGCCTATAGCTGTCCTTTGCATTGTGTGAATAATTCTGGATAAATGGACTAAGAGAAACACTCTAAAATTACTGTTAATAACTTTTACATTAATGTCCATTCAAAGTTAAGAATATCTTTGCCTTCTCCTATAAAGTTACCATTTTGGAGATGTTTTTCAAATGGACAGTGAAATATTCATATCTGTAAATGGAAAAAAATGAATTTGTTTATTTGCGACTACATACTACAAACATCCACTTAAAAAAAGTAAAAAAAAGTAGAAAGACTATCATTGCATTTGTCAATAAAATACCTCTAAACCTAATTGTGCTCCTTTTCCCTCATTTTTCTACTATGCTTTGTATTTGTATTTTCTTTTTGGGTCCTTGCTTTTTGGGTTTTCATTTTACTTTTGTTGCTTGTTTGTACCGTTTTTGTTTGTATTTGTTTTCCTGTGGGTGTTATTATATTATTATAATATTGTTAGTTTGGTAGTTTTTATACCAACATGATCAAATTTATCATTATAGCTTAATTAATATGCAACTAAAAAGCATTTTCTCCTTTATATGCTTTGTCTTTTTTAAGTATCTGAGTTATTAAGATTTTTTAAGTACTTTTGAGTTAATGTACAAAAACCTTTGCACAATACCACTGTTTTCATGAACTAAACAAGAAAATGAATGTATATATCTGTCTTTATCTGTCCAACACACATTTCTTAGTTATGTGAGTTAGAGTCATAAATCATTTGAAGCTAGAAGTTTATATGAGGGTTAATTTCACTTTATCAGTTAACACAGCTGTTAAACTGAAATCCAGTAAGCAAGATTGAATTACTAGTAGAACTTATCATTTAAATGTTGTGTAAATTAATAAAGCCACTGTAATTAGACACTAAAGTTTTTAGAATTGATAAGACATGTTATTTACAGTGCAGTAGTGACTGAATAACATTTTAAACATTTAAAATATTTTTATTTAGATTTTATTTATATTTTAAAGCCTGGGGTTGAAGGGGTTAAACATCGTAAGATTTTATTGGACAGGGAAGGAAATGTAGTTTCCTTTAGGCAACACATGGTGCTTTGAAAGAAGCCCCCCAACAAACAACTAGTGCTTTCTTAGTTTATTGTACCCCAGTGTACTATATGCTAAAGCTTGCTGTTCTGTAAACGAATAGAACACAGTGAAAAGGGTTACAATTCTGTGTGAGTACATATGAGTACATCAGTACTGAGTAATTAAATCAGTACTTCTCACCTTCACACTGCTTACTGAATGGAGCTCTGATTGAATTAAAGTAGGAGTGAACTCATGATTAATGGTGCAATAAAACACATTTCCTACAACCCTGTTCATTTCTGATATTTACAGCAATTCATGTAAAGAAGAATGTACAGTGTCTCACATTAGCTGAAAAGATTATCTATCCAGCATGCTGTATTATAACATCCCCGTTTGAACTGGAAACAGGCTGAAACAAGCCCAGGAGGTGTGTTTCTGCGAGGTGAAAAAATAACTAATGTGCCAGAGGGCCTTAAATTTAATGTTCCCGAGGAATGTATTGTGTTTCAAATGGCCAACACAGTCCTGTTTCAAAGAAGTCAAAAAAGTCAATCCAACTAAAGAATGCAAATGTAATTTATAGAATTCCTGTGAGGACAAAGTTAGGATATCTATCATGAATACTATAGGAAATTATTACTAAACATCTTAATTACTAATTATTATTATCACTAAACATCTTAATTAGAATCACATGCACTACAAATGAACAGAACATGGTTAGAGGGCTTTGGAGGAGCCTGTCTTATTTAAAGATATCATATTTCAGATATTTAGATTGATTCTCATGGGAGGTGTGTAAGGAGGAAATTCTCAATAAAAGGAAGGGGAAGACTGGCCAGACTTCTGGAACAATGTGCTCTGGACAGATGAATCTTGAGCCTTGCCCTCCTGATGTTTTTGCCTGAATGCAATTTCTACTGATTGCATTATATTTAAAAATATATTTCTTTAGCTGTATGTATGTATATATATATATATATATATATATATATATATATATATATATATATATATATATATATATATATATATATACATAAGAATATAGAATATAACTGGAAAACATAGATCACTTACTTCTAAAACAAAGGAAGTAGGAAGGAACAGGAAGCACTCCAACTGATGTCGTAGGGTTGTGTGAGACTGTTGTGAACACAGTGAGCACGACATAACATATAGTAGAAGCCTGCTTCCTGATTGGCCAGTTCACAAATGTCATTCATACCCAGCCTCAACTTGGCCCAGCCCCAAATTGAAGCACTAGGCCAGCCACAACAAACAATACCAGTTTCTCCCAGAAGGCACGTTTTAGTGGTGTTTAGAGGAATGTGGACAGAGCCCATGCCAAAGCCATCTATCAGCACACCCCCATGCTTTAAAGGTCTAAATTAGCAGCCTGGTTCTTAGGAAGCATTATGGAAGCTTGAAGGGCAGGGTCATAATCTTCACTACTTGAAAACAGTTACACACATTAAGGCTGACCAGTGTGCTGAACAGGACTGAGATAAAGTATCTGAGGAGTATCTTCAGCTCTTTCCCAGCATTCGTTTTGAAGAGTGACTCATTTTATTATTCTCAAATACGAGATGTCTTACAAGCATGACACAACTACAGGTGGGCAGTCAAGTTCTGTTACTTCAGAGATATAAGGGCTTAAGTCCTCACTAATACATTCACAGACAAAAGGGATCTAACTGTCACTGGGGAGGAACTCCCATGGATGCATCTGCAGTATTTATCAAAACCATAGCAACCACCTACGAAGTACCTAGCAACACCACACAACTGGACCTTAAGGACTATGTTGTACATTTGATGGCCCCCAAAAAGTTAACAAAACACTTATAATTCAATGCTGCATTTAAATATAATGAGCTATAATATCAACAACATTGAAATGATGTTTAAACAACACCATGATTTGATTTTCAGAATCAAAACTTGATCCGCACTGTTTCTACCTTGGTGAACAAACATACCTTTTTCTAACAAAATGCTTTAATAATAATTAATAATGAACATTGCACTTGAAATGAATGTATTAACAGTGTTTCGCTTTTCAAATCGCACATTGATTCAACATTAATTCGACCATGACCAGAACATTGATTCAATGGTGGATGAATGGTGGATTGCCAGCTGGGTACTTTAGATGGTAACAAAAAGTACATGTCTAGACATGTTATCACTCATCACAGCTGTGCAACAAAGTGATATAGGATGTTCAGTATTGTCTCAGTTTCTCTAGCCGTGTGGGGGCTCAAATAAACAAAATACTATTTAGAGTGTTAGAATGTGGATTCGTCTACACCACAAAAAGGGCCTCAAGTTTTTATGAGCCCCATGGCAATGTACTGCATTTCAAATACACCTGTCGTCTGAGTACTAATATATTTTTTACAGACCAAGAACCATTTTTAGTTCACACTTAAGCACAAGAAACAGACATGGGCTGACAGCCTGAGAGCTGACAGCTACATTTTTAAGTATACTTAAAAATTGTAAACTACTAGTTAATAGTTGGGTTTTTTTTGCATTTTACGTTTTATGTTGCAAGTATATTGTTAAGGTTCAATTTGTATATAATTTTATAATTAAAATATACATTTAACTGTAGTTTAAGAACACTTAAGTTAACTATTATGAACACTAAGACTGGACTTTACACATAAAAGTTCAAAACACACTCTTACTAACTAAATTTTGTTTTCTTTATAAAAAAACAAAACAAAACAAACAAAAAACAAAAAACAAACAAACAGTGTACTGGATGTCAATGTATAAGAACATATCCATCCCACCCCTAACCACAAGCCATATATTCAAAAATGTTAAGTATAGGGTTGGAATAATTAGTTATACTTTTTATTCTTGCCATATATGTATAAATATGTATCTATTTTGTATGTCTCTAAAGTACATTATTAAGTGCAACTATAGGCCACATATACTCAGATTATTGTCTATATTTATCAGTATAAGTATAATTAAGTATATTTTTGGTTTGTATATTAATAATATTTTATAGTATATCAAATGGATACATTAGATTTAAGAGGGTTTCACTTGATAAGATATAATTGTTTGCAGTGTATGTATTGCTAACACTGATAACAGTTGAAACCCATCCATACTATGCTTGTGTAAATGAAGCAGTTGATTACCCACCTCTACTTCTCTGTGAGAGTGAAGACAAAGTGATTCTGTGTTCTTCTGAATCAGTCCTTCACCTTAACATCACCAATGCAGTACTGTCTTCTGACGGTGTTCTCACACTGGTGTACACAGCCATAACAACACCCACACTTATGGTTGTTACCACCGAGGACCGTGAAAGAACAGACATGAGAGGACAGAATGCAAAGTCGTCCCAAAAGCATACAGTCTGCAGCTTAAACCCAGGAAGTGGAGCACTCCTGTGTCTCCACCGCAGCACACAGCGAAAACGTTACTGAAAACAAGTTAAGTTAGCTTTTACTGAAAAGTATGTTAGGTTTCAATAATGCAGCACCAAAACTTCTTTGAACTTTTCTTTGTGGAATTCCATTGTTATGTGGTATTGCAACATTCCTATTCACATGTGTGAGCAGAAATAACATAGAGAACCCCATGACCACCCCAAAGCAGGTATTTGGGTGGTGGGTCATTCCACACAGTGGTAGTGTGTTTTATGTGTGTTGCACTGGTAAAAGTGGATCAGACACAGCAGTGCTGCTGGAGTGTTTAAACCCCTCATTGTCACTACTGGACTGAGAATAGTAAACTCACCAGAAATATCCAGCTGATAGCATCCTGTGGGCAGCACCCTGTGAGCACTGATGAAGGACTAGAGGATGACCAACGCAAACTGTGCAGACGAGCTTCTGTCTCTGACTTTGTATCTACAAGATGGAGACACTCGGTAGGAGTGTCTAATAGAGTGGACAGTGAGTGGACACAGTGTTAATACACTCCAGCAACACTGCTGTGTGTGATCCACTCATACCAGTACAACACACACTAACACACCACCAAGCATATTGCACATTGAAAATTAGCAGTTTGGACACATGAGGATATGACGCACAGTTGTAAGACAGATTGTTAATAATTATGGAAGACGTAAGGCAGCAGAGATATGAAACTGTTGGGTTTCCTCTTAGTCTGAAGCGGAACACTGCGGTTAGTCTCGTGCTAGCTCCTTCTATGAGAAAGAGAAGTGTTTGTCTGCAGATTCTGCATTATTTATGGCAGGAGTCAGTGGTGTTAGTGTTAGTGTCAGTGGTGTTAGAGTTACTCTTATGTTGTCAGTCAACACAACCCCTGAAGGACAATGCAGTATGTGGTATTAGACAAAAAAAACACCCCCCTCAAAAAAAAATGAATTGCATAATAGTAAATATAAAAAACAGAGACTGTGGCAACATAGTTCTCATAATTATGGGCTAGACTGAGAAATATGCAAAGCATCAGGTTCCAAAGGCTTGTTAGAAGCTAATAAAAAACAAGTAAAAAAAAAAATCCAACTACTAAAGCAAGCAAGTGAAAAGTATGTATATACATTCAAAAATAGCTGCACAAATAGTTGCACCCAGAATGAAGTTTGCATTTGCAGTTTACTACATTGGTAAGTATAAGTTATAAACCTTAAACTTTAAGCAATATTCACGCCATAAAAAATTAAAGACAGGCAAACCTAAAAGGAAAACAAATAATTACACACATTTATTTGGAATTAACTCATATTTTTCTTCCTGCTTTAATTTCTCAGTTTGGTAAACAACATATATTGAGTTGAACCTACGAATCTATCTATGAGGTCTATGAAATTACAATAGAAAATCAAGTTCTGAATAAACATACCTTTCTGTTCTGTCTTGGACACATAAATATTATGGTTTCTAGAGCAGCACAACTGTCTGTTTCTGCATGAACTCAACAGGTTTCACCTGAACACAGTGAATAACTTTATTATTTCTTTATTACATCAGTACCTCAGAGACGAGGTGAATAATGTTAATTCTACTGCACAGGTGAAGCAATGTGGTTTATGTTAGATGGAAACAAAACAGTTGGTTCTTGAAGTCAACATGTTGGATGCAGGAGAGATATTCAGACATGAAGACATGAGCAATTTTGACAAGGGCCAAACTCAGAACGTCTCCAAAGACACATTAGCAAGGCTTGTTTGGGGGCTAACTGGCCAGCTGTGGTGGGTAACTTCAGAGAGTGACTCAGCAATGTGTGAGGGCAACAGAGTCTATCCTATCTGGGCACAATCAACATAACATCTCAGAAACCTTCAAATGGTTATGCAAGGATTACTTCACAACATACAGTACAGCACCCCCTGTTGCAAAGCTGGAGATCAGCCAGAGGGTTCAGACTAACCCCTATCCACTGTACAAGTATCTACACAGGACACACAATGATCTTGACTGGACATTGGAGTTTTGGAAGAGGGTCACCTCTGATCTTTGGTCTGATGATTGTCTCCTCATTTCTGCTTCTAACTTTTATTGTTCACCTCTTAAATACGGGTCATTTTAATTGGTTATTACACAAATTGTGTTTGTTCTGCCTCTGAAGCAGAGTATCTCCAGAAGCATTTTTAAATTGATTTTGCACACAAGCACTCTCGTAGGTTTCTGAAGCTGGAGCTTCATTTGATTCTGTAAAAGTTCAACTGGCGATAAATCTGGTGACCAGGTAGGCCAAAGAAGTGTTCTAGTCTGGACAAGACATTCCTGTGTGTGTGTGTGTGTGTGTGTGTGTGTGTGTGTATGTGCCCTCAAAAACTCCTGCCCCAACACCTCCTAACAACCTGGTAAGAATTTCCTAGACAGTGGACAATTCAACCACCCGTCTTCTCTCAGTCATATGATTCACCCCCTGTCAAAGTTTGTCAACTGGCTAAAATGTCTTCAAGTGCATTGTAGAGGCTTGTCTCCCAACAAGAGGTACACTACCCAAAAGTAACCCATGAGAACCTTTTTATAGGACTGCAGGGGAAGCACTTTGATGCCCTCTTCAGGCAAGACTGATCAGACCATGCCTGTAAAAGACAGACCTGCACACAGTCTGACAGTCCTAACCGGGTGTGTGGTTTTTTTTTTTTTGTCCAGATTCTACATTTTGGGGCCTGTTAAAATCTGTATAGGATTCCCCAGGGTCCAGTCAAGAATCACTGCTTTAGGGACCTTGATTAACTCTTTGTGGCACCTTTATGGCATCAAAATAATTCTAATATGGAAGTAAAAATGGGCCACAATGATGCAATTGTGGTTCTCTGGCAAACTGTTCAAAATTGCATCTCAGGAAAAGGAAGATCAGCCCTTAAAATGCTATAGAATTATTCATATGTGAACCTTTAAATGATTCTTCATAATCACAGAATTCATGGTTCTTCTATTGCATTGCACAAAACCCCCTTCATTTTAAGATGACGAAAGGAATTCCATGAAGGGACATTTTAGCAGTGATTGTCCTATTATTTGTTACTTCTGTTACTGTTCTTCACTGACTGTGATGTCTGAGACATGCCTAAATGACATGTGAAGTATGTGAAGATGAGTTTGAAACATGTTCTTACTTGTATGTCTGCAGTGCTAAAAGACCTGGTGCTGATCCCAAACCAAATGAACCCATTGAGTCTCCACATGCTGTCTGATTAGCACTGGAAGATTTAAGCAAATGGAAAATAAACAAATGACATCAGAGACGATGAATAGCTCTAAATGGTTCTCTTATAACAGTGTAGCACCTGTTGTACCTGTCAAAAGATATACCTATCTTTAAAAATTTGAATGTTTTTCACAATTGCTCTTCAGTTAACTCAGAAAAAGTCACAGAGTGTTACCAAAAAGCTGTACTTTGGGTATACTGAGCTTAAAGAAATGTCATGCTCATCAAAGTGTCATTTTTGCAATTAACCCTCTAAGTAATAGTGTTGTCCTGGCAACAAATCACATTTTTTTTAATTACATAATTTAAATATCTTTTTAATGTTTATATATTTATCATATATGTCACACTTAAAGATCTATGCAATATTAGTAGGGGTAAAATAATAATATGTATATATGCATTAATATGTTTATTTGGCATTTTAAAGACATTTTGTTTTCATTTACTTACTGAATAAGGAAGACATGCTGAATGCAGTAGTGACAGGATCAACAAAACCCTTCAACTTCCACACTGCCAATCAGCTATCAGAGGAAATGGTGAGAGTGTTCAGGACAATGAATCTAAATGACTCTAACAAACACTTGGTTCTAATACTTATGTGTTGGTTAGGCTCTGGGAATTAGTGATCATTACCCAGTGGAGGTGAGTCTGAAGATGTCCATCAAGCATTGAAATGAAGAACACACTCAACCACACTGATTCTGTATTTGAAATAAAAACATAAACTCTGTGTGAAATTCCAGAATAAATTATGTTACTTTAGTTTTTGATCTCTTAAATGTAATATTTTGAATAAAACTATATTCTATATATGTTCACCTGCTTCATTGATTCCTCCACTGTCGAGTTCCATGTCATTTTCCTGTCTGAATGTTTCATATTAAGTGAGATGTTGGAACATGGTCAACTTGAGTGTGACCATTCCTATCTCCAACATTTAATGTAGGTTAATGTAATGCAGCATTAATCCAAGTCTGGGAAACAGATTGTTAACATAAACATGATGTTCTTGTACAGGGTGTTCCTACCTTGTTAATGTACTTATTGCATTAGAGGTTTACTAATCAAAGTAGGTTGTTAGACAAGTAGTCCTGGACTACTGAGGAGCTTGAATGGAGATTTTCTACTGAAAGGAAAACTGTCCAGGAATCAGTCATTTACATCCAAAATATATCTGAATTGAGCTGCATTCTGGTATGGTTTCTCACTCATGAGGAACTCCTCACAAGGAGTCAACACTGCTGAATGCTTTGTAAGTCTAGTCTACTTTGTTTAGACAGATGGGAACACCAGGGGGTGCTATCTTACTAATCTGTGTTTGTAGTCAATAAAACTCTTTGTGCTTAAGACTTCTTCACCTTGTGTACTATCTGGCAATTCATACACCTGTGTGACGTGGTTTTGTAGGTTTAACAACAAACATCGAGTTGAAAAATCACTCTGGGGTGATCTATTTCAGCAGTGGAGCAAAGCTAGTTCAGTTCCTCCCTGAGATCTTCTAACAAGTCCACTGAACCATGCTTTGGCCAAAGTGTTTGGTTACAGTGCAAAAGGTTGTAGGTGTGAGTCTCAGAGGAGAGCTCTGTGCGAACTGACCATTAGACCTTTGTTGGTTCCTCTCAGATTCAGGGGTTGCTGTGGAGGAGGAGTTGTATTGTGCATAAGGTTTCCCTGCCTACTTGTTTACGAAATGTATTGATAAATAACTATTTATACACACACACACACACACACACACACACACACACACAATATTTCCAATTACCATTCAACACCCAGTTTATCTAATCTGTCTTCTATTAAATCAGGTGAGCTTCTGGTGGATTCTCCTCAAAACCCATGGTGGTCCCACCTCACAACTTACACAAGAATCTGCTGATAGCATTCACAGGACACCACAGGACACCTTCAGAGGTCTTGTGAAATCCATGCTTTTATGGGAATACACACAGTCAAAGAAAGAGTTGAAGGAATAGAAGGAATGATCGGGCAGCAATGAAACTTTTGTCTTGTGCCTAATGTCAGGTGTGGGCTAGAGGAGCAGCTATGGAGCAATGGATCTGTCACTGGAATTATGGAGCTCTGCCAATATAAGTTGGGGAGTTTGAGATAAAAGAGGTGGGGTGGCGATCATTCTTGGTGAACATCCTGACCTCACTAACACTGTTATCACTGACTGCAATCAAATCCTCACAGCAATGTTCCAAGTAGAAATCCTTCCCTGGACAGTAGAAATAGTTACTCCAACAAAATCAGAATAAATAATTTTAACATCCTTGATTTTGGAAGAAACAAATGAATGATTGTGTGTCCCAATACTCTTGACTATATGATTTATGTTGGAAGGGTGCATGGGATGCATGGATAGACTACTTCTATTTCTAATAAATTGGCAAATAAAAGTACTATGAAAGTACTATCAAACTATGAAAACATTGGCCTAGAATTCTAATGATTAATACTTTATACACCTTATTCAGGACAAAGCTTAAAAGCACTGATGCACAGATATTTCACTGCAGGATGAGTAACAAAGCCTAAAATCTGAAACCTGAAAAGTGTGGTTTTCACAATACTTCTTCATGTACATGAAAGGATGGGTTGTGTATTTGGTGAAAGTATAAATGTACACATACTTTCTATTAACGTGGAGGTTGTACTGATTGTTTACAAAAGTGAAAACAAATCTTTAGTAAAAAACAGTTTATCAACTTCATAAAGCCAGTCCTCTTCAGCCTGAGACTAAAGGGAGGCTTTGCTCTTCTTCCAAATGTCTTCCATCCACAGTTGCTTTAGAAGTGGGTGGAAGGTGGAGAGAGTGTTTGAGGGGGTTGGAATGAGAGACGGAGAGATAGGAGGTGTGTGTGTGTGTGTGTGTGTGTGTGTGTGTGTGTGTGTGTGTGTGTGTGTGTGTGTGTGTGTGTGTTTGTGTGTAATCTAAGTGGGCGGATGTGGAGCGGAACTGAGTGTACCTGAGACAAGAGACCCATAGAGAGTGGACAATCCAAATGTGTGTGTGTATGTGTGTCTTCTAAAACAGGTTTCCCTGCATCAGTGACACTCCACCCAGTCCTGACTGGGGATTTAAAAAGCCTCATTCCCACTCAAGCCAGGTTAGCTGCACCAGGTTGTCTGATCATCCAAACCATCGTCAGCGTGGTCACCATCCTCTATTACTTCTTTTAGCATCTCATCTTCCTTGAGTCTTGAGACTTGAGTCATGAGTCTGAGGAACAAGCGCATCAGCTCCAGCAGTTCCATGCGGAGCAGTGGGAAACTTGGGGGCTTTGGCTACAGTGGGGGCTTTAGTGGGATGTCACTGGGAGCCTCATCACCCGGCTTCAGCAGCAGCACCACATACCTGGGTGCTCCCATAGCCAGTGTTTCAGTCAACAAGAGTTTACTGGCACCCCTGAACCTGGAGATTGACCCCCACATCCAGATGGTGCGGACCCAGGAAAAGGAGCAGATCAAGTCCCTGAACAACCGCTTTGCCTCTTTCATTGACAAGGTAGGACTTCTTGGGTTCTTGTTTTAGACAGCCCAGTTTCCTAATATGTTGAGGTCAGCAAGATAACCTTAGCTACCTTGGTGTCTTCTATGTTACACTATATAGGCAAAAGTATTAGGACACTTGCCCATTCATTGTTTCTGCCAAATTAGAGAATAGTTTGACTAAAAATGTTATCCTGCTTTTATTGTAACTGTCTCTTCTGTCCAGGAAAGGGTTTCTAGTAGATTTTAGAACATTCCGATTTGATTGCATTCAGCAGCCAGACCATTAATGTGTCAGCACTGTAGGATGATCACCATCCGCCAAAAGACATCATCCCGAAAGTCCTGGATGGATGATTTCAGGAAACACAGTTCCACTGCTCCCCAGCTTAATGCTGGGAGTTTTATACCCCTCTAGCCCATGCTTGGCATTAGGCTGGTGCCAATAGGTTCATGTTCATCTGCTCCAAAGAGACCTATTTGATTGCCAGTACTTCTCTGCAATGTCTAGATAAGCTCTGTGTGTGCATTTGCACATCTGTGTCAGGAATGGGTGGTAATTAATATAGCTGAATGCATTCATTAGAAGGGGTGTTCACAAACATTTCTACATATAGTGTACGTTCGTATAACACCTACATTTCTCACAGAAAGTGTCAAGATATATATATAGGGCTGCCTCACAAAGGCAGGCTTTGTCCCCCAACCGCTAGGCTGTGCCTTGAAAATGAGCCAAACGTGGAGAGAATCGTCAGACCTGCTTTTTTTTTTTTTTACTCATTCTAGACACCTAAGACCGCTTCAAGTGCTCTCAGGCAAGAAGGATTTGCTTGATGCCACTAGAAGTGCATGAAAACGATAGTTGAGCTTTAGCACTGTGGCCTATTTCTCTAAAGCTGAGCTGTAACCTGATGAAAACCAGGTCAGTCTTGTCCAAGTCACCCAAGACACCACTATCTCAGAGAATATGAAGAGAGCTTTTGTCCACACAGGGTACAATGGCAACCCAATCCCTCTGCCCCTGGGACTGAAACAGAGACTTTTACTGTTACAGGTTAGGGCAAAAGAGGAGGTCCTTGCCTACCGGCCTCAGATCAGTCTTTAAAGGGACTGAAATTAGCTTTGTGGAAAGGTAGCTGATCTAGGTCAATGCCTTGTCCCTGGAGTGCTGCAATGCAAGTAATGGTGGGGTAGAGTTACTCTATTAGTGCCACTACGGCCATCAGTTAAATCACTCTGGCTTTCAACATGTGCAGTGGACCATGACACCAAAGGACCATTAATTATCCTTTTAAATCCCCAAATTCCTCAAAATCAAGCAGTGCCATGTTCATGTTCTTGCTGGCATTGCAAAAAAAAAAAAAAAAAAACACACAAGGATTACCATTTACAGCTTGAACAACCGGATATTATCTATGAAGCAAATGAGAGGGGAAATGAGTTTGGTTCCAACCTGCTGGGCACCGCACCCAGACTTATCTATCTCACATGTCTATATAAGAGATACCTGATATTCCACAACAGCAGGTCTCTGGGGAACAGTGAATCTTTCTCATTGGTTTAAAACAAATGGATCACTTTGGCAAGGGTGTAGAATTTTGTGTTCCAAAATT
Organism: Acestrorhynchus altus; assembly: GCA_034509495.1. Lineage (NCBI taxonomy): Eukaryota > Metazoa > Chordata > Actinopteri > Characiformes > Acestrorhynchidae > Acestrorhynchus > Acestrorhynchus altus. The sequence continues at coordinate 16,290,636 of CM067521.1, read as the reverse complement.
TTGTTGCAGGAAACACCATAAATTGTGATACATATACAGTGTCCCCAGAAAGTATTGGACATTTTAAACATTTTACCATGCAAGCATCTAATGAAGGTTCTTCAAAACTTCTCAACCACAAACATGTATTTTTTTACATAATCCAAAGTGGTTCTTCTGTTCTTTTACCCTTAGCACAGTTATTTTTAAGAGTGTGAATAATCCTTAGGATACTAACTTTTTTAATTTGAAACAGATGGGAGATTGTTTCTGCAGGGAAAGCTTTGGAAAAAACAGGGTACCTCAAACACTTTGCCAATAAGATTATATTCTTGGCTTGTTTGACATTTACTTTCGAACACAATGAACCTCATCCAACATTAAGTGTGGTATAAATGTCCAAATATTTTTTGCGGCCACTCTACCCTATGGTGGGGTTCTACTTCAGATGCATATTTAATTGATCAATCAATCCATCTGTGCTATAATCCTGGGGAACATACTCAGGTGCTACACTGTACCTTTTAATAAATGCATTCATGAATCTACTGGCACCATATCTAATGCCAGGTGTGGGTTACAGGCCCACCAGCATTGAAGTGTGGAGTAGTTGAACTGTGTTGTCTGGAATGATGGTGCACCATCCAGTACAGAGATGAATTGGGGAGTTGAGGATGAGGTGGGGACAGCAACCTGACCTCACTAATGCTCTTGTCACTGAAAGCAATCAAATCCTCACAGCAATGCTTCAAAATCATGTAAAAAGCCTTCCCTCAACAGTAGAGATGTGAACTCTTTTTAATACCCTTGATTTTGAAAGAAAGTGTCCCTCTATTTCAGCCCATATAATGTGTCTTGGCACAGTCTCAGCACAAATTGATGCTTTTCCCAACATTCCCAATTTAATCTCCTCTGCAGGTGAGGTTCCTGGAGCAACAGAACAAGATGTTGGAAACTAAGTTCGACCTGCTGCAGGAGCAGACCCCTGGCAGATCTAACATTGAGCCCATGTTTGATGCATATATGGCTAACCTGCGCAGACAGCTTGATGTGGTCAACAACGACAAGATCAAGCTGGACGGAGAGTTGAGGAACATGCAGGGACTGGTGGAAGACTTCAAACACAAGTATAGTTCTCTGGTCGATGCATCTAATAACACTCTGTTAGAGGGAAAATGATCGAATCTGAGATGGACATACACACCATATCCACCCACAGCAATAAAGATGAACCTTCCCTTTCTTTTTTGTCTTTGAAACAGATATGAGGATGAGATCAACAAGAGGAACAACCTGGAGAACGACTTTGTAATTCTGAAAAAGGTTTGATCCACTGGTATCCTCTGAGGCACTAAATAGAGACAAAGGGAGCTTTTGAGCCCTGTAGGCGTGATCTCACCCTACTGGGAAGCTGGGTAAATTAGGCAACAAAGGAGCATAGTAAACCATACAGACTGCTCTCTCTAAAAGGGCACCAAGAGAATCAACAATAGAGGGACTGAACACTGTAAAAGTGCCCCACCTTTAAAAAACTGCATTTATGAGTATCAGGTCTCATCTCACAAAAGCCTGGGATGTTGAGAGCTATAAACATAAAAGATGACTGTAAAACTTACTTTTGCCTCAAGTATTTTGTGATAACAGTGTAATGTTACAATGTAGTTCTCGTTATATAACTACAGTCACCAATAAAAAAATATAACATAGAAAATTGTACAATGTTTTATATATTTATTATTGGTTTAATACAGCACAAAGATAATGCATTATATTACTTTTTTATTGGAAAACATTAGTTCACAGAGAAAGGAATACTCATTGCAAGTCCATAATGGCACTGCCAATATTTTCGCTTATTTATACACTCATTGTCATTCCCAGGTTAGTTGAAACATGAAATGATTAAATGTTAGACTGATATGGGTGATATTTTTTGAGCTGTACATACAGACGTAGCATCTCTCAGTATGTCACTGGGCCACCATGTTCACTAACACTGCATTCCAGACATCTCAGAATGGAGTCGTAGAGGTTCCTAATGGTGTACTGTATCCGTCCCATGTAGCTTGAATATTGTCACTCAGTCCCAGCAGATTTTGCAGGTGGAGTGTTGAGAGCATGTCCAAGTTTCAATCAGGCATAAAGCTGGCGATGAGGCTGTCAAAAGCAGAACTTGTCACTCAAGATGACGCGTCACCTTCTGAAGGACTTGAAGGCATGACACCATTGCAGCCTTTGGTGATGATGTGTGGTGCTGGCAACATTGATGTGGCGTTGATGTGATGTCATTGTAATGGCCAGTGCTGGCAATCACTGCTAAAAGTCCACAATTGTGGCTGTTGCATGTGTTGGACAATCCATTTCAGGTCACTGGTGCATGCCTTCTTCAAACCACTGCAGCAAACAGGACACTATGCTGTAGTATTATCTGTACAACACAAAGTGTTTGAATCTCAAACTAAATTACACACCTTTTATCCACATAAAAAGCCCTGAAGAGCAGATACATGTTTCTAAATCTCCTCCAGAACAGCTTTGAGTAGTAATTTTTTCCTGATGTATATTATCATCTGTCCTTCAGGATGTCGACTCTGCGTATCTGGTGAAGGCTGATCTTGAGGACAAAGTTGGAGCTTTGACTGATGAGATTAACTTCCTCAGGAGCATTTATGATGAGGTACCAAACACAGCCTACACACACACACACACACACACACACACACACACACACACACACACACACACACACACACACACACACACACGAGAAGGAAGGTAAACAGTATACTGCTGTTGATTGGGGCAGGAAGGACATTCCAAGTCTTTCAATTGGTTTGGTCTAATCATCTAAAGTGCAGAAAGATGACTTCCAGAGAGACCAGCTTCTGATTTATTTAAGGGAAGAAAGTACAATTAGAAATTACAAGACCTACAAAATTATGCATGAACCTTCATAAAAACTCCTACCTATGGGGTATAATTACATCATATTTAACAAAAACAGTTGTTGGATTATACCTGTTATCACAAGAAACACTGAAATTCTTTACTTGGTGGTGTAGGAGCTGCGAGAGACGCAGGCCAGTATCAAGGACACCTCAGTCATCGTGCAAATGGACAACTCCCGCAACCTTAACATGGACCAGATTGTGGCTGAAGTCAAAGCCCAGTATGAAGAGATTGCTGCCAAGAGCCGTGAGGAGGCAGAGTCATGGTACAAGTCTAAGGTATAATAGAATTTGCCCTTAAAAGAACCATCTTTTAAGAAAGAACCATTAAAAAACATTTTAAGAAAGGCTCATAGACCACTCCTTAGCAGATCATTAACAGAAGTGTGCTTTCATCTGTTTGTATTGTGCCCTATCACTATGTCTTTCTGCAGTTTGACCAGATGGCTAGCCAGGCCTCACAGTATGGAGATGAGCTGAGGAACACCAAGGGAGAGATTGCAGAGCTCAACCGCATGATCAGCCGCCTTCAGACTGAGATTGAGGCTGTTAAGGCACAGGTAAAAAAAGAAAAATGGCACACTCTCCAAAACCCATCTCAATCCTGGTCCTGGTTAGCTCCATCTCATTCAGGCAATCAAGAATAGTCGAGGTGAATACAATAGTCGGCTGGAGGTAGAGTTCTACCTAAAGTCTGCAGGAAGGTAGATCTCCAGGATGATTACTCGTCATCCTATTAGGTCAAGGTCAAGAGTTTCCTGCAAAATTGCTACATCAGAGGTTGTTAAATCAAATCTCTGATGGCAAAGTTTAGGCCAGATCTTAGAACTTAACCTTCAGAAACTGAAGGCCTTCAGGAGTGTTTCACAGTTTAGGACTCACTTTCTCCACAGCGTGCTAACCTGGAGAACCAGATTGGGGAGGCCGAGGGTCGTGGAGAGCTGGCTGTAAAGGAGGCCAAAGCTCGGCTCCGGGACCTTGAGGAGGCCCTGCAAAGAGCCAAACAGGATATGGCCCGCCAGCTCCGCGAGTACCAAGAGCTCATGAATGTCAAACTGGCCCTGGACATTGAGATCGCCACCTATAGGAAGCTGTTGGAAGGCGAAGAGGACAGGTAAGATACTGTGGAGCAGTACAGTTTAGAATATCAGTAAATCCCATTTGGTTGTGGAGAATGACTGTAGAAAACATGGACAGCGCAATGTCTCTGAAAAATGAACCAACCACAGGTCTAGTACCTCTGATTGTGTAGGTCTGCCTTTCCACATTTATTTGATTTTTTGCACATTTTATCATGTTACAGCTTTATTTCAAAATGAGTTCAATTAAATTTTTCCCTCAAAAAGTCTGAACACAATATCCCACAATTACAAAGTGAGAAAAGCTTGTTTAAAATATGTGAATATTTGTTAAAAATAAAGCTAAAATATAACATGTACACAAGTATTCACAACCTTAAAACTGACACTTGACACTTAAAATTGAGCTCAGGTGCATTGGTTGTTTCCACTGATCATCCTTCAGATATCTCCACAGTTTGATTGGACACCTGTGGTAAATTCACTTGAGTGGACAAGATTTGGAAAGACACACCTGTTTATATAAGGTCGCATAGTAGACAGTGAATGTCAGAGCACAAACCAAGCCATGAAGTCTAAGGAATTGTCTGTAGATCTCTGAGACAGGATTATATATTTTTTGAGACACAAATTGGGGGAAGGGTACAGAAAAATTTAAGATCCCAATGAGCACAGTGGTCTCCATCATCCATAAATGAAGAGTCCTGGTGGTTCCCAACTTATTCCAAAGAGCTGAGTGATCATGTTGGAGGGCCTTAGTCAGGGAGGTGACCAAGAACCAAATGGACACTCTGACATAGATCCAATGTTGCTCTGTGGAGAGAGAAAATTCCAGAAGCACAACCATTTCTGCAGCACTCCACCAACCAGACTTGTATGGAGTGGCCAGATGGAAGCCACTCCTCAGTGAAAGGCACATGACAGCCCATCTGAAGTTTACCTAAAGGTACCTAAAGGATTCTCAGACCATGAGAAACAAAACGATTGAACATTTTGGACTGAATGCCAAGCATCATGTCTGGAGGAAACCATCACCTATCCAAAACCTTTCTTACAGTGAAGCATGGTGGTGGCAGCATCATGCTGTGCAGATGTTCTTCTGCAGCAGGAACTGGGAGACTAGCCAGGACTGAGGGAAAGACGTCTACATCCATGTACAGAGACATCCTTGATGATCACCTGCTCCAGAGCACTCTGGACCATAGACTGGGTTGAAGGTTTATCTTCCAATAGGACAACGACCCTAAGCACACAGCCAAAATAACAAAGGAGTGGATTCGGGACAGTGTCCTTGAGTGGTCCAGCCAGAGCCCACACTTGAACATTTACACACATCTCTGGAGATATGTAAAAATGGCTATGCACTGAAGCTCCCCACCCAATTGATGGAGCTTGAGAGGTTCTGCAGAGAAGAATGGAAGAAACTTCCCAAAAACAGGTGTGCCAGGCTTGTTGCCTCATACTCAAAAAGATTTTAATTGCTACCAAAAGTGCTTCAACAAAGTATTGAGCAAAGGCTGTGATGTACTTATGTACATTATATTTTGTGGGTTTTTTTTATATTAATTTACAAAGAGTAAACAAAACTTTACACTTTGTCATCATGGGGTATTGTGTGTGGAATTTTGAAAGACAGAAAATGAACTGAATCAATTGTGCAATAAGACTTTATCAACAAAATGTGCAAAAAGTCAAGCGCTGTGAATACATTCTGGATGCACTGTGTATACATTTCATGAGCAGCGATTGTCACAAAACTGTGTTTTAAGTCACTGAAAATAGTCATTTTGCAAAACTCCTTCCAAGACATTGCCAAACTTTGTTTTGAGTTGTTGTGTGAACAGGAAAAACAGGCATTTATGAAAAAGTGCTCGAAAACATGTCAGTCACGTCCTGCCGGTTCAGGGAATCAAACCGGTAACCATCCAATCACAAGGCTAGTTCCCTAACTACAAGGCCATCTGCCTGATGTTTTAATGACTATTTTTGAGGTACTATCAGCTCATACAGGGCAAGCATGCTAATAAAAGTGCTTTCACATGTGTGCCAGTGGAAATAGTTACATAAATAGGGAAATAATTCTGTTTATAAAAATACCCGAAAGAAGAAACAAACTTTTGAAAGTTTGACATTGTGAAAAAAAGTCAATAGAACAGAAGGGACCACAGCATCCATGTTTTCTACATTCATTGGTTGCAGGTACTTGTGTAATATGAATACGCTTGTCATGTGCACCACTTGCTACAGGAAACTCTCATCTGAAATAAAGTTTTAATGAAATCAGCATCCATAATTCATATGGTTGCAATCTAGATCTCAGGGCATATTATATATCAGTTAAAATTAATTTGATATTTTAATTACTCATTGTACAAACTAAAATGCCTTTTGGTGCATTATGGATATTTTGGAATATAAATAATAAATGAGTGATTTTGAATGATGTGTTTCTGCATGTCATTCAGATAACCAACATTTATATATAACTAATAATATTTGAAGTTATTATAGAGAAGAATAGAAGAAAAAAATTTTTTGTGCACATTTTTTAAATGTATAAAAAAAATATTATTTTTTGTAGACTTGGACAGCAGGCTGTTGTCAACATCCAGTCAATGCCCAGTTACAGTGAGTATCAATCTATCATTAAAACACAGTGGTCTGTATACCATAGTAGCCCATTACTGGAAATTGAGTGAGTGGGGGGTGAAGGGTTGTGGGACAGACAGAAGTGAACTCATGGAGTACTTTATAGCTAACTAGTTCAAACATGAACAAATGAGAATAAATTTGGAAAAAAAATGAGATCTAAGAATCTGTACAGTGCAATTTAGTAAGTTATGAAAGAAGGTGGGGGGCAGGGTGTGCAGTGGTTCATCATCATTTAAAGCAATGGCTATTCTGAACAGGCCAGTTTAGACAGGGTCAGAAGAAATATAATCAAGATATTGTGACCAATGCATGACATTTCATTAAGAAGCCAGAGAACTGTATTCACTGTTAAGGGTTTAAAGCTGCATTTTATTGTTTTCAACTCAGGCTCCAAAGGAATGAATGGCTACCAGCAGATGAGCTCTCCATCCCCTAAACTACTGATTAAAACCACAGAGACCAGAGACAGCTCTAGATACACCACACACTGAAGCTAAACATCTCAACCTAAACCTAAAACAGCCTGAAGAATCTGATTGAAATCTAAGAGTAGTTTATAATATCTGTTAGGAGTTTAAGCTGCTGTTGATTTTCTGTATGACTGAAGATGATTTAAATATTATCCACAAACTGTATTAATGAAGGAAAATACTTTGGAAAAACTTGTACATCTGATTATATGAAACAAGACCCATTAAACACTATTTTACTCTCAATGACTTGAATTCATACATCATTTAATGACCAAATGTTTATTAAAGTCACATTATTACTGTGTATTAAACTACAGACAGCGTGTCGTTTTAAGTACACACACCAATCAGCCACAGGGACATGGGCACCCAAGACACACTGATTCAATCCAAGGAGGCCCCTTACCTCAACTTACAGGACTTAAAGCATCTGATGCCAGATACCACTTTCAGGGATCAGAGTTCTTGTGGAGTCCATGCTGTCCATAACCCCTTCCCCCCTTTTATAAAACCAAGAATGCTTTAAACACTCAGCACTCAACCAACACACACACTGACGAGAAGTGGCAGCCAGTTGTGCTCAGTGTACTCTCTACTGGAAATGACCGTCCACCTGGAGTCCTGCATTAGGCACTAAATGGGGTTCACACTCAGTCACACACACCAGGGCTATTATTTAAAATAGCCAATTAACCTGATATCCATGTTTTTGGAATGTGGGAGGAAGTTGGAGTCCCTGGAGGTAACTCATGCAATTATCTCATACACATGAAAAGTCCACCCAAATAGGGTCTTGAACCCAAAACCCCAGTGCTGGGAGGTGAATGTACTAGCCACGTTAAATGTATAGAAGGATTGCAGCAGAATTTGTTTGCCGCTGTTTTATACAAGCATGCTCCTCCTTTATCTCCATCTCCTCCATTAGCTTTAAAACATAAAGAAATAAGAGGGAAAACATGGCAGGGGTGCCACTGACACTACTGGCTAAATACCCCTTTTCTATGTGGTCCATCTAGGCTTGTTTGCAAAATCACTACTGAAAACAGTTCTGAAGGCAGCTCCACCCCCAAGGCAAAACAAACACGATTGGTTAAGAGAATAACAAATTAAAATAATCAGTAGGCAGAGCTTTAGAGCTTTTTATGTGGATATGTTTCATGAAAGGTGTGCAGGTCAGTTTGAGATTTAGTTTGTTTTTAAGAAATGATTTTTATAAGGTGTTGATTTCTCAGAAAACTGCCTGGAAAACTAGAGCTAGATTCTAAGCCTTTCACAGGATGCCATGATGTTTTCATGTGACAGTGTTGTGTGCCAGTTACGGCAGCAAATAAATGAATGGATAGAAGCTAAGAAGCAAGCAGCCAATATGAAAATAATTTCATTAAAATAATCAAAAAAATCTCAAACTGAATTGCACACCTTTCATGATATGCATCCACATATTAAGGACAGAGAGTAAGAGCTGGTAGAGCTGCCTTCAGGTCTGTTTTGAGTGGTGATTTAGCATCTCTATGTAGACATGAGGTATCAAAGGTTCAAGGCAGTTCAGGTATTTCAAAAAATCAAATGCATCTAGAGAACAGTCTTGTAAAACACAGTTCCAAAAAAAATATTTTAATGTATTTTTTAGAAAAAGGTGCAATTTTCTCACAACGGCAGAGGACAACACTGCCACCTTGTGCTGGCACAGAGGAAAACACTGCTATTTTGAGCTTGATTCATTATTTTTTTAATATTCAAGTCTCTCTGATTCGTTTTCATGCTTAAAACACTGCACTTCATCATGAGTTCTCTGTACTGTCATCATGCTCACAACTTTTTTTTGTATTTTCAGATACCATTTAAAATATCCCTGGAAACTTACTTTTCAGTTCTCAGGATAACTAAACTTGTTTTGTAAAACATACTTTTCAGTAGATATCCAGAAAAAAATAAACTCATGTTGATGAAAAAAATGAAGTTGTGATGCTGAGAAAATGATGCAGAAAAATATAAATAACCTCTAGCCTTCTTGGATGTCAGTAGTGTTCCTGTCCCTTCTTTAGTCTCCTTTATCGTCTCTTGAAGAGCAAAAGGCTTCTATCCCACAATGTACTGCCGAAACTCTGAGCTAGCTCCATATTACACTGCTGTTCTAAGTATTCTTTAGCATGTGCTGCCATGTCTCCTGTGATCTTCAGTGTTTTGAAATGATCAAAGTCACTGCGGCCTAGTTTGCGTAAGCGCCGGGCAGCCGAGCGGTAGCACTTCCACGGCTGCACCTCCAGCAGCAGAAACTCACACAGAGATGCCAGTCGGGAAAGGAGAGCTAAAAAGACAGCATCACCGTGGTTCAGATGAACCCACATTGTTACGGCAAAACACAAACATAAATGGAAGTGGCAGCGTTCAAACTTTTCCAGGTAAGCAGTAAGTTGGCTGTGACTCTCTACCGTGGTGATATCGAGAGGAATAAAGTGAATGTTTTGGGGGAATGGGTTTGAGTTTTGGGCCCGCGAGATTAAGTCTGGGTCAAGATCAAATCCAAGTAGGTGAACGTTGCTTGGAGAGCCACTGTCAGATAGATGGTCTTGAAGAAGATGCTTATACAGTGCAATGGACAGGTCCTGTGGAACAAGAACAATAGAAGAGCCAGATGAAGTGGATTATAATGGCTAAACTAGTTCATTAGCTCAGGGAATCAGAATATCATTTAAGGCTATGTATGAAGCAATGCTTTTTTGCTACAGTATCAGAATGGATTATAGAATGGATTATATAGAGAAATCCAGTATCTCAAATGATTAGAATATTTCATAAGATCTATGAGTTATTTAGCATTGTGGCCAGGTGCTGAGTTCTGCTGCAAATGGAATTCAGCATCTCCATAAATCTTGTCCGCAGATGAAAAGATGTGTGATACTTGAAAAGTGTGAAGTTTTCTGGTAGACTTTGCATTGACTGGACTTGAGAAGAGTCACAGTGGACCAACAACAGCACATGACATGAACCACAGACTTTAGACACCTTGGATTCTGTGCCTCTCCACTCTTCCTCCAGACTCTAGGAACTTGAGTTGAGACTAGGACTCGATGTCCAAATGAAGTGAAAATTTGACTTTTCATCTGAAAAGAGGATGTTAGAGAAACAAGCAACATTGCAGTTCTTTTTCTCTTTAGACCAGGTAACACACTTCTGATGCTGTCTCTGTTTCAGGAATGGCTTGATATAATGGAATGCTGCACTTGTAGACCATTTCCTGCAGACGTCTGTGTGTGGTGGCTCACATGCACTGACACCAGCCCCCACTTCTCATGAAGTTCTCCCAAGTTCTTGTATGCACCACATCCTTGTTTCTCATGCACTTTTTCCCACCACATACTTTAATACAGCGTTCTGATAACAACCATCAATGACCTTCTGTGGCTTATCCTCCTTGTTGAAGATCGTCTTGTGGACAGCTGTCAGGTCAGCAGTGTTCCTGCTGATTGTGGTCGCATGTGCTGAACTAGACACAGTATTTATACTGTTTGAATAGTAATTTACTCAAACTTAAATCAAAAGCGGAGCAAAAAAGGTTTGTAATATTTCACAACTTTGTAATTCTCTGACATGTAGATACACATTACTTTTACACTTTCACCCATAATCCATAATGAACGGTGCCTAATAGGCACAGGTTTTACTCCAGGATGATCACAAAACTGTGTGTGATAACCTGTTCCACAGCTGTGCTCCCCATATCTGTTCATGGAGTCCCATGGCCCGACCACTTTTGTTTCTATTGTTTTGACACGCTCACTTCAGCTTAATAAGGACTTGTTAACAAGTTCATTACTTGGGTCAAGTGTATTGTGTTGGATACTGGAAAAAAAAAAACATTAAAAATAGCAGGACAGTGGGTCTCCAGGGCAAGGACTGTGCTCCTTAAATGGTTCCTATTTCCAGACTGTAATGTGGTCACTAGGGAGTTTTTGCTAGGGTGTTACCATGGTATTGCAGGTTGCTAGGGTGCTGCTGAGTTCTTTGCCCTTGCTTTGGGCAGCGGTGGCCTGGTGGTTAGGTAAACAGCATTATGACTGGACGGTTGCTGGTTCAATTCCTTGAACTGGAATTGAGACATGACTGAAGCTCCCTGGGTGTTGTGGATCGGACTGCCCACTGCTCTGGGCACATTTAAGTAACAATATATATATATATATATATATATATATATATATAAATATATATATATATATATATATATATATATATAATAACACTAATAATACTTATTATTATTAATAATAATCTGGTTCCTCACCCCAGACTTAAAATAAATATGTATATAATTATTATGATTATGATTATAATCTATATATTAATATATGATGATGATGATGATGATGATGAATCCTCACCCCTGAGTTACAGCCCACATCCAGGATCAGGAGCGGGTCTCTGTCCCGGGTCAGTCCGAGCTGGTCCAGCAGAGAGGCGGGGATTAAAGTCAGGCGATTCTGTGGAGGATTAAAGCTGTAATAGTTGATGAAGTTGCCGAAGGGAGCAGCTCCGGGGTCCTCACTCTCTCTCACACTCTCTCGCTCACTCTCTGCAGCCGCAGCTCGACCCCCGGGCCGCGCCATCTTCCGTCTCCACACAGAAGCTCAGCGCTTCCGGAGAAACCAAAACGCGTTTTTTATCCGTTGTGTCCCTCCTGCTCACCCGTCGTGTCACAGTCTGGGACGCGTGTTGACATTGAAGCCTCAAACTGCAGCGTTTCAGATAAACCGCGTATAAACAGGTGACTCTTTATATAAACGTCCTTAAACGTTTATACGACGTTCGTTCCGCTGAACAAAGAGCTACGTTTAGAAAATATTACTTAAAAATGCGAGTCCTGTTTGCGAGCAGGCGGAACCGAGCTGCTGACTGGATTGGTCCGGTCCACCTTAAATAATACCGCAGTCACAGTGACGATTCTCCGCCTCACCGTAATGCAACTGTGACCATTTAAGGTGGAATGGATAGTTACAATAAAATATTACAAAACACTTATAGTTATTAATAATCCTTATAATAAAACATCTAATCATACATATGATTAGTTACAATACAAGTCTAAACCATGACAAACGTCTGTATTTAGGGGTTTATGCCAGGTATTCATAGTAACAGCTGTAGGTTTATGGAAGTTGTTTACTAATGTATGACTGATTACTAAAATGAATGTCCTTTAAAAGCTATCTGGATAAACGTAACGTTAGTTAGAGGTGTTGTTACTATTGCTTGGTTCATTACTATTTAAATATTCATTTATACTATTTAGTTACTTTTATTTTCTGAAAACGTTTGAGTAATGTACAAAAAATATAAAAATATTTGTGAATTGGCCCAAAACTACTTTAACTCACAGTTAAATGATAAAGCAGTGAATGAATATTACTTCGAATATACAGTGCATCTGGAAAGTATTCTCAGTATTTGTACATTTTGTTATGTTACAGCTTTATCCCTAAATGCACACAATACCCCACAATGACAGAATGAGAAAGGTTTGTTTGAAATCTTTGCAAGTTTATTAAAAATAAAAACACATCAATATAACATACATATGTATTCACAGCCTTTGCCATGACACTCAAAATTGAGCTCAGGTGCATTTTTTTCTACTGATCTACTTTAAACTTTTCTATAGATTGATTGGACACCTATTGTAAATTCTTTTGATTTGACATGACCGTGCATGTCAGAGCAAAAACCAAGTCATAATTTCTGAGGAATTGTCTGTAGACATCTGAGACAGGATTGTATTGAGACACACATCTGATGAAGGATACAGAAACATTTCTGCTGCACTGAAGGTCCCAGTGGGCACAGTGACTTCCATCATCTGTAAATGGAAGAAGTTGGAAACAAACAGGACTCTTCAGAGTCCTGAAGGACAACCATTTCTGCAGCACTCCACCAACCAAGCCTGTGTGGTAGAGTGGCCAGACAGATGCCAGTCCTCTGTTAAAGGCACATGACAGCTAGTCTGCTGGAGGAGTTTGCCAAAATGTTTAAAGGACTGTCAGACCATGAGAAACAAAAACATTTTGGACTGAATGCCAAGAATCATGTCTGGAGGAAACCAGGCACTGCTCATCACCTATCCAATACCATTCCTACAGTGAAGAAGCATGGTGGTAGCAGTATCGTGCTGTGTGAATATTTTTCTGCAGCAGGAACTTGAACACTAATCAGGGTCAAGGGAAAGATGACTGTGGCGATGAACAGTGACATCCTTGATGATGACCTGCTCCAGCGCGCTCTGGACCTCAGACTGGGACAAAGGTTTATCTTCCAAACAAGATTACAAAGGAGTGGCTTCGGGACAACTCTGTGAATGTGAATGGGTAGCCCAGCCAGAGCCCAGCCAAGCTTCCCATTCAGTCTGATAGATGTTGAGATATTCTGCAAAGAAGAATGGGAGAAACTGCCCGAAAACATGTGTGCCAAGCTTGTAGCGTCATAATCTAGTGAGGATGTAGTTGCTGCTAAAGGTGCTTCAACAAAGTATTGAGTAAAGGCTGTGAATAATTTTGTACATGTTATATTTTTGTTTCATTTTAAATCAATTTACAAAGATTTCATTTCAAATGAATTCATTTTGGAATAAGACTGTAACATAAAATGTGGAAAAAGTGAAGCATTGTGAATACAATGGCACTGTAAGCTGTCACTATTAATGTTGGATAAAAAAATTGTGACTATGATGTCTAATAGAATTGAATTCTATATTTGTGTAGTGTCCTGTACTGTATATACTCTACTGCAGGCTTTCTTAAACTGGTCCAGGGATCACCCGTGGGTTGTGAAGCAATATCTAGTGGTCCACATTCCCATCCTCAGGGGGAGGCAGTAGGTAATTGTGGGCCAGTGTACTTTAAATCATAAAGACTGAAAAAATGATTTAGCCTAAGTAAAAATCAAGAGATTATTCATGCTGAAACTTAACATTATAAACATTAATATAAATGAACAAATAATACCATATCGCAGACTGAGAGTTTGAGGCAGCTGCAGGTGCCTGATGCAGACAATCAGGAAACCATAAACGTTTCTTCTGGCTCAGCAGTCTAATGCATTGGCACTATGATTCTAGGACAACAGGTTTGAATCCTGGGTCATGGTGTGTAGATAGTGCTCTCTCCCCACATCACAACCAGTGTGATGCTGGTTTTCATGTTTTAATTGTCAGAGAACAAAAAGTCAAAAGAGTTTTACCTAAAATGTTGAGATGTGTTTTCTTGTGAGCCGTTATACTTTTCAGCTGTAAACACATGGGCTGCGAGGTGGTAAAGGTTGAGGACCACTGCTCTACTGTATGCTGTTGTAAATAACTCTAGGAATGTTGTTATAGTTCTTTACTCTCTTAAGCGTTGGCTCAAATATCAGGAGATTGTGGGTTTTGATCCCTGATTTATAAATTTTACATGTCAGCAAAGTCAGAATGATTTTTGAAAACTTCAGAATTATTCTCAGTGATGGTGACTGGACCAGATGTTGAAAGTGTTTAAAGCTGTAGTTATGTGAAATGCAATAAATACATTAGCTGCTGTCTGAGACATTAAGACAGTTTGAGAGGTTTTAGCTTAATACATATTAATGTACATTGGAGGAGGAGATGTTATAATGGACTTGAATACATTATTTTTTTAGATTTTATACTAATTTACCTTCATCAACATTACATTTAACAGAAGACTTTTGCACTCATTAGTGCTTTTAGATAGTAAATGAACATATTTATTAGATCTTGACCCCTAGTTCAATTCACCACAACTGCAAAGTCAGTTCATCTACATTGGATCTCAATTCACAACACATTTACCACTTGTTTTGTCTTCCTTTAGTGAAGCACCATGCTGACTGCTAAGCGAATGGCTGATGTGGGCTACCGGTTGTTCTCTGGCTCCATGATGCTCCTCACCCTTTATGGAGGCTACCTGTGCACCATGCGTGGCTACCGCTACATGCAGCGTCAGAAGGAGCTCCAACTGGCTGCCCAGAACCAGGCCATAGATCCTGAGGTGGCCAAGGACTGAGACACATGATCATGTGATGAATATCTTTAAAAGAGACCTTAGCCTTTCAGCTTTGTTAACCTTAAAGACCAATCTTTATCATCACACGGGTGGAACATAAAAGCAGAGCAAAGGAGATTTCATTCTTGGAAAAGTCCATCCACATGGAAACAGCTGTAGTCTTTGTTCTATAATGCAGGGAAGAATGTAAAAATGGTCCATGTCACAGAAACTGTGGTGTATGTATGGCTGTAATATATTAAAAGGTGTTTTGCTGTAACTCTTGCCTCAGTGATCAGTGTAGTTCTGTCATTAATGAGGTGCACTATTAATGACACTGTACACACCGCTTGTATAATCTCTATAGAAGAACATATCTCACTTGAATGGGATGCTGGAACAACCACACAGGCCCAAGTTCACCATACCTAAAGCAGAGTGTGGGCTAGAGGTGTATGATGCCTCTCAGCATTGGGCAGTGGAGCACCATAAAAATTCTAAATGTACTGAAGTGATGTTAAAGATCATTCAGCATGAGTACCTGAAATAAATAATGCTCTTGACATTAGTGGCATAGTGCAATCTAATCATCATAACGATGTTCCAGCACAAGGCCTTCCCAGAAGAGTAGAGGCTATTACTACAGTAAAGGATGAAATACTCCCAATTAATACCATTGATGTCAGAAGAAAAACTGGTCAAGAAGGAATCTTCTAACTAGAACATAGTGTATTTCATGTTAAACACTATACATAAGATTTAGTATTTTTTGGCATCTAATGGCCCTGTAGAAATGGCCCCAGATTTATCAAATTTGGTTGAATCAATAACAAGGCAAATGTAGACAATCTGCAAAGAAAATGTTTGGTGGCTTCTTTAAGTTTGCACTGGAGCTATATTGTTAGTAGTGGAAGCTTGAACCTCAGCATGGCGCTAACAGCAGACCTAAGTCAATACATGCCGCAAAGCATCAAATTACCTGTAATGGACTCATAAGTCTGTCTAACGAGATTATTTAAAGGCGATATCTAACACTTTAAACTCATATTTATTAACTTTTTAAAATATATTTCATAATCATTTAGCCAATATTTGAGGATTTTTGAGATATGTGGGTGGTGCAGCAGGTAGTATGTGCAACACACAGCTCCATGGGCCTGGGATTGTGAGAGTCACATGAAACAGTACAACACAGGAAGTGACCTGAGCGGGATCAAACCCACTACCAGGCCCCTGGATCTGTAAGACGCACACGGCCTGCGGCACCACAATGCCACCCAGTTTAAGAAATGGACTGTTCAAAATTATACTACTTCAAAAATATTATTCTCATAAAGCAGGATAGGATTATGTAACTCAGGCCATGATCAAAACCCATATCCACCATAAATATATAATATAATCTGGCATCTGAGATCGCAATTTAAGGTGGCACGGAAACATTCCAACAAGAATCTGGCGAATATGAGCTGACTACCACCTTTTCCTTCCTACAGTGTTTTGGGGGTTTATTGCACGCTTACGTATGAAGATTAGAAGTGAGTCGCACTGATGTTGCAGCTCAGGTTTAACATTGTGTGCAGACTGAATTCTTTCCTGCTGCTCCAGATAGTTAATCAGCTATTACATATACTTTATGTCTAACATTTGATTAATTTGTCTGAAGATTATAACTAAACAAATTTGGTGAAAATTGTTTTTGGACGATTTAATATCTCAGTACACAGGTGTTTGTTTACAAGCAATTCTTGATCACGCTAAGAATGATTTGTTTTTGTCTGAGATTCTTGTGGCCCGTTTCAAAATCCAGTGGCAAAATGGACCACTGTGCACCTACAAATACGGACTGGTTTGAGGTGATTTTTTTGATCATTTATGCTTACAGTATGAACAGAACCCCATACATGTTAATGATAGGGTTTAGCTTTTCATTGAAGTTTAGTTGTATTACTTAGAGCTTATTATACTTATAGCTCCAAACACTACAGATATCTTGGCTAATTAGTTACAATTTTGGGTAAATATATTGTAGTATAGAATAAAAGCAATTCTGCTACCAAACCATTCTTAACAGTGTGAAGCAATCATATCATATTTTAATAAACTTATTTGGTCTCAAATAAAAATAAAGTCAATAAGAAAAAAACAGAACAGGCAAAACAAACAAACAAAAACAAAACTAGTCAACCGAATGGTGAAATACAAAAAAAAAAAAAAAAAAAAATCTCAAGTACATCAGACTGGGAAATAAAATAGGAGTGGGAAAGGACTTCTTCCCTCACTTCAGTAAAACGTGAAGCTTTAGGAAGACAGTGAGCACACTTGCTTCTGAAACAAGGGAATGCAAAAATCACTTGTTTAATCTCTCACATCCGTCCTGGTTTTTTTTTTCTTTTTCTTTTTTTTTTTATTCCACACATTAAGCATCAGTGTCCAGAATAATCTTCACCATAACAAGGCTCAATAAAGTCAACTCAAAGTGTGTAGTAAAAAATGGGGAACGTGTGTACAGTCTCAGGCATTGTATGATATTTGATGGTTTGGTGGGGAAACAGATGAAGGAAACGTCAAATTAAGGACCGCTGTAGTGACAGCGGTTCTGTGAGTGGGCAGTGAGGTCAGGCAGGGTCACCAGCTATTGTCCTTCTGGCTCCAGGACTTGGAGCCGAAATGGCCATTGGTGCCGTTCTCTCGTTTGCGTAAAGCTGAGTGACTTTGGCTTGTTTCAGTCTCTTCTTCTGAGCTGCTTTCGATATCACTACGGACATCTTTGGAGACCTGGAAACAAAAGAAAACCATCAGCGTTAGTTGAGGTAGTGCTGCAGTGGTGGTACACGTGGATACACTGCTAACACCCGAGGGATGTTTTTTTCATCTACACCCACTGAGGCAAAACATGATGAACTATATAATGATAATCATCTTGTATCAGTACTGCTTGTGTTGGCCTGGGATCTCTTTTAGGTAGTAAGTGGAACGGTTATTTCTCATAGTCTATGTGGTGGATATGGGAGATCTGGGCAGCGTAAAGATGGGGCTATATAGCTATAGATGGCAAAAAAAATATCCATGTTGACCTTTCTCCACCATCGGACCCATTAGTGTATGTACATTGAATTGAATTTTTCATCTTTAATCAATAAATGTGATCATTCCTAATTATTAAACACACTGTCAAAAGAATAGCTGCACCCAGAATGAATCAACAGATTGCAATGCATTACTGCAATGGTTTTAGGCCAGATTTTCATGATGTCTTTGAGAATGGCATTTTGTACTATACCATTTTGTAGTAGGGAGATGACCAACAAATCCAAATCCCTGGTCCCAGCGCCAAGAATAAAGGCTTGTTGTCACACATCGTATGTCCAGAAAGTCTGGTGTCATGGTTTTATAAGATGGCACATTCATTACAGTTACATTAATGAGGTCCTGCAACCCTCTTTTCTTAACATAAACTCCGGTGCTCTGTTCCAACAGGACAACACTCATTGACATACTGCTGCCATCTCCAGAGCTTGCCTTGAAGATACTTTTATAGCCAGTAGCATCAACCAGACCTATGCCTGACTGATGACGTATCTGCAGGAACTGAGTGGGAATATTTAAAATGCATGGGATGGATTATCACAGGACACCATACCCAATAATCCATCCTATCTCACCCCAGCTATACCAGGAGACACTACTTCTGTATGTGTAGCTCAATAAATATTTAGACTCTTATGGGAAATATTTAAATCATTCATTGTTCTCGTTACCCTTTCTAATCTTCAAATACATTCTGATGATGTACACAATAGTGCTCTTTGCTGCTAATAAACAAGTCTGAATGGATGAGCTATGGGATAATAAATTGATAACATCATAGTTTATGTTCATTACATTTAAAGTGACATTTGTCCAGCCTTTTTTAATGCTGACTGATTAGTAAAAGTTTAATACTTGAAATTAAATATTCTAATTTGAGAAACTAGATTTCAGATTTCATGAGCTATAAAGCCAAACTGAAAGTAAAACCAAAGTATTCACAGCAATTTTTATACATTTTGTTATATATTATGTTACAGCCTTATTCCAAAATGTATTCAATTCATTTTCCCCTCAAAATTCTACACATAATACCCCACAGCGACAGTGAGAATATTTTTAATCTTTGCGAATTTATTAAAAATAAAACAAAAATTGAATGTACATAAATATTCACAGCATTTGTCATGACACTCAGTTTAACTCAGGTGCATCTTGTGTCCACTGATCATCCTTCAGATGTTTCTACATCTTGATTGGACACCTGTGGTAAGTTCAGTTGTTTGGACATGATGTGGAAACACATGTTTGTTTAAGGTGAAATAGTAGACAGTGTTTGTCTGAGCAAAAACAAGTCATGAAGTCTATGAAACTGTCTGTAGACCTATGAGACAGGATTGTATTGAGACACAGATCTGGGGAAGGGTAGAGAACAATTCTACTGAATTGAAGGTCCTAATGAGCAAATAGAAGATGTTTGGAACCACCAGGACTTCCTGGAGCTGGCCGCCTGGCCAAATTGAGTGATTGTAGTAGGGATTAATCAGGGATGTGACCAAGAACCCAATGGTAACTTGGACAGAGCTCTTTTGTTGCTCTGTGGAGGGAGGAGAACCTTCTAGAAGGACAACCATTTCTGCAGCACTCCACCAATCATGGTATAGTGGCCAGACAGAAGCCACTCCTCAGTAAAAAGCACATGACAGCCAGTCTGGAGTTTGCCAAAAGGCACCTAAAGGACTCGCAGACCATGAGAAAGAAAAATACTGAACTTTTTTTATATATATAATTAAAGATTTCAAACAAACTTCTCACTTTAATTGAATCCATTTTGGAATTGTGGATTTGGAATGTGCAAAACGTGAAGCGCTGTGAATACATTCCAGATGCACTGTAATGAACTAGCACACTGAATCCAACCAAATCACATATGAATTATTACACCCCTAATCACTGTGTGCTTTACAAAAGCAACAATGGTACGTATCAGTTTAAAGGGATAATATAAAGGTTGTGGAAGAGAAGACAGACTTACGGCTGAGGAGCAAAAGAGAAGGACTCTACTAGATGATAAAAGCGAGGGTGCTTAGAGCAGACAGAAAAGGCAGAGTTCTCAGCCGGGAGAGAGTGAGAGGAAGATGGCAAATGCCTTCTGAAGAAGAAAGGGAAGGAAAGAAGCTTGCGTAGAAGTTCTGCAGTGGAGAGAGAGGAAGGGATATCACACAAGAGGTGAACAGGGGGAAGGTTCTATATGCTGAAGTAAAGATGATGGAAGCACCAAACAGGCTGAAATGTTTCAGATTCAACCAGCCGGACGGGCCAAGCAGGATCATTTCTGGAAGCTCGTAAATTTAACCTAGTTTTGGACTGCATTACAATGCCAATGGGTTTACTTTTTTAGATTTTATGTAATGTTATTTTTACTGGTAACTCATAGTTAATTAATGATTAGTTCTGTATTATATCTATTGTGAAGAACCCTTTGTTAACATAGTCTATGAGATCCATTTGTTTTCTTGGAAAGGAAATATTGATAAAAATGCTAGTAATTTTAAAACGTGACACTAAAGAACACAAACACAGAAATGCAGTAGTGAGTAGTTATGAGTAG
Source organism: Acestrorhynchus altus (assembly GCA_034509495.1). NCBI lineage: Eukaryota > Metazoa > Chordata > Actinopteri > Characiformes > Acestrorhynchidae > Acestrorhynchus > Acestrorhynchus altus. The sequence continues at coordinate 16,269,837 of CM067521.1, read as the reverse complement.
TTATTTATGTCAATGAACATATATTGCAAATTGTTTGGTGCTTCCATTACTGTATGTATCAAACTCAATCACACAAAGAGACACAGATCAACTACCTAAAGATCAGCACACAATGCTGGGAACAAACATCTGCTGCCTGAAAAGCTTTGTAACAACAGGGCACAAACAAACCTCTTCTGGAACAAATAGAAAGCAAGTTTAACATCCATACTGGAGCACTATTGGTGTTTTAGCGCCATCTTTAGACCAGTAACGGCTCCTCACCTTTCCTCTCATGAGGGCTTTGAAGGCGATGCGGGCTATGAGGTAGGACCAGATGATGTGTAGCACCTGGAGCACGAGCAGCAATGAATTGAAGATCCACCACGAGGGGAAAGGACCTACGATCTCCCAACTCTCAAACATCGTACTGTTCAGGATCCTAAAATCACAAAAACCTCAATATCAGAACATCAAACATATATGCTATAAGGACAAAAGTATTGGGACACCCTTTCATTCATTCATTTTTTCTTCTGAAATCAAGGGTATAAAAAGAGTGTATCCTGCTTCTGTTGGAGTAACTGTCTCTACTGTCCTGGAAACATTTTCTACTAGATTTTGGACCTCAGCCTCAACTCCACACCTCATCCCTAAAGTATTGGATGAAACACCATCATTCCAGAGAACACAGATCCACAGCTCAATACTGGGAGGCTTTATACCCCTCTAGGCCACACCTGATATTAGGAATGGTACCAATAGGTTAATGTTTCTCCGTCATTTTCTATTGGCAGTACTTCTGTACAGGGACTGGACAAGCTATATATGTGCATTTGCACAACTATGTCAGCAATGGGTAGCTAATTGCATTCTTTAGCAGGGGTGTCCACAAACATTTGCATTGTAAGAATGTTAGATTTTGCACTGGACGCTGGGGCAGTAACGTTTCACCTCCAGACAGGAGACAAGTGCACACAAGTATAATGGAACACATCCCCCGTCTTAATGGCTCTCTCTCTGGCGTGGCCAATAAGTGGGGAACGTGCCTTAGGTCGGGTTCGCGTGGCTATTGACAGTCGGCATGCTGTCAGCGCTGGCTGCCCCCTGCCCTCAGGTATGGATTTCAGTCCGCAGTGAGGACACCAGGGCTCGAACCCAAAACCCCAGACACTGAATCTGCCTGCTCACATTACTGTCCCAGTGGAAGCAATCTGAACCATTAGTGTAAACAGCCGGAAAAGCACCTAACTGGGTTTTTATACACATGCACATGGGGGCACTCTCATGCCACCCCACACAAAGAATATCAATATTTGCACACATTTATGCACAGACAGTATAAATGTATTTTAGTCATTGTGAATCACATCAGATTTCACACTGAAAAATAAAAAAGTGAAAATGATGTAAATGGAGGTTTCTGTAGTACAGCGATGACTACAAGCTCTTAACGCTGCCCAACACTGGCCTTTATCATCCTGATATATTACCAAAAGCTGCCATTTGCAAATGTACACAGTGCGTTGTGAGTATCCTGACCAATCACAGCTGCAGACTGATCACCAGTTTCTGTGAGTGAAACCATTGATCAAGCATGAATTATTTTGGTCAAGATGATGCAGGTCAACCTTTGACCACGTCACATTACTGATTCCCCTGTGTCCCACTGCATTCCTTATACTGGTGCTGCCATGCCAAAACCTTGTAAACCTTTCTATATTTCAATGGAAATCCATGTTAAGGGATTTTATTCTAGAGCATTTCTATTGGTTCATTCATTAAATTCATTTTTACAATGTAAAGAACAACTGTCTGATTCACATTATATCAAAAGTGGAAAATAAACAGCAATAATATAATGACAAAAGTGCTGTTTCGATAATATTGTGAAATAAAAGATCATGCGTGCTGCAAAAAATGATATAGGCAGTGGAAATCAAATTAAATCTAGGCAACTGATCTAATGCATCTTATTTAGAGATTATAGTAAAATATTGTACGATTATTCAACTTGTTTTTAGGAGTTGTATTATTTATACTGGCAGTTCATTTTGCTTTTCCAAAATATAAATAATAATAAATAAGGTGGAGGAGCTGTGGGCTTAACTGAGCCAAACACTGATGAAAGAAGGTGCCTACTTGAAGAGTGAGACACCATTGAAGAGGTGTGAGGTACTGATTGGAGTATAGATAAAGTGAATGGTTAGAGGTAGTATCTCATCAACCTTCATTATTATTATCTCATTTAATAAACAGTTAAATGTTTAAGGAAAGGTTGCCAATCAGATCATAAACAACCACAGCAATTTTAGTGGTTTGATGTAGGTGCATGTTTGTAGTATTTTTCAAAGACAGGATAAGACAGGAATGTTGCTGATCGGATCATAAATGGCCACAGTTACGTTACACGAGGAGGAGGCACCTACCTGACAGAGTCTGAGGGGGTGGGGCCTATGTAAATTTAATACTAAAAACAAGCTACACTATCTGCCAATGCTGCAAAGTTCAATACGATCACCTAAAACAAGTTGTTTTAAAACAATATCTTGAAATATTAAGCAGTCTCTTAAAGAGAAACATTAGCTGTACACAATAGACTGAACAGGATTTCACATACAGAGATATGTTTGTAGATCTGAAAGACATACAGCCTCACTGTTACCCACCAGAAAGGGTAAATGATCAGCCTTGTTCCAATGAAGGCTGCTCCAAACACCACAAACAGGAAGTCACACAGGCGCTGGTATTTGGCATAGTTTGCTAACTTGGCAGCCTATTAAAAGAGAAGTCCAACGTTTAACCAAAACACAAAAACAAGAGTCTGAGTGTGTTCTGTGATGAAAATCCACTTGATCTCCATCCTGGCTTAATCTGCTGAGTACAGGCATTTCATTTCACACACACTTTAGTTACACACTTGTAGTATACGCAGAGATTACACTGTCTAAAGAGAAATCAGAAGGTGTAAGAAAATGCCATTAAAGGAAACTGATGTGCTAACTACGTTATGTGACATTTGACTAATACCATGTTTATTTACAACTAGGGTTGCAGGGGTATACTGGTTTTATACCCTGGTATGAAAGGGTATAAAAATTGATAGTTATACTGCCCACATTTATTTAATTATTCAGTATTTGGGGGAAAACAATCCACTGATTATCTGAAAAAATAAGCAGCAGATGAATCCAAAAATAAACAGTTAAAGAAATAGTTTGGTTAAACAAAATTGATCTCTGACCACAGATACAGGTCTTATAAACAGATCATTTGAAACTGATATTATCATTTAAGTTATATAGGTTTTTTTAATGCTGCTGACCACACTGAAATGGTGTATACATACTTACACTGTTTGATCCCAAGAATACTTGCACTGGTGATTTTCTAAATACTTTAACAGACAATTTCAGTTTTAAGCAAATAAGCTTTCCTTAAATATGTTTTTTCCTTTAATATCATTAGTAAGCAATCATTAATAGTAAGAACTGGACATTAGAGACTTGGCAAACGCATTTGTGAACAATGCAAAATATTGTCTACTTATGACCACCTCCTTGTTTCTATTTTTACGGTCCATTTTATCAGCTCCTCTTACCAAACAGGAGCACTTTGTAGTTTTATAATGACAGACTGTAGTCAATCTGTTTCTCTGCAGACATTGTCAGAGTGCTTTTCTCTTATTCATCAATGGTCCCCACAGGTGGTGGGGTCATGATGGTGGTGTGTCTGTGCTACTGGAGTGTTTAAACCCTTCAGTGTCACTGCTGGACTGAACAGCCCACCCACCAGAAATATCCAGCCAACAGCTGTGGGCAGCATCCTGTGACCATTGACGAAGGACAAGAGGATGAGCAAAACAAACTGTGCAGACAAAGCTGAGTTTCCGTCTCTGACCATACATCTACAAGGTGGACCAACTAGGTATGAGTGCCTAATAGAGTAAAGAGTGAGTAACCAAGGGGTTACAGCTGTACCTCCAAGAGAAAGTCGGATGTGTCATGAAGGCACATTACTAGGCTCCCCACTCGTGCCATGTTGTTTGCGTATGAGAAACTGATCAGGCTCACTGTCGCCAGATGATGAACGAACATGATGAGGAAGTCCTGAAAACAGAGGAATTAAAAGGAGAACATGTCATTTTTGGTTAGAACCTGTAATGCACAAATTGAGACGCACTGCTAAACATTCAAGAATGAAGAAATGTGATGAAGCCTGTGCTCTAATATTTCTAGATGCTTCACCATTAATGTGTAACTGGTTAAAGTCCTTCATCGTGGAGACCAGGAGTATTTAATTAAAATTCAGGAAGTAATGTTCAACTTGTTTATGATTCAGTGACCCATTCTGTAAACTGTAGTCGTCTAGTAGTTCTATCAAGATTGAATCAAAGCACTCATCACAGCGCACCCTGTACACAACCTCACGTGAAGGCTTTTCAATCGTTCAAGCTCACAAAGATGGTTCAATATCATTCCAGAACTAAACTATAAACAGAAATACTAGCTATTAACCACCTAACAAGAGAAACATACTAACCATATGGCAAACATACAAAGCAAGTTATTCCAGACCATCACCACCATGGTTCTTATAATGTTCGTTAAACTGTGTGCAACTTATACTGCATGTACATAAGTATTGGGACACCTGCTCACTCACAGTTTCTTCTGAAATTAAGGGTTTTAAAGAGTTTATACTGAGTTTGTAATACAATACATTCATTAGAAGGGGTGACCACAAACATATGGACATAAATAGTTTATAAAAACATAGGTATGTTTCTCAGGCTGTGTCTTAATAAAAAGAAAATATGCATTACCAACCTTTAAATAGCAAACTACAGACGACAACAGTTTATCTGACATTAATCATGAATGTGTGCCAGCCCTGTTTGACTTCATAAATCTTACCAGCTGAGGTTATGCAGCAATGGAAACAATATGAATATTCACTCAAAATTTCATCAGACAACTCTCATTTATAAACTGTCTCACTTCATTGCTATTGTTCTGCTCACAGGCCCCAATGTGGCTTTAGAGGCTTTTGCCAGAGTGAAAGATAACTGTTTCGTCATCAGCAGCAAGAGAACACCTATGTGCACAACAGCTGCAAAGTACACTGTCAATGAAGTGTGAATAAATAATGACTGTTTAAATAAAGCAGAATCTCCCAATAAACTACCAACAACATTTCAGCTATAAGACGTGACTGTCCTAGCTGACGTGAGCTGATCTGCCCGACGTTAGCCAGACGTGAACTGATCTGCCCGACGTTAGCCAGACGTGAACTGATCTGCCTGATGTTTGTAAATGTTAACTACTCTACCTGATGTTAGCTACATTTTAACTACTCTAAATGTTATGTAAATGTTTAAGAATCTAGCTTATGTTATTTAGATGTTGACTACTCTACATATTAACTGCCAGTAGTTCGGAAACCGTGTTAACAAATGTGTGTTTTGGTTTACGTTGTGGGTTTCAGATGTGATCAGATGATCCATACTCTAGTGCACTAAATTTATTCATATTCAATGCAAACAGACTTAAACCAACAACAAAGAGCGGATAAAAAAACAACACTGTACATTAACTGCTTAAACTGTACTTAAAATGACCTCAGGCCATTAAGTCATTTATTTTGCATGGTCTGCGTTGCAGACGTTTTACGCCAAATTGTCACCATTAGTTCCAGACTTCCAGACTAACACCACACGCTTTAACATGATCACCCTGTCCTGTCTGTACACATGTGAAAGGGACAGCCAGCAATTCAACTATCTGAAAGGAAACAAAGAGGTATTATAATATCACAAAAAACCCAAACACCAGCCACTCTCAAATCCCCCTCTCACACAGCTGAAACCCAAGTATTTCAATTATTCTATTTAAGTTAACATTCCAGTGTCACATGACTAATCAGATTTCTGCTGCCCACTCCAGAAGGAAATACAGCCCCTGTCTACAAGTCTGACCGAACCCTTTCAAATAGAAGACTCAATAGAAGCCTTACAATAAATCAAGCAAATAGCAATATCTTTTGATGTTTATGGTGCCATAAAGGCGAAAGGTTCCTGGTAAAGATCAGGGGCAAAGATCAACTTTTACAACCATAATGCAACCAAAGGCCAAACACAAGTCAGAAATGAAAATTCTCATTATTTGTTATGTTCCATTACACTTCATAATGATCCATGCAGATGTGCTCTTTAAGTACTCGCCACAATACACCCATCAGTCAAAACATTAAAACCACTGACAGGTCAAGTGAATAACATACTACATATTAGGCAGCGTAACAAGACCGTGACATCTAGACGACTGAGTCACAACATTTCCAAAACATCAAGCAGTCTTGTGGAGTATTCCCAGCATGTAGATGTCAATATCTTCTAAAATTAGACCAGGAGCAACTGTTGAACTAACGACAGGATCATGGGCAGCCAAGGTACATTGATGCTCATGTAGGTCCCACCTCGCAACTTCTGACCCCTTCAGAGGTCTTCTGGATGCCTCAATGGATCTGAACAATTTTGGTGACACTAGAGGACCTACACAAGATTAGGCAGGTGGTTTAACATTATGGTTGATTGCTCTATGCTCTGGAAAATATATTGTGACAGAATTTATCATGGCAATGAGAACATATTGCCCTGCCCTGGCTCAGATGTCTGATAAGCAAGTTAGTTTCTCTCTTGCATAATTTGTTGTCAAATTTCTCTGCTCTCTGAACATATACAACCAGAGGGCAGTGTACAGGCTGTGTCTAACGCTATTATTGGTTTGGTCCAGTTAAAAAAATAAATTCTGTAATGTCAGGAAACAGATTCACTGCCACTAAAGCATGTTAGAGGCTGCTGGACTGATGAGTGTCCAGCATCCATCAAGTTCAAGCATGGCTGAAATACTGTGAAAGGCAGAGGGGGTTAAAGGCGAATGAGTCCACATATAACCTGCCTGTTTCATATCACAGTGTTAGCTTTGTTTTTCCTCATGTGAAGTAGTTGAGAGCAGTTTAAGCAGGAGCACTTTGATCTTTAGTGATGACGTACAATTAAAAACAGCCCATTTTAAAATGTGTGTTCCATCAGTATTGACCAATACTTTTTAGTATTGATGCTGGAAAAGTGTTATTACGCCAACCAGCCTTTCAAACAGATGGACAAAATGTAAGAACTTCATCTAAGCTTGTATTTAATAAAAGAAAATGTAAAAACATTAAATTAAATATTTAATAAATGTAAACATTATATTAACACATTCTTAAAATATCAAAATATTTTATTTTAACATGTACTAAAATGTAAAAAAATATACTTAAATAAATAAAATTTAATAATATATGAAGATTAACTAAAACAAAACTGTTCTTAATAAAATGCAAACATAAAAGTAAAAATGAAAAGTAAAAGATTATTTAATAAAATGCTATAAATAAAATATAATATATAATAAAATGCTCTATGCTGCTTAAACATCTACCTGAACAGTTAATATAACGAGTCACACCAAACCTGAGGTTTATATGACACAGTTCAGTGCAAAGAGCAAGCCAGTGTAAAAGTGTGTGTGTGTGTGTGTGTGTGTGTGTGTGTGTGTGTGTGTGTGTGTGTGTGTGTAAGGTCATTATAATGTTCCATAAAGTTACAACACACTCCACAGTCAGCAGAGCACACAGAGCAGGTGTTAAAACGGCTGTTAGGGCAGAGGGGGTTCTAACATTTTCCTCACAAATTACATTTCTATTCATCACTTTTTGCAAATGATTTTAAAAGACATTTCTACAGTTTTGTGGGTTTACCTATATGATCATCTCTCAATGCAGTTAAAATGAAAATCAAACATACAAACATTCATTGAAAGTAATCGATTATAATGAATAGTGGCATGTACATCATTTTAGGGTATAAACACCGAAGGGATGTTTACATCAGGAGATCACCAGTTCAAACCCTAGTGATGCCACAACTGTATGTAACTGAAGACCCAACAGAACATAGCAGGCATCATCCTTTCCAGATGGGTTGGATGGCACTCTCTCCTCCAATCACTCACTATAGTGTTAGCCAGCACGACCAGCTGGCGTAACAGAACCACCAGTTAGTGTTCTCCTCCAAGAACCTGTTTTAATGGCAGTTTGAAAAGAGGTAGTTTCATTGGCATCATAGGAAGCATGGTTGCACCATGTGATCGGGGAATTTCTAACTAGAGGTTGGGAATTTGAAATGACTAAAGTGGGGCAAACTACAAAATTTCTCAAAAAATTTTAAAAAGAAATGCAAAAAGCAAGTCATATTGTTTAAAAACAACAACCAAACAAAAACTGGTTGTTTTGGAATTTCCTTGGATAAGGCACATCGACTGACCACCAGAATAAAACACAGAAAATCTGATCTGACACACCCTTTAAGTTCTTAGTAATCAAACGCACACTCACCTTTCTTTTGATATCTGTAAACTGGGAGAACATTAGGGACCAGTAGAATGCCAACTCAGTCACATAGTAGTGATACAGACCAGGAGTGAGGACCTTTCAGAAAGACACACACAGTGAATATAGGAGGAGACCACGAGACAACTTTATAAAGATACCATTAAAACATTACACTGTATACGCAAACAAAGAAACACAGCTAAACTCGGGATCATTTTACCTCACCTGATAGGGGTAATTGTACCAGCACTGCCGTGTGTCCCACATCCAGGGAGACTAGAAATACAAACACACACACACACACACAAACACACACACAAACACACACACAAACACACACACAAACACACACACAAACACACACACACACGATACAAATGATTCTTTTTCCATTCTCCCTGTTGGAATTACTGACACTAAACCGTAACATGGCTACAGTTCCCTGCATAATTATCGGTACCCTTGGTTTCTTTTCACACATAAAATATGGGTGCTGCTAATTACTGTGTAATTACACATTAATATCAATGTCAAATGTAACAACTAGAGATATAATTACAAAGCTGTACTACTGTAGTTCAACAGTAATATTGAACATGTGTGCATCATAATCAGAGTTGACTTAGGCCAGAGGTCGGCAATGCAAATTTTAAGTAGAGCCAATCTGTCAAAAACTTGTTTTAAAAATCAGTGGCAATCAGTGAAATCCGATACAATCCTTGTGAATAATTTGTAACATCTGGCTCAATAATGCAGAAAATGTGATTGGAGAGCCACATGTTACAAAACCCTGACCTTTATCTCAATGCCTGTAACAGCTCATGTAATTACCAGCTTGTGTGTGTACAATAACTTTACACATGCATGATTACCCTACACATAAGTACAATCACTTACTGCACATGCATAATATCTTACTATGCATATGCAATCACTTATTAAAGGGCAACACTGGTGAAAGGACTGCAAAATCCAGTCTGGTAGCTGGCCTTGTGTCTTTTGATATTGTCTGCTGTTACACATCTGCCTGCCAGCTAATCTCAGAAAAGCCTCAGAACACTGATAGGTTTAAGTCATGTGACGTGAGGGGATAAGAGGCCCAGCTTAAAAACAGCACTAACGAGGCCAATAGCCAACATGCAAACGCTGTGATGGTGATTTTGGAGGAGTTGTAGCTGGTGCAGTAATACTGCACAACGCAAGAAGAGCCTGGTGAATGCGATGCTAGCAATTTTGGGTGAGGACCATTAAATGACCCACTTGGGATTGCAGCATGAAGACCAGAGACCACCCCAACCCGAATCCCCAAGAGCACATAGAAAGGAGGCAGTCCTAAATGGCTGCTAGTGTTGCTCTCTAAACATATACAATCACTTATTATTAGGGGTCATGGGTGTGTGCAAAGACTGATGAATGTCATGTGAATCAATTAGCATGGTACTAACTTCGGGGTACATCAGTCCAGTCCTGTTGGGCTGGTCTCTAGCAAAGTCTAATAGCTGCCCTAAAAGAAAAACACACCTACTTTGCCTAATAAGAGACGAATGAGAAACTTTGCTGGAGCTAGGCCCTACAGAACATGAGCTGTGCACCTCTGTGCAAACTACGTGCCAACTTCATCCCTTATTATCTGTAATACACTTCCTAATGTCTTTCTGACACTGTATGACTCACGGCTGGACTAAGGCACCTGGTCATCTGGGTAGAATAAATGTCTTTTATTTTGTCTAATTTTTATAGAAAACAGTTTGTCAGAAACTTTAAATGGTCTACTTTTCCAAATATATAAAGGGGATCTATTTAATATCTGATGGTATCAATTTTTAGATGGTTCTGAGAGAAGCAAAAGTAATAAAAGACATGATTTAGTTTGTCAATCATAGCACAAGCACTTCTTGCCCAAATTCAGTCATTCATTTGACAGCATGGTATAGCAGCTCTTAATGGGGGATTATGAGGCATTTTGAATTGATTTGATGCCGTAAAATTAATTTGACTAGTTTAGTAATTAGTTTGTAATTAATTAACTGCTTGAATGGTGTTAGTTATCTTATATGCTAGTTAGTCCAGTAGCATTATGTTAGTGCTGCAGTTCATGGAGCTAAAGCTCTCTTTACTGCCGAAAATTATTTTATTTTAAATTCTGCAGTTGAGCTGCAAGAGTGTATGTTACCCACACCTGCTCCTTTAATACAGAATTGACTACTTTTGATGACTGTGTCCATCTGTGTCCATGGCTACTCCCAGTATGAAGTACTAAATTAAATGCTCAGTGATGCTCAGTGACTACACACCAAATGCTATGAAAACAACACTGTATAGCAGATGGTAAAACTGGAGGTACTGTCCAGCCCATATTTATGTAACTGAATACCATGGTTCAGTTGAACATATTGCTTCTAAAATGCTTGCAACTCACCTGCCAAAGAAAGCAGAACCCATAGGTAAATATGCACAGATAAAATGTAAACCTCCACCTGAAAGGGAATCACAGGCCAACAGTCAAATGCATGTACATTCATAGAGACAAAGGCATCAGCCTGCTGAAAAATGATGCGCACTCACACACACACAGTCCCTAACAGACATCCACGTTCACCTGCACACATGCACGCACACTTAAATTCCCATCTGGAACACATCCAAGTTGAGGGTGACACTGACATCAATCCTATCACTCTAATCTGCTTTGGCAGCAGCAGCTAAAAGGTGCAAGGTTACATGTAGGCAGGTGTGGAATAAAGACCAGAAGCCGTGCAAGAGGACCTACATGCTCTCACAGAATTTGGTTCTTGTGCTAGGCTTGTCTTGGTTCCGCCGTTGTCGGAACCATCGCTGGATCTTTCGCACTTCCCAATCCAACTGTTTGGAAAGCCCATCAAGCTGGCGTGTGTCTGGGGACTACAAAAAAAAAAAAAAAAAAAAAAAAAAAAAAAAAAGAGATATTAAATATTGAAATAACTCATCAACAATCTCAGAACCCACTAAAGGGCTCAAACATGTATTACACTCTATATGTCTTTATTATTAATCAGCTTCAATTCAGGTTGTTTGTATTATAGTGACCATATTTATCGAATAGTAAGTCTTTGGGTCTAAAAAAAAACTCAGGTTTTTAGGGGTTAACTGTTGTGATCTCAAATGCCCCAAGCTCAAAGCCTAGTAAACAGCTTTAGTTACACTGATCAGCCATAACATTAAAGGGCAACAGCAGTAAAATCACTAGCTGGTTGTGTTCTTTTGATTTGACTGGTGTACAACCTTAACAAGACCCAAAGCTAATACGCTAATAACTCTATTATAGGTATGTTGGAGGAAGCCAGTAGTCAGCATGCCAATGCTGTGCAAGTGATTTTGGACGTGGGTGACAGCTGGCACTTCAACGCCGCAGTAGTTATGTGAGTGGAAGCTGGTCTAACCATTTTGGACATGGGTCACTGCCAGCATATAAACAACATGGAAGTGATGTTTTACTGACAGCCACGGTCAATGATGGCCAATGATAGCTAGACAATAGTATGCTGTTTGTTTAGGGTAAAATAATCTGCTCAAGCCTGCATCCCAACAACCAGAACACAAGAAAACAGTAGAGTGCAGAGAAACGAGGTGGTGGTAAATGGCCACTAGTTGCCTTATACTGTGTAGGTCCTTCCAAAACAGCTCTGACCAGGCAAAGCATCAATACCATAAGACCATATGAAGGAGCAGCAGGCCTTGTCTTGTAAGTTGTGAGGTAGGACATCCATAAGTCCATCAAAAAGGCTTGGATGGCCATGAACTGGTGACTGGTTTACGTTTGGTAAGTAATTACCACTGCATGCTCATCTAGCCATCACAATTTTCCCCGTCCAAATGGCTCAGATTCCACCCAATGTCCATTTTGCTCCCAACACATCAACTTCAAGAACTGACTGTTCATTCGGTGTCTAATATGTAGATAGTTCATCAGTGCTGTCCATTTCTGCAGTCAATCCCATCACCATAGTGGTTTTAATGTTATGGCTGATCTGTGTAAAGGAAAACTCAGCAGCATGATACTGCCAGAGCCGTTCACCTGTAGTCAGAGTGGCTTTCACGGCTTGGCTCAATTTGGCCTCTGAAGTCACAGGATATTGGAAAAGGAACCACTGCATTTAGCAAAGTGCTTTGAACTTGACCCCACCGACAGGGTAACGGTAAACCTTACGAGACAGAGCACTGTTTTTCCAGTCTGGGCTATAGGCTAGATATGGACTGAGCCATTGGGTGCAAACCCACACAATAAAAGAAAAGGTCCTATGCAATAAAGACAAAAGAAGTAGGCGTGTGCTTATCATAAAAGCATGAACCCAAGACTCGGAAACAGGTGGGTCTTACGAGAAGCCTTTGTAATATTTTTAGGAACAAGACAGGCAAGTAAAATCCAGCAGACCAGAGAAAGAAGAAGAATTGGAGAATATATGGAGAACAAAAAGTGAGAGCACTTCAAAGCATTGCCTCAATATGAACTAAATTACTCCCTTTCTATGGAAAAACGCACTGCAAAGGTTAGGAGCGTCCAAGTTTACAATCCAAGGAAATTCCATTCCCCGAGTGGGAGAGATAAAAACAGGTGGATCAGCGTTACCTTTGAGATGGATGTAAACACTTTCTCCAGGACGGCATTTGGCTGGGGTCTCCGGCTCACCTCGTCCTGGATGTGTACAATGTGTGCACAGGGGCCTGCTATGAACCTATGAGAGATAAAACAAAGCCGTCAAGAGTACAGACAATAGCTCTCCATGCGACACTCAACAAGGACACTGAGGAGTTTATAAACGCTGTGGTGGTCCTGTGGGGTCCTAACTATTGAAGAACAGGGTGAAATGAGGCAAACAAAGTATGCAGAGTAACAGATGGACCACATCCTGTAATTACAGCACTACAAAAGTACGCCTGTATGGTAAATGAAGCTGATAGAATGGACAGTGTAGTTTGCAGCATTAAGTTCTCTACATTGAGTCCCAGACTAGCTGCATATTTCCTGAAATGTCTCGTTTAGAGTAAGAGTTCCTTCAGAAAGTACTACTAAACTAAACTTAGTACACACGAGCATATTGGCTGTGACCGAGATGGATCTCTATTTACATCATTAAGGGCGCTAATGAGTATGCCAGCCATTATCTTCTGGCAGTGTCCGAATCGTAAAGTGGAATTGGAACGACGTTTGCGCTTATAGCCACTGAATGATGTGAAGTTCATATGTTTCCCATGTAACGTTCGTCATTAATGGGAGGCATATGTTTATAAGCAACATTTTCAGATTCAGAATTTCAGAATTTGTTTGTGTACAGATCTTAAACATGGCTCAGACACATTATAGGACCACTGCTGACGTGTGTTGCTGATACTATTGGAGGGAATAGGGACCCATTTTTGCCACAGACACTGTGTGTTGGAGTAACCACATTATGATAGCTAAACCTTTCCCCTCATGTTGCCTAGCTACAGTGCCAAGAATATACTGCACTGTGTGGTGGAAGAAAAGTTTACAGTGGATACTTTTTGTAAATAAATATATTTATGAAATAAACATTGCTATATTTTATCACACAGTATGCTGACCATCGTTTTATAACAGCCACTCAAAACCGCTCTACTTCATGCTGTGCCAAAAACACCCATCTCTGTGACAAAATCAAGGTAATGTACAGCCAGTATCTCGTAACTTTAAACTTGAACTGCTTTAAACTAGAACCATGTTTAAAACTAAGAGGTAACCAGCACAGTGATTGTGGGTGTAATATGATCTCACTATCTCTTGCAAGTCATTCTGAACTCACTGCAGATGTGTAATAGAGGTCTTTGGCTGAGTAGATAAAATAGCATTGCAGTAATCTAATCTCGAAAATAAACATATGGACAGCTTTTTCACTATCAGAAGGAAACAATGTCACAGACCTTGCCAATATTTTAAAAGCAGAAGTAAGCTGTTCTGCAAGGAGCCATAATATGAGGCTTAACTCGTTATCAAAAAAGTACACCTAAGATTTTAATGGCATTATTTAGCCTCCAAATGCATGTGGTTTGGGAAATTTCTTGGTGTCTCACTTTCTTGTTCACGGAAGTCAGTCTTCTCTTTATTTAGACGACTTCTTTATATCACCTAGGCCAGGGGTTGGCAACCTTTAACACCCAAAGGGCCGTTTGGACCCGGTTTCCACGGAAAATAAAACACTGGGAGCCGCAAATAATTTTTGACATCTAAAATGAAGAGAAGACAGTATATATTGCTTTTTGAATGTTTGAATTCTTAAAAAAAGCAGCCCACCGAGTTGAAGGTCTCTTTCAAATGAATTAAAAAGCTGAACTTAAATTATTCATGTAGCAAACAAAAGCAAAAACATGCTGTGAGGCGTCATCCTTATTTCCTGATCTTTGGGCTTTCAGAGTGTGTAACGGAGAGTGGACCTGAATAAAAAAATAAATACACTGGGAAAAAAAGCACTATAATCACTAAACAATGAAAAATAAATATTTGCAAAATATCTGAATAAATATTTCTTTGAGCTGGTTAATGGACTTCTGCTCCTGAACCTCTGCGCAGAGCGTCTGCAGATCGGGGCTGTATGAAGTCACTTTCACCTTTGCAGGACTGTAAGCTGTCTCTGTCAGCTGTGAGCAGTGTTTGTTTTTAACGTAGTTCATGGTGGAGAACAGCTGCTCACATATATACCGTATGTGGATCTGAAGATCATCAGGACTTCAAATGCATATTTCTTCATGTTTATGTAGGTGTCCGGGAGGACATTCCATGTTTCAAACAAGTTTGTCCGATCTTGGAAGGTTCTCAATATCACTCCATTTTTGATTCTGAACAAGAGAGGCCTTCTGACAGGCAACATCTTCAAGCATTTGAATTCAGACACCCACATGCCTTTGTCAGCTATATCAGTCAGATCCAGATCCAGCTCCGACTTCAGATTCGGATCCGGATCCAGATCAGGTTGATTTACACCTGCCTGGTTTTAAAATAACAAAATATAATTTTAGATCACAATAATCTTCAAATTTAGAATGAAAATTGAAAACAGAATGAATGCAACAAATTATATTTCATTAAATACTTATAATGTATTTTCCTGAGCCATGCAGAGCCGCAGTATAAGGATGAAAGAGCCGCGGATTGCCGACCCCTGGCCTATGCACACAAACAGCAAGCTTAATAATTCTTTAGGTTCTAAAGAAATATAAAACTGAGTGTCATCTGCACACTGATGATAACCTATAACATGTTTTTAATGACCTGAGGTAACAGAAGCATACGATTGAACAGTAAAGGCCCAAGAATAGATCCTTTGGGGAACCCACAAGTTATCTTCTGATGTTTGGAGGAAGACGTACCTATAGCAACATGCCACTGTCTAATACTCCAGGCCACTGATCCCTACTCAGTGCTGAAGCGCTTAAATCCAGCTGAACAAGAGAGTAAGTTTGGATTTTAGTGATTCAATCACATCTAAAAGGCTTTCCATGTGAATCACCTGGAAGCCAGACATATCACCAGTTGGGCAACTAACTGGTATTCAGGTTAACAGTCCTGTACGACTGCTATATTCAGTCATACCACAGTGACTGCCTGTAGCTAAAGCGCTCCTTCTGGGTACCAGGCTCCCAGGGTTTGGGACAGTTACACAAAGCTGAAAGCACCGAGGTTAGAAGCTCACATACTCTCTGTACACTAATGTTAGGTTCCATGACTAAAAATGATTATCAGTTCTAGCTATGGTGCCTTTTGAAGCCAGACAGCCAGAACCAAAGCTACAAAGGCATATGTTGCCACCAGCATCTTCACTCAGACTCATTTTGCATGTTATTTTTTCACACATTTGTGAAGGTTTTATACTTTTGATAACAGAAAATGGATTGAGTTTAAAACAATGTTTCTGTAATCTATCAGCGATTAATTATACAGATGCCTCCCAGTCGGCTCCATGTTTCGTCACATTTCGGGACATGCCTCTTTACAGACAAATCACAGCCTTTGTCATGTAGTGTCTTCATCCACGGAGTTCATCTAGCTGCCATGTGCACAATATGGAGTGAAACCTCTGCACAATGTCTGCGGATGTTCATTTACTCCACAAATATGTCACATTGTTGCCAAAGATCATATAAAGATCATCTAAACTGATTTTTGTTAACTCTTGTGCAACAAGATCCATACAGGTTGTAGCTCAGCGTGTAAATGCCTTAACTAGCCGATTTCCAGTTTCCGTGTACAGAGGCAGAGACTGTATCAGATCTATGAAAAGATATTTCTGTATCAGCACTGAGAAAACTTTGTTTTTTTACTGGTTGTTTTCATTTCACAGATTGTTCCACTATATGCTAACATGTTGAGAAACACAGAGATTTATGCAAGATTGCAACATCAGTTATTTCAACATGACGAAGTATAATTTTTTGAAATGACCAAATCTAGAGTGTGACCATGCTCATGAGTTGGATCTGAGCTCAAAGATTTGAGAAGCCTCATAAGCTCAGTGGTGGCTATATATCCCTAAAATATTAAAAACCCCATTAATTAAAAAACATACACACCATTTCAAATTCTAGTCAAATTCAAAGTCTATAGAGTCTATATAGTCAATAGAGCAGGAAGATTACTCTTCAGTTGTACTGCCACGCATTCAAATGAAAGATATTTCCAAGAGAAATTTGCTTACAGTCAAAGGTTCTGCGATGAAAACATGCAACACCATCACCTCTTTTGTTTAAACTAAAAAAAAAAGTTCAAATTTTGAAACTTCATTTAGCTCTATAATAACATTCAACATTCATATTGAAATCATAAAACTCAATAGAAATGATATCCCCTCAGTCAATAATCACAAACTGTTTACATCCCGATATTGGTAAAAAAAAAATATCAATATATTGACCAGCCCTAGTTGTAGAGTTTGACTTATTTAATTACATTTATGATTCTGAGAACCATGCCACTGGCTTCTGGAAAGAACTGATATGTAAAACTGACATCATGGTTTCCTGAATGTCCGATCTGAGCATTGCCTGACTGAGAAGGAGCAACAGGAGAGTGTCAACTGGGCTGCAAGGTGGTGAAGTATACGTTCTGCAATTGAGTAATGCTGTAAAGCAGATTATCTACAAGCGTTTTGTCTCAGTGCTGTTAGAGAGAATCAGAATTAAAAAGCTCAGGAGGCTTCAAAAAGATGTTCGAACTGTCAATGAAGTTCACATTCCAATGTGCACATGCTGTAGCAAGCCAGCTGTTCAGAGCCAGCAGTCCACATCCCTCGTGCACAGCTGGTATCAGCCCCAGGAAACCAACACTTCAGGGGGGACAACTCCAGAAAATCCAGCAGATGACTGAAATCTCTCTGCTGCATTACCAGTTCTTCTGTTCTTCTGAAAGGCCTTTACAGTAGACGCTGGAGGGCTTTTACAGTGGATGCTAAACAAGTGTGCTATAATTAGTTTAAACTAGTCCTGCAGGAACATGATTTCTGCATGATGTTCAGAAAATTTCCCCCTTTCCCTTCCTCTCCTCGGTGATGACACATGCTCCATAACTCAGAGTGAGATGGGGAAAGTACGTATGCTGGTGAAATGACTGACACCCGGGTGGAAAATGCAAATGCTGCTATTTGATTTCTTTTTGATTATCTGACCTGTTCTGAAGCGGTCAGGGCAGGAGGTGGGTCACTAACTACACGGGCAAGATTGCAACCATTTCCTGAATTTTCCACATTTCTGAATTAATGCTCAAATGTGCTGACTGTCAGGCAACTTGCTTACCAAATGCCTGCATGAACAAAAAGGCTTAAGATGATGCAACTACACTCTGTGGAACAATGTGTGTGTGTGTGTGTGTGATACTCATAATGAAATGAATAGAGAAACACCATGGAGACTAATGGCTGTCTATTTGCATGGTTTGAGGGCTTGTTGATTTTTCTAGACTGGAACAAAACTAAACCGCTAAAGAATACAGAATGTAAATTTACACACAAACACAGTGTGTGTGTGTATATATATATATACATAAATAAAAATGTGTGTGTGTGTGTGTGTGTGTGTGTGTATTTATACAAGTTATAATGTTATCTAGGGTTCCAGATCAATGATTTTAAATAATTGTCTTAAGATTCAACAACATCTGCACAGAGGCATTATATAAACATAAATTTATTACAAACTCTGTATTTCAATGTCATGTTTGTTTACTCATAATTAACTCATAATTAACATTAGAATAAAACCAAATAACAGAAAGTCAGTGTTCAGTGAGAGGGACTACCCATCCCTAAAAAGTAGGTATGACTTTCTGCCAGGCGCGAAACTGTCAAATTGAAAAACCACCCCAAATGAACGTCACCTGACAGATGAAAACTGCAGCCCACTATTTTTATAACATCTATCATATGTCTAAAACCACATTATACTGACACTGAGCCACCAGCTGCAAAACTGCAACCACACAGGAGCCGACAGCTGTTCTCAACGGTACACTAGCATAGTATTAGTACTGTGAAGAATACCGAGGCCTCCTGCACTCTACCAGCACTAACAGGAGAGCACTGAAGGCTGTGGAATCTGGCACTGACCATCAATAGAGTTTCCCAGACTGGGTTTTAATTAGAATGGGAGCAGAAAAATAAAAGGCAGATCCATGTCTGGAGGTGCTAAATTTAGCTAGAGCTAGTCCTAGTATTTACAGTATTGTGACCCTGAGGTCTCGCTAACTGATCTTTACGGCTTGCAGCTGGTTAGCAGTGGCAGAGCTGCATATGTAAACAGTCGTATTCTTCACTTGACACAAAGAAATGCTTAGTGAGCGCTCTGGATAAATGTCCCGAGAAAAGACAAACACTGGTGTAAACATGACCTATGCAAATGCACACACAGCTAGTTCCTGTAAAGAATTCCTCTACTGTGTTCTCTGGGATGATGATGCTTCATCCAGTCCTTTTGGCATGAGTTGGAATGGCAATCATCAAACATCCCGACTGCACTAACGCTCATCCAATAATGCAATGCAATCCTCACAGCAATACTCTGACATCTCTGTCACTCTGAAAGCCTTCCCTGGAAAGTACACACAGTTACTCCAACAACAGCAGGATAAACTTTTGATTTCAGAAGCAACAGTGAATGAACAGGTGTCCCAATCCTTTTACTGTTGGCCTCAAAAACATTTTACAGTATGTTCTTAAAGTTTAAAGTTTATTATCTAGGATTATTCCTAATTAGATTTTGAGGCTTACAGGGTGTCTTAGGGTGAACCGGAAGGTCTTGTTTCAGCATTGTCAATGCAACTTCTGCAAGTTTCTTCGCAAGATGTTTATTGTAATGTATGGCAAATGTACATGAATATTATGCCTTTCTTGCTGAAAAAAAAAAAAAAAATCATATATATGAGGCTGTTTACACACAAACATGTTTTTGAATGCAACTGGATCATGTTTGGACATCTATTAAGCATTACTAAATGTGTGAGTATTGAATGAAGGACGTTATCCTTATATACAGACTTCTGAGAAGGCTTTACAATCGGCACTTGCGATAACCAGCCAATACACACTCGAGATACAGCATCCAATAGCCTTGATTTTAGAAGAAACAATGAATGAATAAGTGTCCCAATACTTTTGTCCAGTGTTAGTATTCCTATAGTTAGAGAGTAGAGAGTATGCTATTGTGCAATTCTCAAACATTTAGTAATCCTCAATAGTCAGTTAATAATTACTTGAGACATTACTAAACCATGCAGTAATGTTTATTACCGTCATAAGTACTCTTACGTACCCTTACTGTAAAGAGTAACCCTAAAAATAAAGCTGAATAATCCTAAAATCTTTTTTCAACAATCTTCAAATGAGAAGTGTCAGCTACATGGACTAGATTTAAGAGGACATCATTTGCAGTGAAGCTGGACAGCAATCAGAATCAGAAGAGATAAGGTGGTGGTGGCAGCACAAGAAGTCATCGTAGGAAACAAAGTAGATACATAAATTACTGGAGCTCTTCTTAAACCTTAGTATTTTTAGAATTGCTCATGGAAACACATTCACAGTTCAAACCCTTTGTTTTGAAACGGTGTAGTCTGTGCCTGTAGGATCATCCACGTGTACATTAAAACACCTGAACATTCTCCATCAAGTCCTCTCTTGCCTGGCTCTCATAATATGCACATTCTCTCTTGCGTCATGTGTTTCTGCTGTGCTCCAGTGAATGCACCAACCTGTTCTCACCATCCACACAGCGCTGGAAGCTTCTGTGCAGAATCAGTCATAAACCCGTAACAGATACAGGTAATGAAGTGGTTCATTTCTTATACTTTAAAGCAGTGTCCACAGCGTCCTGCTGGCTTCCTTCCTAATGCAAGATTCTACAATCAGCTGATCAAGAGGTCTATTTCAACTGACCTTGCCGTTCCCTGCGGACCCCGGGGAGTGAAACTGGTTTGACTGAAGGGAAATTCAAACTGTGCAGTTCGCAAGGTCTTAAGTAATCGTTATATTCATCCAGCATTAGGGCTGAGTGATGTCAATATTTATATCTATATCAGGATTTAAACAGAGCAGTATATGAGCCAGCTTCTTGGTAATACACACCTGGAATCACTAGATGGATGAGAATCATCAGGCACAGCGAGTCACAGATCCATTTAAATTATGGTTAAAACAAATTCTTCATATCTTATGAATAATTTTTGAATAATCAGTAATTTTAGACTCTTGCCAAATAATTTTAGGTTCCACTGTGGCAAAACGTGAGCAAAGGCCTTTTGCATGCCACTTTTCTTCATATGTTCCAGTTCTGCAGTTACGTTTGGAGTGTTTTCAGAACATGCATTGACATGAAGGAACAATTCTTGCCTGGAAGTGAAGTGATTTTCCTTAGCAAGCCATGAAACCCAGTGGCAGTCCCCCGTCTATCAGTTCCATCTTTCAGCCACAATTATTAATTAATAAATAAATAAATAAATAAATCCCTTGGATTTTTGCCACTGTTGGTAGACCTTCACACTGTGGCCTTTAAGATGCCCAAATACGATCACTCCTATGAATCATTAACATCTGATTTGCAACCCATTTTCCACACATCGAATGGGACAGTCACTGCCGTGTCCCACCCGTCACACATCACGCAAGAATTTACAGCCTGATCATCCTCATGCAATGCCATCTGCAGGAGCCTGAAATTACTACCATTTTAAACCACTTGCTAATATGTTTGATTTGAACATCACTTTTGGATTTCTAATCTGAAATATTTCGTTTTTGACTAATACAAATAATTTAATCAATGATGTATACAGTCATTATCATCACATATCCATGATGGAAACGGTCATGATTGCATAGCAATATCAATGCTCTGATCCACGGTTACACTATGATAACGTAATACAGAAGCTGGACACCCGCACATTCACTGTTTCTTCTGAAGTCGAGGAGTTTCTCCAGATTTTGCTGGGCTAACTGGAACTCTGTCCATGAAAACATTTCTACTAGATTTCAGAGCATTGCATCCAGCAAAAATAGCTATAGTGTGTTCATCCCTGGGTGGAGCACCATCATACCAGTCAACACAGTTTTCTACTGCTCCGCAGCTCAATGCTGGGGTGCTTTATCTCACTTTAGCTCAGCATTTCCCAAAACCGATCGTGGTGCCCCACAGCTCGGCACAGAATTCCCTGCTTTAATGGGGAGAATAGATCACAGGTTCAAATCCTGGGTCATGCTTGTCACCCAGCATAGTTACCGTGCCAGGGCCATCCCTGCACTTTCTGAGCTCGTTGGATGTCCAGCAATGATGTAATGGCAGCGGTTGATGCAAGAGGCGGTTGCTGATTTCACATGCATTGGAGGAAGCATGTGCTTGTCTTTATCCTGCCAGTGTCGAGAGCATCATATGTGACAGGGAGAGAGTCCTACCGGGGTTGAATAACTGGCACGTTAATAATATATATTAATAATAATAATTGTGACTAAACAAAAATGAAGTTCAAAGTTAAAGTGGGCAAGCAGGCAATCCAAACCAAATATGCATGGTAAGGGAGCAGCAGGGCCAGGTTTGGGAATTGCTATTGGCAGGAATTAGACATGCTGTGATCACATCCGTCAGCAATGGGTGCAACTCAGCCGCACGCATTTCAAAATAAACTACAGAATGTAGGAAACAACACACATGCAATTAAAGTGAGTTAACAGCACCAAAAGTACAAGTGACACCAGTGCGGTCATACCGGTACAGTCAACATACCACTCATCACTAAATAACTAAATTACATCAGAAAAAACTAGTTGATTAAATAGTCAGAGTGTTTTAGCCTTAAACGGTGTGGTGTGACATTTCTACAGTCTGAGTAATCACAGTCGTCTTGTGCAACAGGTCTTCCCAAAACCTCTGCTGCAGATGAATCACTGTTATATCAGTTGAACTGCCATTCAACACAATGCAACCACTTTCCTGGATCTGTGTGTGAAGCAGTGAATGATGAGTGTGTGTGTAGAAAATGTGGGAGTGATACAGAGGCACAAACATGGTCATGTTTTAGTCTGACTAGCCTAAATACATGTGCTGTGTGGTATGTTGTGCGTCTGTTGTATTTTTTGGAAATAAAGAAGAGCACACTCTTGTCTTTCTCAACACAAACCACCATATGGGTGTCTCAAGAAGCGTGTTACACATCTGAGAATGAGAAAGTTCTGCTGCTACCTCAGCACTACCGCACCTTACAACTCATCTACTGTACTGCTGCGGTACATTGTGTATTTTTTTTTTTTTTACTTTGTTTAGCTACATTTAGTCTATTTTTTTAGCTGTCTAAATCTAAAATGCAAAAAAGAGAGAAACTACATAAACTAATAAACTAAGCCATTCTCATCAGATGTCATGTGTCGGTGGTGACTGGAAACAACTGGCCCTCAGAATGGCTTTGCACGGCGCTCACTCCGAACTGTCTGGTGCATTTGTGCTCCCAGATGTGTGGTGGATGTCATTGGGGTGGCAGAGCTTTTTAGCCCTTATTAGGTGGGCTACTGCTTGTCCTGCCTGGTGTCTCTGAACTACAAACAACACAGCCATAAAAAGACTTCAAATGGCTGTCAAGATGTTTCTACTGAAAGCAAATCTTGTTTCATCCCTGTAAAAACTTGACTGTGCATGACTGTAAAAACTGAAATATACCAATCAGTCAAACATAGTGGCTGCACGGTCATTGTATGGTCATGTATGGCTGCCAACAGATGTGGGTCACTGGTGTTTTTTGATCAGACATGACGGTTCATAGAAGTAGGTGGATGAATTCTGAAACACAATGACGTGAAAATGCTGGCTCTGTGAATAAGGCTGTAATTCACATCGACATTGAATAAGTACAGAAAACATGTCCACAAGCTACAATTCCCTAAACAGTCATTAATGTCATTGTTAGGAGCTGTTGACCAGGGATTTGAGAACAGATGGTAACAATATTCACAGCAAGAAATATGCAATAACAATAATATAGCAATAAATATATTGGAATAGTCTAGAACCTGGCTATAAACACCACCACCATGTTAGGCCCAAAACACTGATGTCTCTCCTGCAACAGAAATCTAGAAATTCTACTTTTACATAACAGTCTTAACTATTATATTTACATGAACGGCATCCACTAGAGAAAGCCATAGTCAAACCACTCAAAGACAATAATCTGGCGCTCTTGATACTGGAGCTGTTGATATGGCTCATCACCTCCAGACATTGCTAGTTATGGGAATAGGAGTTTCTACAAGAACCAGGCCTTGTGACTGCTGCTTTTCCGGTGCCAGAGTCCACAGAAGAGGAGCTCAAACTCAAGACACAACGAAAACAAACCTAAGGGCCCAAAACTGAGATACTCTTTAGGCTAAACGCAAATGCTATGCCATTTCAACTAGCTGTTGCTATCTCTCCTCTCCTTTGTTTGC
Source organism: Acestrorhynchus altus (assembly GCA_034509495.1). Lineage (NCBI taxonomy): Eukaryota > Metazoa > Chordata > Actinopteri > Characiformes > Acestrorhynchidae > Acestrorhynchus > Acestrorhynchus altus. The sequence continues at coordinate 16,245,475 of CM067521.1, read as the reverse complement.
CCTCTCTAAAACAAGAAATTCTGTGCTTCATTCTGAGGCTGAATAACGTGGTAAAGAGGCTTGTTCAATGCCATCTGAGCATTTTTCACCCCATGCACTTCATACATCAAATAAAAAGAAAACTACTGCCCAAATGCATTCTTCCACACTTTAAATATAAAGAACACAATCTGAGAAATGCCCCTATTACTCAATAGTACTCAAGATTAAGTGCCAGATCACCAGTATTGCAACAAAAAGGGTTACACTATTAGCAGGGATGTCAGATCAATTTCTTAGCACTGTACAGAACGCATCACATTGCCCAACTCTAGAGGTCTAGGCTAACAGTACAACGATACTACATTGTTTCCCCACCCCAATCGTCTTTCTGAACGTCAGCATGTTTAACTCAAAAACAAAAGTACATCAACACAAGATCTGGCCCTCCATCACTGCTGATGAATAAATGAATGAGTCTGCAGGAACAGAGCACTGCTGACTTCACCCTGGCCCAGGGCCTGAAGGGATAAGGGTTCCCCAGCTGGGGAGCAAGAGCAGCCAGCCGTTACCCCTCATCACTGCTTTCTCCACTCAGTCTGCGCGGGAGGTCTCCCGCTGAAACCACACTGATGCTCTCTCTAGACCAACTAGCTTAATTGGGTCGCCTGGTGAGCCATCACAGCCAGAAACATGCAGGCACGGTGAGTCATGGCTGGGGAACGGTTGGTGCCTCTGAACACCGCCATTGTAGAGAAGACAACAAGCTGCCAAATTAGTATCCTAAAAAGCTCCCGTGGGGTGGACGGGGGGGGCTCCATTACAACAAAGCCTTGACAAGAAAGAACTTTAATCAATCACGGACAAAGAACATCACAGAAAACGTTGGTAGGATTACTATCTTAAAAATAAAGGCACTTTATTTCTGGCGTAGTGTAGTACACTACAGGACACATAGGGGGTGTATAGTGATGTGGCAAAACAAAACAAGACAAAACAAAACAATACACACCCAAAGACTAAACAACTGAACTACTTCATGTCCAGAGACAAATCAATTAAACTATGGTACAGCTGAAGACAGAACACCGAAACCATGGTACACCTGAAGACAGAACAACAAAATTAATTCACAGCTGGAGACAAAACAACGAAACTACTTCACAACCAGAGATAAAAACATAACTACATCACAGAAACCTCCAAAAAAAATCATTCATTTATTTATTTCCAAGACTAAGCGCTGGTCAACAGTTCTGTTGCTTGCTAAAAAGAAGAAGATACTTCTTAAAGAAGATACTAAACTATACTCGTGGGCTAAAATCCCCGTCACTGCAGGGGTGCCTTTAGTACTTTTCATCAGGGAAGTGATCTTTGTTAAGTGTTTATACGCTGGTGTCCTCCTGGCCTTACTTGACCAAGTTTTTTATTTTGTTTTCTTCTGTGGAAAGAAGGTGGCGTTTAACTCATTTTTAAGTTTAAAATTAGCTCTTAAGAACCAAGTTATATCTTTGAAGATACACAGTTGTACTGATTGTACTCTGGATCTAAACTCTGACCCTTGAGGCAATATGGCTTGCATTGTTTCATGGCATCATAAAGGCAGAAATCTTTGCTCCAGGGATGAAACACTGAATGGCAGCACTGTGATGAGAAAGAGCACAACAATTCATTTGACAGATTAATCAAATGATCAATAATTTAATTAATTACAGAAATATCAAACAATCAACGAGCGGATTCAAAGGAGGGTCAGGCAAGGATATTACATGATGAAATCTAAGCATCATTAATGCTCTCTTTTTTAGTATTCTTGAGAATAAAGAAATTGGTGCTGATAGATAATTTACACATTTGTTTGATTCAGGGGAACCTACAACATCATAATGAACAATTTCTGGTGCCAAAAAACTGACTACTGTTTCAAGTCAAATGGCAGAACCAGTAGTCAGAACACAGAACCATTTTTGCATAATGATCAGACGGAGACAATCTCCAGACTCGAGAAACTTGAAGCTTAACCTAGTCTGACCATGAACTAGCAATGTAATCTCATTAGAATTAAAAATGGTTCTGGCTAAAACTGAATCTTATCCAATTATTCCACTAAAATGCCGTCAAGGCCATCAAGCTCAAACCCCTCAAACACTCAACCAATGGCAATTTATTAAAGTACACACTGTTTTAAGAATCCATCAGATCCATTCTGAGCACGGCTCTTCACTGCTATTCAAACTAACTTCACAGAGCTCGTATTTGGGACTAATTTCAGCGTATAGACTAAAATTACCTTAAAGCACACTTTAAGCATGGCAATTTTCAGCACTGCAGAAAGTCGAAGACAGAACTAGTTGAACCGGACTCAAAAGCATCGAAAGACTCCAGAATAACTGGAAGAGCTAGATGGCATCAACACCTTCAACAGGTTCCTCAAGTAAGCACTTCTTACCATTATGTAGGCCAATGAGCTCCACGCTAAGTCATGCCACTGGCGGTCATGTGGAACTATTAAACCTTTTTTTGTCAACATTGGATTCAGAGTCAAGCAGGTAAACTTTTAATGTGTCACCCATCTGCCAACCAGACCTCACTCAAGAAACACATTAATGAATGTTCAAAGATGAAGCCCATCCATTTTTCTAAAGTCCAACATTTCTGCAGAATTAAAAAGTTAAGATTAGTTAGGAAAGTCATTCACAGTCTGTTCTAAAGAAACCAAATCACAGACAATTATTCCTCACCCAACAATTATGAATACACCGTCTGATACGTGTCACTAATAATGAGAGTTCTGAAGGATGCTTTGGCTCTAAAATGTGTTTTTTATTCTTTTGTGCACAATTAAAGAATAAAAAATTAAACCATCTCCAAACAAGTCACATGTTAGATCACTGGTTAGTAAATAAATGGCTATATTCGCATTGTAGTCATCATTGCTACCCCTGGATGTCAAGTTTCAGTGCAATCAACCATTTCTCACCAAATTCACTCCGGATTACTGTTTACGTCTCAATGACAATCACACCGACACTGTGAATCAATGCTGGAATTGCCCTTTAACAGCTCGTTTCAGGTAAACAGGGCTAGTAGACTCAACCTGCAGTGGCAAAATCCTTAGAGAAATGAATTTCCACCTGTAGCTTTATGTGTCTCTTAACAGTAATGATCCTTTCACCGTCAGTCTTCTCTTTCCATATCCCAGCTTAGAAGGCCGGAGTCAGAGCACAGGGTCAGTCATGTGTTCAGGACCTTGCTTAGGGGTCTTACAGTGCTAACTTTTCCACCCCACCTGTTCATAACAAGAAAGCCAAAGAAAACAAAACTCTCGTAAAATTGTTCATTTCTCAAGTGATGATGCTGAAAATGTTAGAATTCAGGCCTGAACATCAGCATCATCTATCGCGTATCTTCACTAAAGCAGGCCCCAAAAGCCCCTCACAAACACGAGCAGGAAAGATGCATTACGAACATCAGACACATCTAATTACACAAAGTTGACTTCTTTAGCTCGGTCTCAAGGCTGTCCCTGTATGTCGAGAATCCATCAATGAAGGGCCTGCTGACCACAACAGAATGCTCACGGCTCACGGTTTACTACATTGAACCCACAGCCTTTTGATCAAAGTTCAGACACTACCTACACCATGTTTGCCAGCTCAACTTCACTCCACTTCTCTCCGGCCAGTGTTCTGAAGGCCCGGACACAAAAGTTCAACAACAATCGCTGCTCCGGTCCACTAGTGGACCACAAGACGAATTCTCCCGTCCTGCTTTCCCTGGGCTGCCTCGCCTCATGCCTTCAATCCCAGGTTGGCAGGAGGGTGTCAAAGCTGACAAGCTGGACTGAAAGCTGTTTTGCCTGGACCTCAGCCCTCTTCACGTGCCTTCCTCTATGAGGGGGTGGGTAAGGCAGCTGGAAGGCGGCACTGCCTCTCTGAGCAGGTCAGATTGAGGGGTTTTAGAGGCAGAAACAACCAAAACAAATGACACACCGGGCACTAAGACCCTGCCCGGGGCGTCCTCACAGAGACCCTCTGCCCTCCGTGTGCGGCTCTGTTCATCATCGACGGCCGAGGACACGCAGAAACAGACACAAGCCCCCGAAACGCGTTACCTTTCGAAAAATATCCGCACGGCGAAGATCCCCAGGGCCAGCGGCAGCGCTCGGAACAAGTGGCCGGCTTTGGGGTACTCCACCCCGGGCGCGGGGTCCGCCAGGTCCGCCCAGGTCACATTGTGAGGAAGCCAGAACCTCTCGTCCCAAAACCAGTCGGACAGCGCGGCCATGGTGGAGAAGAGTCCCCGACAGAGGGAGAGGAGTACCTGGAGAGGAAACGACACTCAGACAGTAATAACAGCGGCTGGAACAGCGGAGCGAGGGCGGGCTTTCCGTTCGCCTCCCTGCAGCGCCACCATGGAGAGCTGATCCACCCGCGACGGAGGAGCCTGGATGAGGAAGTGTGGAGCTCCGCCTCTGCGCGGCTCCCGCCGGAGAAACGGCGTCTGCCCCCACTCCCACACAGCCGCGGGAACGGGAACACTCCCACCACCTGCAGCGCCACCCGCTCCGGCCACTGCTGTTTAAGGCGACATGCGGATCAGGGATGACGTCACGAGGTTGGGCCGTCAGCACGCGCCTCGTGGAGCGGATGGAGCTCCATCCTCTCGCAGAGCAGATCCTCCGCCCAGCTCTCTGCAGCCCAGGGCTCAACCTGCGTTTATCTGCGTTTATCTGCTGCAGAGTGTGCTCTGTGCCTCTCTGCTGGGAGTGCATTTGCACGTCGGTGTCAGCAATGGGTGCAAGTGGCTGGATGTCCACAAACATTTGGACATATAGTGTACATACCCGAACATCCTTACTATATATATTTACAATATATATTATTTATGTAAAGTGTAAGTGCCTATATATACGGGGTAGGTAAATACATACATAGCCATATATATATATATATATATATATATATATATATATAGATAAACTATAATTGGAAATACATCTGTGATCAGTGATCATTGTTACAGGATTAATGCAGCTCATATAGTCAGTGCAGTTATCAGATATTTCTCCTACAGTATCCAGAGCTGCTCTGTGTGCCTGTCAGCTCTGAAACAGACCGCCGTTACTCAACCTGCTGTAAGATTGACTTGATAAATCTCCTGAGCTGAAAGCCGGATTACAGCGAGGGACGATCTGATTGGTCGACTCCACCGCGAAGGCTGGGAACACACGTGACTGACGACAGTGGGGCCACGCCCCCCTGCAAGCTTGCTGATTTGATTTGCTGAACAGGAGTGATTGACAGGCGCTGTCCCGCCTAAATGGGTCAATAATGGAGAAAATGTTCAGTTAAACTATTTTAAGATGATTAATGAATCGTCTGTTGTTAAATACCGTCTCCAGGCTTACTGTAGTTTTTCACAACGATTAAGTTCAACATTTTCAAAATAATAATTATGATTGTGATGATGATTATTATATATATATTATATATATATATTATAATTATTATTAATATGGTAGGGATGATTGTGACGATGATGATGATTATATATTGCGATTATTATTGTGATGATTATTAATATGATGATTATGATGTTTAATATGATGATGATGATGATAATAATACTCTGTTGGATCTTTTTTAACCTACAGAAACTTGTTTTTGAATGTTTTCATATGTTTTAAAATACTTTTATTCAATAAAAAAGTCCTCACACAGTCACACATACCAGATATTTTCATGAGATCATGCTGAAAATGATCAAGGCTGCTCATATTTACTGTCATTTGAAATATAAAAATGAAGAGAATTAAATGTTTTGTTTGAATTTGACCATGTTTTGATCAAAGGACTGAAACACTTTAAATCACAGAAATCCTGCTGGAAATCAGAAATGCAAGAATTCTAAAGAAATGATTGAAATTAATATTTATAATAAGTTGTTTAAAATACTTGACAGTGGTCCAAATAAAAAAAACAACCTGAATGTAGTTTATTAATTTATGTATCAGTATTATTCTCTAATTATCTGTATTAGTATCTAGAATTATCTGCAATTATGTTATTATCAGGTTCTAGGAGTTCTCAGGACCTTTATTCTGAAATTGAAGTGTGAGGAAAGACTGACAGCAAACAGCCTCTCCCTTCTCGTTTTCCTCTGTTACACCATATGTGGGTCAGTGACATCATTAGCCCCACCCCCTCTCACTGATCAGTTGGAGTCTATGCAGATTGAGCATGTACACGTGGACACAGCAGTAAACATGCACTGGAAGCTCCTTTAGCATTTAACCTGGGATTTAATTCAGTTGGAAAGGAGTGAATTTTAGCAGTTTGCTGTTTCTGAGCTCAACCATAATGGTTAGATTGGGAAGTGTGTAGTTTGTCATGATATGTGCATCATGTCTGTAAGTTATACTAACAATGATTTTATCCTCATTTCGCCCCCAATAGAAAAGTGCCACCACCTCTTCAAACTGCTAACCCATTGTGTCATTGGGCAGCCAACACACTTGAGGGGGAAAGCGTTGGGTCCCCAGCACAGATACAATGGCTAACCGACACCTGTGCACTGGGTGTGATGTGGGAAGACAGCACCATCTACCCACCCAGAGAGACCATGGCTGATTTTGCTGTCTCTGATTCCGGCTGGTGAGGGTAAGGAGGATGACCTGGGATTTGAATCCACTGACCTTTTCAAGCTTTTGCATTTTATTTTTGAACAAAATGAGAAATCTAAGTTTGGTTAAGTAACAGATGCTGGGTGTACTAAGCATGTAGCTTTAGATCTTAATGAGATATTATTTTAGTGCAGTAACAGTACTTTTATTTGGCTACTCTGAACACCACTGCTTTCAATGCAGCTCTTCATGGTTTAAGAGTTTTCTGATACTTTCCTTAAGTTTTTATGGTCTCATCTGGGTCAGTATTTAATTCAAGCAGTTACATGTAGGCCTACCTCTGGTTTTTATCTGTTTGAAGTTAGAAGGCCTACAGTACAGCAGCACAGCAAGTGTGGACACTTCTACAAACAGCCTGTTGGTGGCGTAGAGCTTGAATTTTCCCACAAGAAATTCTGGGCTATTTTTGTAGTCCTCAGAGCCTACAGGTCGTGAAGGACGTGGGTTTCACATGTGAAAATATGTAAACCATTCAGAGGTGTGTAGAGCATCCTATACCCCATACACAAGTATCTTTACAAAACACAGCCCAAGTAGAGAAAATAGCAAAGAACTCCAGCATTTGGGAACTGAAGTTGGTTTTGGAACCAGATAATTAATGTTATTCATCTCATGTGTTAGGTTTTAAAGTTATGGCTGTAAGAGATTTCAAACAAGTAATTTCTGGTGTAGTTTATGGTTTTGACCACATAACGTAACAGTACCATTTCATACAGAGTATTTATTATTATTATTATTATTATTATTATTATTATTATTATTATTATTATTATTATTATTATTATTGTTGTTGTTGTTGTTGTTGTTGTTAATAATAAACTTGGATTATACCACATATTTCAATAGTCTTGGATATGCACACCATAAATGAGGCCTACATACTACCAGTCAGGGCCCTCTTTACTGTGCAACTGACTGTACAACTCCTCTCTGGTGTTGTACACGTGGACGAAGGATGGGAACGAGAAGGAACCAACCAGTAACCTGCAACCCGCAACCCGACCACCACAACACAACTGGACTTAGTGCAATAAACAGTTCAAAAGTGCAATAATAATGTGCAATACCCCTTCCTACAGGACTGCATTTTGCATGCACTATTTTAAGTTATACTTTGTGCATTTATTTATCGATGGTGACACCGTGTGGCCAGACTGTGAACTGCAGCTCAGTTTTTATATGGAAACAACATACCTCCCCTAGATCAGTGTTTCTCAATCCTGGTTCTGGAGGCACCAGCACCCTGCATATTTAGAGCTTTGCCTGCTCCCAGTTGAGAAACATTGCTCTAGATCTATCACATGCTAAATTCATTCTTGAGCCTTTTCATACCTACCGCTTGTAATCAGGCATTAAAACACTGCACTCACACATAGTATAGACCATTGTATATATGATTGGAGCAATATATAAGCCTAAAGGCTCAAACCTATTGGGCTATGGGAGTATGTATATTCCCGGCACTGACCTGTGGAGCTGTGTTCTTCATTCAGTACATTTGGCATGAGCTGGAGTGGCAGAAGTAGTCATCAGTACCAGTACCTGACTTTACCTATGATCTTACACATTCGAATGCAATCAAATCTTCACTGTAATGCAACAATAGCTACTGAAAGACTGTAAGAAGCAGTTACTGCTTTACTTCTCTTGATTTTAGAAGAAATACTGGAAGAATGGGTGTCTGCAAACTTTTGGACATGCAATGTGAGTGCTGCCATGTAGTAGTTATGTAATTGTTTGATCTTTGAGGTGAAAGAGGATCTGGGTTAATTTACTCTGCCAAAGCACTGTCCACTGTATCTTCACCATGTCACTAATTATAGGTCTACCTTTGCCCGATGGACGGCAATATTAATAGAAGTCCTATTGGGTGGGCCGCTCTACACTACATTACTCTGAAGATTACAGTCTGTTATGAACGTCTGCAAAACCATGGGGCAGGGACAGTGGCTCTTGACATTCAGAGCGGGGGACTGGTGTGAAATTGTGGTTCAAGGTAGAGAAAATGACCAGGTCAGAATTCTTTACAGTGGTAGTGAATAGAACAAGATGTTGGCGTGACTATTACACAAATATAGACACAATATTTATTACCCAAACCCAGTGAACATACAGCCTTCTGTATTTCATACCTGATAAAATATGAATTTTAGAATGACGTTACCTCACAATACCCTGCATGTACCCCTCGGCTACAAATGAACTAACAGCTTTCAGAATTCAGGTTTAAAGAACTATTTTTGCTTTCAACACTCTGCTTTTACCGCTACGCCATAAGAAAACACATTTTTCCTCAAAAGAAGCATCGATCTGTTCACCACCACTGTGAACAATTCAGACTCAGCAGGCATTTCACACCAAACACTCTTGTAAACATTTGTTTACATTGTAGGCATGTAATTTTGGAGCTTTTGACCAAAAAAATAGAATCTCCCCTTTAAATGAACTTTACATGCAAAATAAGCCTAAGTACTAAGGACTGAAGAATCTATATGGAACCCTTTCTTCACTGAAGATCCCTTAAAGAACCCTACTTTTAAGAGTTTAGAACCATTTCGGTGCTATATATAATCAAAAATGTTATATATGGAACTCTATATAGCCCATTCTCCAATCCTTTATTCATACAAAGGGTTCTTTGATTGTTCATGGTTCTATATAGACCATTTTCTATACTGAAAAACCCCCATTTGTAAGTGTTTTAGAACCATTTTTTGGTGCTATATACAACCCTTTTCAAAAAGTCTCTAGAGCCCTCTAGAGCCCATTCTCCATTAACCTGAAGAACCATTTATTCTTGCAAAGGGTTCTTTGAGTGTTCATGGTTCGATACAGAACCCATTTCTTTAGTGAGGAACCCTCATTTGTAAGTGTGTGCTGGAAGAAACCCAGAATGATTGTAAATGAAACCCCTATAAACCTATAAAGTGTCTTTACATCACAGTCGAAAGATATGGGACTTTGCATGAGAAGCTAAAGCTCAGACTGTTGGTTGCTAAGGTTAGGAGGAGACATGTTAACTCTCTACAAAAGGTCAGAGGTTCAATCTTTGGAAATGGTAAAGGTGAAAAGTTTAGGGTAGCACCCAAGGGCTTGCAGAGTCATATTTCACATTCGGAGAGTGTGAAAGTGTGTATGAGTGCAGTCGAAAGCCACAGGGCTACATAGACCAGCCTCACAGTCCACCTCAAAGGACCTCAAAACTCAACTTTTCATCTAAAATTGGCTTTGCCTTTTATTTCTCTGACAATGAAAACGTGAATTAGGGCCTGATTTATAAAATAAAGTTTCATTTTTGTTCCCACTATGGACTACTGCCTTACGCTAAGGATGGGCTTGCGGCCCTCTGGTGGCCTCAGGCCCACAGGTTGAGAAACCCTGACATAGACTAAAGAGCTAAAGCTGTTTTCACCCCTGAGATCCACCAATGATGTTGTGTGTCAGTTTTGTGTGTCTCTTTATACCTTGGAATTAAACAGGCTGTTTTTTTACAGGCTGTGCCTTTAAGACTGACATATGTAAATGACCTGTGATCTGTTTGGCTGCTTTGTACTGTGCCGCAATCATAAAGCAGTTGAAGGTGAAACGCTCCAAGATGAATGGGCAGACCAAACTGCTGTCTGAGTAAATGTGCAGCACCATGTTGCACAAAGAAGCACCAAAGTGAGAGAACCAATGAACATTATATAAGCGAGTTAAAGTTCAGAACTGACTTCGAGTTCAAGTGCAGGATCAAGATCTGTGACTAGTGGCATATGGTTCTGGGGATTTCCCCACTTCATTGATCAGCATTTCCTCATCAGTAAGCTGTACGAGACCACTTCTTTAAATACTGTAATTCTTGCATTTCATATTGTTTTGAAGCCAGATCATGTATCATCGATTCGCAGTGTGATTTTGACTTTAATGTCCGGTAACAAATCAGAGAAAAATCGGAGAAGTTGAACAGTACATAATTCATTTCTACACCAACCTCTCTTTTTCCCTTAGAACTTAGATGAATACATGTAAATGAGCTCAGTTCTTATTGGCTGCCTGTATTGAGCATTATTCAGAAACTGTGATGGTAAAATATTCTAGGATATGATTTTTTTTAGATTAATTAAATTTAGATTAATCAAATTATTTTATTTGTGACTAAATGGATTTTTTATTATATCAACACCTTAAAGAAGCTGAATTAGAAACTAGTATATCATGACAACACCAACGATCAAATTAATCAAATACAGAAAAAAAGAAGGAAAAGATAGATATTATATTACAACGGAAATAATTTATTTGGAAATGAAGTCTCAACAGCATACTGCATCTGGAGCCATGTGCCTAGAATCAAAGCCAGGTGTCTGAACTGCATTATAAAAGTCAGCGCACTCACTGTCTCCTTAGATATCTGGGGTTTTCCTTTTAACAGAAAACAAGTGTCTGGACAGGGTTAAGATTTAGGCCAAGACATTTTAAGGCACTTTATACCGTCAGATGCCCAGATCTTGATTGTTAGCACACAGGCTGAAGTTATAAAACCATTTGCTCATTTGAGAACTGGTGTACTTAAGACGAGTAAGGACGTACTGAATCTCCAATACAAAATATATCTATTTGTAGGTTACGTTAAAAAGCAACACAGCTACAAGATAAAAGACACAGATGATATGATCTATTATCCAGTGTTTGAGACGCAGTGACAGCTTTTTGGAGGAGCCGTGAGACTGACAGCAATTTTAAGGGCATCTTCAGTTCTTCAATTCAGTCCTCAGTTGAAAACCAGTCTCTTTCTTTCCTTAAAAACATGTACTATGAAAAATAGGCACAGCAAAGTCAGCCCTTTCACCCCACCTAAACCTAAAGCTGGTGGCTTTTCAGCTTGGTCGATCTCCGTCTCATTTAACCCAGGTTGGTCAGTGAGTTACATGTGTTCTGGATGATTCTGCAAGCAGCTGATGAACTCTGTGACTGGATGGTTCTGGAAGCAGATCTGATACACTGCATTGAACAGGGGGAATCTGGGGGGCAATAAACATGTTTTAGAAGATGCTCAATTTACATATCAATATATACAGTGCAGTGTATCTGTAAACAGCAGAGATTTAGTCATTTGTCAAGTTCCTATATCCTATTTTAATCTTCTCAGTTTGTGGACTGGTTTCATGGACATTGATTAGGCCTAGACCTGGACTATGCTAATGCTAATCTAGGCAACCAGTATGGTGAAGAACAGCTAGTGCAGCTAAAGTGGTTGTCTCACCATGACAACTCTGGTTGACCAGCAGGATCTGATCCACCAGTATGACCAGCTTGACCAAATGGTACAACCAGCTTTTAATGGTACATCTAGTCAGCCAGAACGACCACCTTGGTCACGTTGGTCATGCTGATAGAACAGATAATCCACCAGGTGAAAACATACCATGTGCTGATCAAAAGCTAAATGGTTAACCAAAATGAAACCCAGCTGGCTTGTTCTGTATGATTTCACATCTGACAAATGCATGGAACTGCTACATGAACACTCACTTGTCAACCATGTTTTTGTGTTTGAGAATGTGGTTCACTTCTGCTGCAGTGGCTGGACCCTGAAGTTTCTGCCCGTTCAACAGCTCCTTCTCCAGCTCCTCGATCGTCTGAGAAGGGCAGGAGCACCAATATCGCATTAAAATTAAAACACAGAAGCCACAATGCAAACATCCAGCTGAAGCAACTACACACAAACCTTGCCCGTTTTGGCAAAGGCCTCGCCGATCTTGCGGTTGCGTCCTCCGTAACAGGTGGTGATAAGGTCGGCAACTCCACAGCTCTCGAGGAAGGTGGCCGGGGAGACAGGGCCAGCTGTGCAGAAAATCCGGGCAAAGGCAATCATCTCCATCAGACCCAAACGGATCACTGCTGCCTTGGTGTTGTCACCATAGCCAAGGCCATCGCAGAACCCTGCTCCAACTGCCACGATGTTCTACCAGAAAATGAGAGAACACAGATCACATAAATGAGCCTGATTTCACGTATATCTGTCTTTAAGATGTTCTTAGTTGGAACCACTGAACAAAACTTGCTCACCTTCAAAGCTCCACAGATCTCCACAACATCTGCCTCTTCCACCACAGTCACCCTGAAGTTGGTGGTCTGCATGAGTTTCTTCAACAGCGGCCCATGTTCCTTGCTTTTACACCCTTAATGATATATTGATACTTATACATAAATATGTATTTTTAATAAATGCACAATTATCATCAGCTTGATATGCATCTGACAACTTTCCAACTGTTCTTCTCACTGGAAACATGAATACTACTAGCAAGGTCAGCAATTACTGTCCACTTACCAATAGTGGTTTCACAGAATTTCTCCTGAGCCACCTCATTGGCCAGGTTGGCTCCCATAAGCACAGTCATGGTAATGCCCAGTTTCTCTTTGATGACATCAGAAATGAGCTTCAACCCATCTGGACCCTCATCCACACCCTGGTAAAGGACAAACACACACACACACACACACACACACACACACACACACACACACACACACAGAGAAAAATACATGTTGAGCAGTGATGAAATCTGATAAAGCATGAAGTCGACTTTTTAAAAAAAGGGGTTTTATATTATAATAATTTTATGTTTCATAATATAACTGTAATACTGTGATAAATACTTTGAATATTCTTAATAATTAAAATGTCATTACTCTTTAAAGAGTGTAAATGCATTATTATGCTATTATATCATCACTATGATACTTGGAATAAAATGATCTTAAAGTGACAAAAATATAATTTATCACCATTAATTGTGGGACAATATATTGTCCAAACAAAATTTTTATTGCGACAGACCAACAGACATGGCGATTTCATCAAGTCATAATCCACCCCATGATTTTGTTTTCTGATTACCTGGGTGGATACATTGCAACAGAACGGGTCAGGCAGTTGGAGCAAAATGGCCAGTGTTTACCAGATTTAGATTAAGCTTAAGTCTAGACTAATAGATTGCATAACTGGCAAAGCAGTTCCACATTCCTGAATCCAGCTCTGTGTGTGTCTTTGTGCACTATATTTATGCACAGCCTATATTTTAATGCTATTTAAAGTTTTCTTGAATTTTATTTTTAGCCCTGTTCTGTTTATAATCTTTGTGCATCATTATGCACCAACATAATCATAGTTCTTGGAGTTAATTTCACCTGACAAGAATCCAACTACGTATTATTCATTAAAATAAACAGACTGCTTTTCTTACAGTGGATTAGATATAAACTAAGATATATATTATATTTAATACACATTATATTATATATGTTGTACAAAAATAACTGCAAATGCTGTGACTGATTGGCTGCCCTGTCCTTCACTCAAACAGCAGTCAGGGCTGAAACACTCTTTATGACTTCAGTGTGAACAGGTGGTGCTATGCTGATGCAGACTGAACAGGCAGACATACAGTATGTAAATGCATTCTGTGACATAACAACAATGATTCATGAACCATTTATATTAATGACAATTCCAACTTACCTTGATTAGGGACATTCCCACAGCATCCTGCTTGATTTTCCCTTTGATTGTATCACAGGTTCTGTTAATAAACTGGTGTGGAATCACAAAGATAAGGACATCTGCTCCTTTAACAGCCTCGACCACATCTGGAACAGCCACCTAAAAATCAATCAGTAAATAAAAAGATACCGAAAGCCAATTAACTCTGTATTACCCAACATATCACTGGTGATACCGTCTGTATTTCCCCCATTCTGTGTATGTCTGTGATTGCCATCACTGTATAAAACATTGTGACGCGTATTCCTATATTCCTATTCACGCTTGTATGCTCACAATGTTATTGTTAAAAGAGAAGAAGGTAGACAAAGATATCAGCCTCTAAAAGGTGGTCTAAAATGTAAACTGTATTTATCTTAGCGTAGTTGAATAATGACAGTTTTGTACATGTAAGGAACAAACTATGAACTTCAAACACTGTTGTTCAAAATAAAAACAGAGCTGTAAAACGGGCCAATTCCAAAAGCCCCAGACTGTTACATCACAGTCTAGACACGTTACAAGGGCTGATTTTCCAAATTCATTTGATTCTAATTCACAAGGTCCAATTTAGGCATATATTCACTTTGAGGTTAAAACAACAATGTTTACAAGGTTGCTAAACATCATCTGAGTCACATAGTTACAATTCATACATCCAACAACAACTTAAACACAACTGAATAAACCCATCCTTTGTAGCATCAGCATGTCATACCACATTAGGAGGCAGCTTGTGTCCAGGCAGGTACTTGGCGTTCTCGTGTTCAGTGTTGATGATTTCGGTGAGCTTGCGTCCGTTCACCATCTCCTCAAACACCCACATGTTCACCGTTGTTTCAAACGTGTCATGCTTGGCTGCATTGGCCCCCACAATCTTGGCGATGGCAGAGCCCCTACGGAACAACAAAACTTTGACTGATGTGAGCATTTAAAGAGTAATGAGACATGGCATAAGGGACATTTGTCACATCATGTCATCTTAATGAGTATTTACACTGGACATGGTGAGCATCTCTTTAAAGGCCTCTTGAAATTTGTTAGGTTTAAAGAACCAGAAACCTGACGAGTTTACATCATCTCTTTATCCCAGATATAAACAAGCATCTTGATTCAGTATTTATGGGCATTCTCAGACTGGGGGGAAATAAATGATGCATTGGACTACTGATCATACAGCATAAACAGTAACATATACAAGTAAAAAGTACATTCCTCGAGGGACATTTTGCACACTTAAATGGTTCCTACTTTCAGGCAGTCGCTAGGCTGTTTTATGAACACTAACAGGAAACTATGGCCGCTTTTCCCTGCACAGCTTAAGGCTGTGTTGTATCGCTCCATGCCAGTCAAGACCCATTAGACTGGTTATGGTTTCTATTTCCATTTGCTGTGTGGCTAAACCAGGGCCAGGAAGTGCACAGTGTCTCATAATAATGTGATATTTACTGTCATTGGATGCATCCGATCTCACATAAAGGCTTAAATTCATATCTGTTAATGATCTAATATGTTTCAACACCAACAGTAGTGAAACCCTCGTCACCCAAAACAGTTTGGTTCTTTATCCTTGTACTACAACTACAAGGGCAATGTAGCTTATGCTCTTACAGTGAACAGTTAAGCAAGTTGAAGATGAGATAATCTGTCAAAGGCAAAAAAATGCTATGCTATGCTAAAATAGCTTGCTATGATTATGGTTTATTCACAGTCATCATTAGGAAAGGCCAGGTGATACAAGGTAAAAATGGTACAGAATTTCAGGACAAGAACACCTATCCAACCATTAAGCATGGGGGTGGATCAATCATACTTTGGGGTTGTGTTGCAGCCAGTGGCATGGGGAACATTTTATGGATAGAGGGAAAAATGGATGCAATTCCAGGAATGTTGGAAGCATCTGTAATAAAGCTGAAAAGCGGATGGCCTTTGCAAATGGATAACAATCCTATACACCCCTAAAAATCCACAACAGACTACCTAAAGTGCCTAAAGATGGCAAAGGAATCTCACAGAATTAGAAGATTTTGCAAGGAAGAACAGATGAAAATCCCTCATATAAGAAGTGAGATTCTTGACTTGCTACAAAAAAAGTCTATGAGCTGTAAAATTTTCCAAAGTTTTGCTTTAGAGTTTAATTAGATATTACAGAATGATGAATTATCATCACAGTGTTCAGCTCTTCTTCCTACACACATCCACCAAAACAGCAACCACTTATTAACCCCAGGCCCAGGTTAGATGGGGCACAGCAGCGAAAGGCAGGAGCAAAGTGTGGGATTGTGCAATGCAGCAGTTTTGGTGGCTGGTATGTAGGATGGTAGTCATGGCAACTTCCTTAATCTTGGCAACTGTGCCTCTTTTCATTACCGTGAGTTCAATTCAAGCCTGAAGGATCACGAACTGCCTGAGAAATGACTCGGAGATGCTGCTTCCGCACCACATAATAAACCTATTTAACCAATGAAAAGCCATCAATCAATGGTCTTTCCACAATGGATTCATCCGTTTCCTTCCATTTATCCATGTGTGAATGGTAAATGTTAAAGCTAGGCATTGAGTTCAGGACTTTAAATATAATAAAAAAGAAATATATAGAACTCTATACTGATCATTTCTGCCACCAAGCCATAAGATTGGTGATAACACTGGTCCATTTTTAGGCATTCTGCATTAAACGTAGAGATTTGTGGTATGTCATCGTCACACTAAGACATTTTTCTGTCATGCAAAGAGCCTTGTATTGCAAAAATGCAATTGCAATTTCACGAGAGAAGGAAAATCCTCTCAGTGGGAGTCATTGTAGGTTTTATTCCAAGTCATTTCGGAGCATTTCTATTGGTCATCATGGAATTCTGACACATTCAAGTTGTCAAAATGCCAAAAATATATATAATGTTCCAGTGACTTCATCAGTAATGGCACCCGGGGAGCAGCTGGGGAGTTAAGTGTCTTGCTTAAGGGCACTTCAGTCGTGCCCTGACAGTTCAGGGATTCGAACTGGCAACCTTCCAGTCACAAGCCTTGCCATGCCACTGCTCCAGACATGTGTGCTCACTGCCTCCTAGTGTGTGAATTCACTAGTGTGTGTGCATGGGTTAAATGCAGAGGACACATTCCTCTTTGTGCAGCACAGCGGGTCTATGAGCACCTTCACCAGTAAAGAATTTTGGTACAAATCTGCCACCTCAATTTTCCATTTCTAACAGGCTGAAACTCAAACCACCACTCATGTTCTCAGCCAGTGTGTCTACACGTATATAATTCCAGAAGGATCACTGACTAGAAATCAGAATGTGATGGGTAAGATGGTTGTTAATCTGATATATAAGATTTTAGTGCATCTACTGAAGTCCTAACAAAATGGGAGAGCTCACTGTTAAAGCCTCTACTTCTACAGCTCCATTCCAGGACATCTGGCATGTTGCTTTATACCTGATGCCAAACTGAGGGACACTGTTTCTGTATGTGTAGCTCAATAAATTTTGCCAATATCAATTTAAATTTTTATCATTTATTTTTCCTTGTTACCATAATCTTCCTTCCAAACAGCATTTCAATCCAACACTTCCTTCTGGGAACAATCTGTGCAACTATTTTTGGATGCTTAGTATATAATCAAAGTAATTCGATACAATATTATTAAATTCAATTAAATATTATGTTAAATATTTATTCAATTATAATTAATAAATACATTACATTTCTGGAATCACTATGAAGGCTGAGGAGTGGCTTTTTTCTCATTTAGCACAGAAACATTAATTTTTTAAATAATATAATATTATTACATAATAATATACTGTTACATAACATTATATAACACAGTACTGTTATATAATATTATGTAATAATTTGTTTAGTGAACTCTTAAAAGGGTCATAATAGTTGCAAAGAAAAAACTGTTCTCTGAAGAACTGCTCAAATTGAAAAGGACTGTAGCCCAGGAACAGTTAAAGAGCCTTTGTAAGTCTAATAATTCTTAATTAATGGCAAACTTTAAACAATAAAGCTGCTTTCTCGTACTTTTATACATTTAATTGAAATACATCTGAATACTTTTATAAAGTTCTAATTATCAGTGTGGTTCTAACAGCATACAGGCCATTAGTCCAAACTCCTGCTGTCTGTAAACAGTGCAGACCGTATTGATCCTCCTCAGAAGCTGGACACCCTTTGAAGTTAATAATAGATGCTGCTCCAGTGAATCAAACAACGTTCAACAAACGACTGCAGCAGGGATTTTCAGTAAATAAGGAGCAACTGTGCTACAGGTTGATCATTCTTCTGGAGTCAGGGCCTGCAGAAGATCTTGGCTTTGTTTAAGGCTTGTCGCTGTCTGATTTACTTTATACTGGTTGGATTTCCAACCCAATACAAACAACCTTCTGAACCTCCAGTTCAACCACATCCCAAAAGTCATCTATTGGATTCAGATCTTGTGACTGTGAAAGAACACTGAACCTACTGTCATGTCCGTGAGCACAGTTTTAGATGACTTTGCTTGTGACATAGTGCATCATCCTGCTGGACGTAGCTGTTAGAAGATGGTGAACTGTGGCCATAAGGAGCCTGACATGATCAGCAATAATACTCCCATTGTCTGCTGCATTCAAGTGATGGCTGATTGGTGTTACTGGCCCAAAATGTGTCTAGAAATTATTCTCCACACCATTAAACTACCTCCTCCACCCTGGACTGTTTACATAAGGCAGGTCGGGTCTGGGGATCCATACTTTTGGCAACAAATTCTGACCATCTGCATGAAGATTCTCAGTAGAAATCGAGAATGATCAAACTAGGCGAACTTTCTCCAGTCTGTGGAGTCTGTGAGCCTGTGCCCACTGCAGCCTCAGCTTTCTGTCCTTGGCTGACAGAGGTGGTCCTCTAAGACCCAACATGGACTCTTGCCCAGCCTCTTCAAGGTTGGACATTATGTTCTTAGATGATTTTCTGCGCAGATTGGTTATCTGAGTTACTGTAGCCTTTCTGTCAACTCCAAGCAGCCTGGCCATTCTCTGTTGACCCCTCTTATCAACATGTTTCTTTATTGCACCATTCTGAGTAACTTTGAAGTTCTAGAAATATTTAAACTGCATTTGACATACTCAGAACCCATTGTCCCCCATTATGAGGGTTCACCAACCCTTCTCCTGTAGGGCTACCTTTCTGCAGATTTCAACCCTAATCCACCCAACTGATCCAACTCATCGTTGCCTTCAGAAGATCTTGACTGACCGAATGAGACATGTTAGATTTGGGTTAGCAAAAGCAGATCCTAGGAGCAGATCCCATGAGCAGGGTTGGTGAAACTGTCTGGATGAACATCTGATCTTCATTTTAACTATACCGAGAAATTGGCAGTGATAATTATTAAGATGGCAGTGTTTATAATAATGAATAGAAATGGGTTTTTTTTGTGTTATTTCTCCTCTCGCTGAAATAATGTCAGTGAGATGTTTCCTGTTACTGCCTACCAGTCTCTGACATCAACTGGAAGAAAGATCATCCCACTCCTCCATGCAGAATTCTTTCAGCTTTGTGATCTTTCAGTAACAGTCTTTGGAGACAATCTTGCAAGTCCTCTCTGATACAGTATAGACTTTGTTGTGAATTCTATGATGAAGATCTCTCCAGGCCCTGCTGCAGCAAAGCAGACCCAAATCATGGCACTTCTCTTTGGGATCTCGCTGCGGTGACCTCAGCTTAACAATCAAGATCAAATATATGTTTATGTCTATGTTAGGCATAGATCTCCATGGGGTGTCTATCTGAGAAAACCCTCTGGACCATTGAATTAAGACTAATGCTCAGCAGTTCGCCAAAGAAGGTTATTACTCAGCACATTTCCACAGGTGTGACGTCACACCGATGAACATCTGGAGCTCTGAATCTGGACTATGGGTTCTAATCCCAAAGCCATATTTGTCCTGCTGTGTTGAAATGGTATAGAGCAGCCAAAGCCCCCCTTTGGAGAGCCCACCAACAAGCACAGTTGCCAGGTAATTCAATACAATTTAAGAGAAGCTCTATTCAAAGCCCACCAGTTCCCTGTGTCTGTGAGCCACTGAATGTCTGCTGTCACTGCAAGGAAAGTTCAGAGGCAGGATCAGTTTCTGCAGCCTAAAATAGTCCAATGTTCCCTCTGTAGGACACAGATAAGCAACAGTGAAGAGCATTGAGAAAGGGGACTTACCAGTTACCAGAACCAATAATGCAGACCTTCTTAGCTGCCATTATACCTTGTAAGAGGGTATCTGCAGGCTGGCTGGAGCGTGGAGGCACTTCTGTGCTTCTGAGAGCAGCAGTGCTGTGGAGCAAAGCCTTATTTATAGTCTAGCGAAGGGAGGGGGCAGTGCAGTCCACACCCACTTCCACACTCTCACTCATTTATGTAATACAGCACTGCAGGGGGGGGGGGTTAGGATGCTACAGCTGAGGGGGCTGTAGTCATCTCATTAAAAGGAGCTGTCCAGTTATTCTAGTATAATTACACTCAAAAATCTTCATTAACATACTAAATATAACAGCACATCCAAATTCAGCTCAACACTAGTTTTTACTGGCTGATTGAGATCTAAACTGGGTAAGGGTGTTTCACCCAGTGATGTTAGTTAACCACCTCAACCTTCCAACTCAAATGAAAAGACAGCCTGTAATAGTCAAGCTGGTCACTCAAACAGCATGGAGTTACATGGACTAGGTAGTCTATAACAAGTTGTCCAACTGAACCAAACTGGTCATACTGGTAGACCAGCTTTACCACTAAACTAAAACGAGCCCTGAAGAGCCAAATCAAGCTTGTTGGTCTATTCACATGAGAATGAACAACTGCTTCAAGAGAGATCTCTATTCAGGTCAATATAATTAAACACAAAATCTAAGAACATCAAAGACAAAGTTTAATAAACCATTTGTCAGTGACCCTTTCCCAAAACATTCATATTCACTTGGGACATCAATATAAATAAATGGGAATTGACTGGCTAGATATCAGGAGAGGGGGGAAGATGCTAAATGCTAGATGCAAAAAGTAACCATAAACAAAGGCCACAAACCTTTAACACTATATAAGGCAGCCTGCTGAGTCCACCTCGTCTCACCATAAAAACAAATACAATTAAAGTACATTTAAAATCCCAATTATATAGATGTTTGACAGGAATATCAGGCAGTACTGTTCCTTGAACAGAAGAATTCTTAAATTTCAGTATGATATACATCCGAATGCATGGTTTAACAATAAGAACAGTTGAGTAAATATTCCAGAAAGTGTCACACTTTGTGCCAAAGGGCTGTTTAAATTCAGTAATGATCAACCAAAGGCCAGGCTTTCCAATACTCAAGCACCAAACTGCATTCATTTAAGAACGTCTCTTCCACCACTAATAGTGACAAATGGACAGAACCAAAGTCAATACAAGAGTCTTTATTGTAAGGGTTGACAATTTCAAACAAATTTGGTCCATAAAAGAATTAAAATAAAAAAAGGAAATTAGAGCTTTAATGGTTTCTTACGCCGACCAAATGAAGAAGCAATGCACATAAATGTTAAAAAGTACTGAGAACTCTTCAGTTTTAAGCCATAACCACCTCAAATCCTTTCCAAAAGGTCTACAGATCTTAAAGGCATGGCTACACCATAGTGACCATGCTGCATTCATGGGTCCTTATCTGTCCTTCATGTAGATGTGAGTGAAATGGTTAAAAACAAACCGAAATGTTTAAGTGGCACATATTACCTGAGCGTGGACCATGATGTAGCCGATGTAGTGTGGCTTTCTGTATTGACCAATGTAATATTTAATGCCAATTAACTAGCTCTAAGCATCCGCTTACAATTTCATAACTTTGTAGAGTTGAGGTACTATAAACTACTTCCTTTATTAAATCTACAGCTAACTAATCTTAATATACTCCATATCCAAGACAAATATCTATCCTCTGCAATAACGAAAATGAGAAAAATGGCCCCATAGAGATTTTCCTGTTGCATTATTTTTCAGGCAAACCCAACAGTTTTGAAACCCACTGGAATCTACGTAGCACCTGTTCGCAAAAAAGGAAAGATTCTCTTTAAATAAAGAAAACAAACGGGTGTTACAATACAGTAACAGAAGAATAAACGTCAGTGTCATGAGGGATTTAGGGTAAGAAAAAAAAATATATATATATGGAGACTTACTGTTAACACGCCTCATACAACATTCATCTTACTATGAGGAAAGGCATGGAGGCATGGCCCCTAAACAGTTATTTCCACAATGGTGAAGTTGCTGCACATGATTCTTACAACTAAAAGTGAAAATCTGTGCTTTCAGAATTCCTTTAAACTACCTAGCACATCCAGAGTTCTAGACATAACTTATAACCGTGGTCAAATCCGAGATCTCATGATTCTTTGACTAGTAGAAACCTCTGAAAGGAGAAATATCCTATCTTCATTTTAGAACATAGCCTCTGTAACAGCATTTACTTCAAAATGATGGAAACAACCAGACGCAGGAGAAGGCTACCGCTTTCACTCTCTAAAGGGGTAAAGGAGACAAATTATAGAAAGAGGCCATTAAAAATGCAATAGGTTCAAGGTACGTGGGGCACCAAACCAAGTCAGAACATTCTTGCTCAGCAGGAGAAGGGACTAGTGTGCCCTCCTACCCAACTGCACCAGGAAAGCAGGCAAATAAACTGTAGTTTAAATGTCCTTGTCATTATTAACCAGAGATGGCAGCCCAGTTCTGCAGCACTGGCAAACATCACTATCCAGCAGCCTCTTCTGCCTTTGGTCCTTCCGGATGTCCGTTCCTGCTTAAGTGTTCCTGATGCCCAAGGCTTGCTCCAGCTCCTGCCTTCTCTGCTGGACCTATTGGTTAAAACATAGTTTCAAGTTCAAAGACAATAGACCACTTTTTCCACCTTTGCAGTGAAGATTGACTTCAGGTTTAACTTCAAATGATCTGAGGCATTACTTCCACTGGAAGAAGGAGGAACTTTAAAATCATGATCAGAGCTTTACCTTGGAGTAGAAGTAGCGACATACAGCTTCTTGAGCCCATGGCTGGAAGTAGAACTCTGCTCGTCTCTCTTCTTCTGGGTTTCCAACCACATCGGTCATTGTCTGTACAGAACAGTATCATTTAACAGCAGAACCTTAAAACCCATTATCTGGAACATGCAGTCCGTTGATGTAAAAACCTCAGCAACCTTTAGTCATGAATCACTCTCACGCATGCCCCCTTCTCATGTCATTAGAAGTCCAGTCAGTCAGGCACTGGCCCACTACCAAGAAACAGCTGAGCAAACAATACAGCCGTGCAGACTAATGAAGGGTTCCGGTGAAGGTTAAGTGATTCAGAATCACAAATCTTCAAGATCACAAAGAGTGTATTGCTGATGTAAGATCACTGCTTCTAGCATTTACTTACAATTTGTCGAAAAGTAGTGCAGAAATAATACTCAAACACCAAGTGTTTATGACTTTATTCTCTCAATCAGTGTGTCATAAGTTTAAATTGTACTGGGACAGGATTTGTTTTATATGGGGACCTAGGTTAAAGTATTTTATTAACCCGAGGTTCTGAGTGAGTTTAGTTAAGTTACATCTGGGGTATTTTAACCCCCGTAAAACTAAACTCAGGTTGTATTAAATCTGTGCAGATGAACGTGTGGGTAGATATCCCTCATGTCCTCTGGAAAAGGAGTGTTTTGTGGGACTTCAATACTGTACTTTCGTTGTGCATGGCTTTTCATGTCAAATCTGAGGCAAAAGTATACGCCCAGTGCAGGCATAAACAAAACTGCTGGGTGCTAGCATGCATTCACCTTGGTTAATACCCAGTGTGGACATGTACATAGCATAGTGTGCACACTTTAAACCAACTTCAATAAGTAGCTTTTTTTCAAACAAATTTTATTTCTCTCATGGGTTAAGACTGGTTATCACATTTGGTTATCACACCAAAACGAGCCACTCTTGCCAAAATTCCTTATTCAGTGCAAATTGGTAATACAGTTTACAGACGTTCTGTACTAAAACTACATCACATCACTACATCTAATTCCATGCAAACAGGGCTTAAGTCTAGTTTTCAATGAGCTCACCTTCAGATCCCTGCACTGCGACTGCAGCCAGTCATTGATGAATCCTTGAGGATCACGGGCAAAGCTCAACATAAACTCCCTCTGGGTCTTCAACTGATTGATGGTTTCAATGGTCTCATGAATCTAAAGGTGAAGCCAACATGGGAGAAAATCAAAATCAAAGCAGGAAAAAAAAAAAAATAGTAGTCCTGTAATCATTTGACAAAGACTTGAAAGAAATACAAACTGATTAGAAAGGTTGATGACTAATGAACTGAAGAAATGGCAAGATCCCTATTGGCAGACTGGTGATGAAACCAGGTCAAAGGGAACAAGGACTAAACATGGAAAACTGGTGAATGCAAAGGGACAAAAGTAAACATTACAGTTCTGTTGTGGCTAAAGGAACATATTAACATGTTATTTCCTACAATAGGAGAACAATTCTGTTCTGCTCATTTTAAAAGGATTTTCAAAGGTGAAAAAGCATAAACATGCAACTCAATTCAGGATTCAAATGAATCTATGCCTGGGACTGTGGCCAGGAATGTTTCCCATATAGATTAGCTTAGAGGCATAAAACCCCTTGCAAGTGAACTTGTTTGCACAGGGAGCACATGTACAAAGTTCACTTGTCTTGAGAGTCTTTGTTTTAATAATTCAGCTGAACAGGAGTTGCAAAATAGCAGAACTAGCCACTGTGTCATGGGGCTATGACTGAAACAAAGATGACTGAGGCCACGGCTTTGATAAATCATTACCACACCACTGATGACACTCAAACTCAAGATAAAAAACTTAAGACAATGCTAAACATCAGCAGGAAGAAAGAAACAGATTTTCACACAACACACCCTTGACACATTAATTTCCATTGTGCAACTCCACATGTTTCCAAATAAAGAAGAAGAAGAAATTCCAACTTGCTTCCCCGGAAGATGCACAACACTTTGATATATACTAGAAAGTAACAGGACGTGCAGCTAAACAAGGCTGCAGACTTTCAGCCCTAAAGAAAACAGCAGGAGCACACTCCCCTGCAGCGTCTGGGGCTGCTGAACTAGAAAGAACAAAGAGACAGAATGGGCTGAACCCCAGAGCTGCAGGCACAATAAGACTTACATCCTGTAGTTTTGTTCATTCTTATTCCAGAAATGGGCACTTCATTAAAAAGGACGGCTAATTCAGAAGAGGGACAGTAAGTGGCACAGATATGGATTTCAGGCCAGAGCAAATTAGTATTAAACCAAATCAGACTTGGTGGTGCTGCAGCCCAGAGGACTCTTCGGTGATTACATCTCTTACAGTATATAAGCACCAGTGAGAAAGGTCTTTATAAATCACAGTGGACTAAAGATGAGATTGTGTATGAGTGTCCTTTCAATACTATAGTTATGACACAAAGCAAGCCACGTTCATGATGCATGCACATCCATGGGAGATGCAGTATCAGAAGGCATCTACAAGCTAATGATTTACTTACTAACCACTACACTAAAGCTTTCATAGTTCTGGGTCTTAAATTTCTTTTTTTATAATAAATGTCAGCATATCCTTCACTGCTTACTGAATCGATTTAGCTTTTACACAACAGAGAAATCCCACTAGCAGCACTACAAAGCAAAGGTCACTTGCAACATTTGAAGCAGAAGATTTCTCAACAATGAATCTTTCTTGAATAGTTCTTCATGGTGTGTGCCAAAAGCACTTAAATTACCCTTAGTGACCTCTTGCTTGGTTTTGGGAACATCTAGCCAGTCAGCATGACCTTCTAATACAAAATGCTAAAAGGCCAGTGACATGACGTATGAATCAGAATGTATGCTCGTCAAGGAGTTGATCAGAACACCACACATGGTCCGCCAATGCAAGTCTACTACCAGTTCATTTATTCCTCATTTTGGCAGAAAACATAACTTAAGGTCTCCATAATAAGGTCCTTCCTGCTTTCTTCATGTACTGTCTATGTACACTGGTGAGTCAAAACATTAATTAACCTATAAAAATGGTACATGTGAAGGTCTAGGACGTATGCTGGACATTAACTAAACATTTCTTGTAGTTGGTGTGTCAGAAGTTGAAGAAATTGCCAAGACATGAAGACCAGAGTAATTTTAAAGAAAGGCCAAATTGGTATGGCAAGTTGAGCCCAGTGAAAAACTGCTGGCATACCTTGTTATCCAAACCTGCAATCTCCTGCTGACTGGCAGTGGACAGCAAGAAGGAGTTCATCTGGGTCTTAAGGGTGTCATCTACCTCAACATCAATGTCATAGCAGGCTGTCTTCTTCTGGTCATTTGGGTCCACGCTGGAAAAGACAAGTGGACAAAAGTTGAATTTTAGAGGGATCACAAAACTAAGATTGCACATTCGAGCAAACTTATATTGGAGCACATCATTAATAATACTGACACCTGGACGTGCTTGAGGACCAATACATAGTCCTCCATAACTCTGACCCAAAATGACAACATACTACCTTATCACATGGTTAATGATGATAGGCTCAGGAGGCATCAGTAGAGCATGCAGGCGCTGTGGAATCTCAGAGAATTTCATCCTTTGGGTCTCAAAGATCTGCAAGAAATGATCAAAAGTTACAAAACAACTTACCATAACAGAATTATTAGATATCACAAGACCGTCATCCAACACAAAATGTACGTGTACCTGTTGGAGGTACTTGTCACAATTGATGAACTCGCGCTCATGGGGATCCTGGAGTTTGTGGGTCTTCACATATTGCCACAGGGCCTGGATGATGACTGGTCTGGTCTGAGTGTGGATGCCCAGCATGCGGGCCAGTCTGGGGTCCAGCTTAAACTGAGGTGGCTGGAGAAGACCGAAAATACTTTAACGTTTAAAAAAAAAAGCAAGTGCCCCCCCACTATTACACATTCCCCTTGAACCCGAGGCTTTTATTTGGTTTAAAATGTTACAACCTGCCATTCAGTAACTAAATTTGTAAAAAACTAAACTGTATAATCTTCAATATAATTTAGTTATAATCAACTTAAGGCCCCTGTGCTGTAAAGCATGTCAGTGATGTGGTGACACCTAGTGGTCCTAATTACAGCCTTGAAATGAAATATTCAGAGAATCCCCTTAAACAGTATTGACAATCTTACTACCAAAAAACCTATATAAATATAAACCTATATAAATACAGGTTACATAAATTAAGTGAACAGACCACACAAAGCTACAAATCTATCAACTGAAACGTTCAGGCTGGTGCTCAAGAGCGGGCTTACTTGGTAGTCGAGCATTAGCAGGACAGTACAGCGCACACCCACATCTCCTGGCCTTTTCACCTGGAAGCCATCAGTCTCCTGAGTAGTGGGCGTTCTGTGCCACTGTGGAATCAATCAGATGATGTGATAACAGTAAACGAAATCTGCAGAGAAGTGTCCAAGTTCTATAAACGGCTAAATAACCCAAGTCATCAATATCAATATCTTACCTCTACCAAATGATTGTCAGGCCCATACAGGTCTTTGTCCAACTCAATCACTAAAGACTTGAAGAAAGAAGAGAACTTCCTCTTCTGCTTGGTGGCCTCATATTTGGAAACGGCGGTCTAAAACAGAGTCGTCTTAGAATGAACATTTATTCATAAGAAGGGCGTTTAGAGAACACTTCCACGACAAAGTCTATAACCTCCATCTAGATGGCAAGCCTGCCCATGTTCTAGACACCAAAGTACTCAAAGTATGTGTAAGCAGGAAATCTGTAAAGAGGTTTAGACCTCAATTATTATAAATTAATAACTGAACTGGAAATGAAGAGCATCAATGCCATAGAGGACAAAGATGATCAAATAACATCATATATTATATAATAAAAATGTGCATTGTCTTACACCAACCATTAAACGCCTGCTGCCTTCGTTAAGCAAATTAACCTGCAAACCTCATTAAATTGCGATTGTCAAAATCAAATCCCTGTGAAAATATCATGCAAGGTATTTGCAAGCTTACTTGAAATGCAGGTCATTTTTATTTGAACATTTGAAACATTGCTCTACACTTGAGTAAACATTAGAAAAAATATATTCGTAAAAGTAATTCTTAATGACTTATTTCCCCCCAAATGATATGCAGTAACATCAACAGCCAATCTTCAGAAACTGGTGGATGAGCCTTTAACAAAGAAACACAAAAGCCCAGCTCAACGCCAATGAATGAACTTACATCTTCAAGCAGTCTGCCTTCCACTCGTAGTTCCCACGATGCTACGGTTCCCTCACCATCCTCAGCGTCGGGCTTGGCAGGGTTGAAAGTGTTGGAGATAAAAATGCGCAGCTTTCTCTTTTGCTGGATAAAAAGAATAAATACAGCTCTTATAATCAGGAATGTGTCCTTCACCTGCAAAACATTTTCTTTTCTTTTACAAAACAAGGACATTAAAAAGGGACTTATTTCAACATGATGCTGCTACAAATTGTGAACACATTGCAATACAATCTGAAGCATTTTATATGTTCTGTTACACACTTGATAAGTTCGGCAGTACAGTGTACATGTAAATGAACTACATTTACATTCTCACTTACTTGCCTAAACCACAAAAAACGAGCTACATGAACAAAAGAAATCACTGAGAATTAGATTATGTTTACCTTGATGGGTCTCTTTAATGCCTCCTGGATATCAAGCCTCTTGCGCATAATGGTCTGATCTAACTTCCTTTCAAAAGCAAGCAGATCCATGTAAGCCTGAGACTCTGGGACTAGCTCTCTGATCTGCAGTGATGGGAGAAAGAAAAAGGAAAACCGGAAAAGATGAGTGACCCAGATTAGATCTAAACAGATCTACCCTGAAATAACTCACTGTGATATTAGGTGCTTTTATTCCCATGTGTTAGAAGAATACTCATTAGAACTACTGAGAATACTGTGAGGCATCTCTAACTATGGCTAAATCTCCAGTAGCTCCTCCATTATTACATCACTACATCTCATTCCTTATTATCCAGCAAATTGAATTTAAGTGTCATTAAGATTACATTTTTTTTGTTTTTCGATTAAACTCATAAATGGTAGCGTCTTAGGGCTCTTTGGATCACTGAAATCAGTCTCAGACACCTGTAATAATTAGTTTGCCAGATGAGCCTAATTAAAGAAAAACTACTTAAAAAGGATGTCCCGCATTATTAATCAGGCCTCAGGTTTCAAGCAATATGGCAAATAAAAAGGATTTCTTTGATGCTGAAATGTGTCAGTGTAATACCTTGGACAAGGTACAATTTTTTTTTATTATTATTGAAACTTAAATGTGACCATTATACTGTAAAGAGATTTGTGGCAGATTCAGAGCACAGACCGTTCATTCAGATAAAGGCATAATAAGGAAGGTTTCTGACAGATTCATCAGATTAAGAGAGCAGCTGCTAAAATGCCAATACAAAACAGCAAACATATTTGAAGCTGCTGGTGCCTGGATCCTCCAGAGGCCTGCTGTTGTGCATAAACCAACTACTTGGCAACCCCTAACCAATGCTCAGAAGCAGAAATGGTTGCAGTGGGCCCAGACATACATGAAGATTAATTTTCAAACAGCCTTGTTTACTGATGAGTGCTGTGCAATGCTGGATGGTCCAGATGGATGGAGTAGTGGATGGTTGGTGAATGGTCACCATGCCCCAACAAAGAACGCAAAATCAGCAAGGAGTCATATTTTGGGCCAGACTCATGGAGAGCGAGTTGGCACGCCCCTTTTTAGGGTCACTGAAAGTGCAAAAATGACCTCGGCAAAGTACAGAGAGTTGTACTACTTTCTTCCATGGTACAAAAATAATAATAGTGTCTTCTGTAGCAAAATCATCTTCATACATGACAATGTACCATCTCATGCAGCAAAGAATACCTCTGCGTCATAGGCTGCTATGGGGACATAAGGACAGAAACTTATGGTGTGGCCACCATCCTCCTCTGACCTACACCCTATTGAGAACCTTTGAGTATCCTCAAGCAAAAAATCTATGAAGATGGAAGGCAGTTCACATCAAAACAGCAGCTCTGGGAGGCTATTCTGGCATCCAGCAAAGAAGTTCAAGCAGAAACTGTCCAAAAACTCCAATTCAAAGAATGAATGAATTGTGAAGGTGATTTCAAAGAAGGAGTTTTGTTAACATGCATCTTGGCCTGTTAAGGTGTTTTTGATTCATGCTGCAAATTCATAAAATTACCATTTTCAGTTCACTTTACAATCTATAACATGTTTTAAAACTACACTGTGCATTTGAAGGGTTTTTTTTGAAGGAAAAAACACACTTATTACTGAGAGGCTTGTTCAATAAAATTTGATTTATACTAACAGTTGACTTAAATTATACCATCATTTGCATAGACCATTTAGGAAAATCAGAGAAAATTATAATTTGCATAATAATTTGGAATGCGGCGAATACAGTTAGACAATTAATACAAAGGGTGACCAATTTCACTTTCAAATCTACTTACTCTCTGAGGTAGAATTTTATCTGCCATTTTCTTCTTCTTGGCACTAAAAGGAGAAAAACAAATACCACAATTTGCACATTAATGGTTAGTCTGCAGTTAAAACAAACAAAGCGTAAACATTAATAAATATGTCTGCAAATGTTTATACATGATGTCCTGTCTGGTACTTACTGTTGGTTTCGGTTCTGCTGTTGGACTTGCTGGATTTGTGTTGGAGCAGGCCTTTTGCGGGAGGGATCCATAACTGGCATGCCTGGGCGAGACACCGGGCTGGCACCATAGCCTGGGGGCCCCATCGATGGGCCCTGAGGAGTCATACGATTGGCAGGTGGCATTCCTGGTCTCTGCAATTCAAAGAGGACTTGGATCACATTCTGTTCCCTTGTACATATTGGTTAATGCCAATACATACAAATTAAGAAACTGTGGATCTTGGGCCAAATTCAGAACGCAGATTAATTTGTCTTGGGTCTACTTTATTTTTCTTACTTTCATACTAAAGGGGAAAAAAGCAATTTTTCAACATCTTTTTGGTTATAACAAGCTTACTCATTTACATTACAACCTGTAAAATGGCTGGTTTAATATACTGAACTGATGTATAATTAATGTATAATTTACATTAAATTGCAGAATCAATATATAATAGGATTTATTTTTAAGAGTACTGTGAGTTTCTACATAAGCACCAAGCCACAATTATCATATTTCCCCCAAGTAGGACTGTTGTGTTAGTAAACATTTTTTTTAACTGTTCACATATATTTTGCACAAATGTAGCTGAATTATGAGGAAAGAAAATGTACTGTAACATTTATTAGAAGCAGCAATATCCAGAGAAGGCTTTACAAAAGTCTACAGAAGAAAATCAATAATAGTATCTTAAGAAAATGGTGTTTGTTTTAGGTATGTGCTTAACTTTATTTGTTTTATGGTTGGGAATGCTCGTGCTAATCCTACAAAAAATGCAATAAAATTAAAGAAATGCATCATCAAATATCCTGCTTCTCTACCTCTGTTACTGCACATCTAGATATTTATTATACATGGTCAACATTCAGTCTACTGACAACTACAGTGAAGTGTGTATGACCTTTCCTATAGATGCTCATCATGCTTTACAGATCATTTAAAACAATGTTCCATACAGTAGCAGTGCTTAATCCAGACATCACAGAAGAGTTGCTCCAGAATTAAGAGGCAGAGATGAGGAGTCACATCAAGGTTAATAAACCGGTTTTAATTTCAGTCTCGGCCCTCTAGAGAAACCTCCCAAACAGATCAACCAAGCCAATCAAAGCAGGGTGGAATTTGAACCAAGGTCAGAAGATTATCAGGTGAAGGGCAGCTGTGCACATGCAGATGTGCTGTGACTGAATTACAGGTCACAAAGAAACGTGGTTCTTCAGTTCCACTGCAAAGAAGGAAGCTCATAATCAATAAAAAATAAAACAAAATGAATAAAAAAGAGAGACTGCACTGCATTTGTCAGCAAAAGTATTCACAACCTCATTAATGAGAGATTCATCAGAAATTACGACAAAGTGACTGACAGAACTGAACATAACTGGGCAGAGAGAGCATAAACAATCACCAGAATATCAGCATCAGCAGATATAACTCCTTCACCAGTTTATACCAATGATATACGGAAATGAAGCTGATGCACAGCATTCATAATTCACTCATCAGTTTACATATCTCCACCCATTCAGCTTACCATAGTTGAGTCCTGCCCACACATACTGCAGATGTCAACAATATCTGCAGTCCCTTCCACTAAGCAGGACCCTTATGTTCTATAGAACTTCAAATGGTTGAACCCTTTCAAGCACAATGTTCTTCAAGGTCATCAAGCAAATGACAGCATATGGCCTTCAAAACAACCTTTGCCTGTTCCTTTGCTTTCTAAAGTAACGAGCAAAATAACGAACAGCATATTACATGTATATGAGAATAAATGTACATTTATTAACGTAACCAGTTTGTATAGTGCAGGGGCGCCCAATACGTCGATCGGAAGGAAGTGTGGGTAGA